>CM046003.1:88488063-88961354 GCA_025175895.1 Wurfbainia villosa
TGGTACTTAGCCTGGGGCCCCCCTTCATGTTATGATTATGTTGAAGTATCTATATGTATATGTTTTGAAAAGAAAGGACTTGTATGAAACTATGAATGCTTATGTTCAAGTTTAAAGAATGCTTACGATTATGTCCTTTATGCATGTTTAGGATTGATGATGTCATGAATGCTTATGGTTAAGTTTAAGAATGCTTATGATTATGTCCTATATGCATGTTTAGGATTGATGATGTCATAAATGCTTATGTTTAAATTATTCCATGCTTAGTTTTAATTATGTTTAGCATGCTTATGTAAATTTTATGTCATGCTTATGTTTCATTATGTTAGTATGTTGATGTTTAGTGTTGTTATGCAGTACATAAGTTATTTAGGCTAGTATGCTCGTGTTTTCTAATTATTTGATGTAATTTGAGGCTTTTGTGAGTAAGCAAGAATCTTACTAAGCTATATGCTTATAATTTATGTTGTCCATATACTGCAGATAAAGGAAACATGAACTAGAGGAAGTAGCAGGAGGGGCAAAGTGTGTGTGATAGTGGCATGGTGGAAAAAGACCCTATTACTCTCTGCTTTTATTTATATGCTCAATGAACAACTTAAGACATTTGCTTCCGCTTTTATGACTTGTGATTTATTAGTACCATGTTGGATGTTGCTTAGTTATGTTATTGTTCACCTTACTTATGAAAGTTTGATATGTTAGAACTCATGAATGGATCGTGTTAATAATAAGTTACATTCTCTAATCTTTATGTTATGCATGTTATAAATGGGATAGATATGGTAACATGCTAATTATGATTATGATATGTGATGCATGTTCTGAAAGAAGTTATGATATGTTAACATGCTAATTATGATTATGATATGTGATGCACGTTATAAAGAAGATATGATCTACTATTACTCTACCTTTTATTTATATGCTCAATGAACAACTTAAGACATTTGCTTCCGCTTTTATGACTTGTGATTTATTAGTACCATGTTGGATGTTGCTTAGTTATGTTATTGTTCACCTTACTTATGAAAGTTTGATATGTTAGAACTCATGAATGGATCGTGTTAATAATAAGTTACATTCTCTAATCTTTATGTTATGCATGTTATAAATGGGATAGATATGGTAACATGCTAATTATGATTATGATATGTGATGCATGTTCTGAAAGAAGTTATGATATGTTAACATGCTAATTATGATTATGATATGTGATGCACGTTATAAAGAAGATATGATCGGTTAACATGCTAATTAGGTCTATGGTATGTGATGCATGTTATAAAAGAAGATTTATGTCATGATAACATGTTTGATTATGTAGATTGTGAAATGATCCATATATGTTATGTTATAAAAAAAAAAAAAAGTAGCGCCACCCTGAGAGCAGATAAGAGTGGGTTCACCTTTCCACTATCACATATCAAGCCTCCATCCTGCTGTTTCCAAGTAAGTAACTTTATGCATACCTAAATTTCTTTTATAATGAAGAATGTCTTCTATCTAGATAGAAATAATACTTGTGACTTAGATAGTAATGATACCTTACCATGCTTTTTATGATGGAAACATGTTTCTAACCTTGAAATACAACTAGAAAGGATACCTTACCTTGTTTATGATAAGGAATGTTTAGATGCATGTATATGAGTAGATATTATAATAATACCTTAATTATTTATTTATCACTTAGATAACATGGCTGGGAGACGTAGTAATAGAGGGAATGAATCAGCACCCCACGGTTGATGCATGTAGTTACCGAGCTCTCTGTCAGTCGCGAGAACAACAGTTGGTTATCAATGCTCTCATGAATCAACAAGGGGACCCTACCACCACACCAGAGACGCAAAATGTGATGCCAAACACGACCACTATGGTGCAAGCACCACTAGTCAATGCTGCCACCGGGGTCCGACCCAAAGCTTATCTGATTCAGCGGCGTAGGTCAAACCGTAAAATTTCTCAGGTGCCTGCGAACCATGGGATGCCCAAGCCTGGTTCAAAATAGTTGAGAGCATCGTGGAGCTGCTGGATTGGCCCGAGCACGAAAAGATAAAATGTGCCTCATTCTGTCTTTCTGGAGATGCAAGGATGTGGTGGGAGAGAGTCAAAGCAAAGAGACAAGTAAATCAAATGAGGTGGACAGACTTTGAATCTGAGTTCTTCGAGGAGTTCTTTCAGAGATGGATCACAAATAAGCACTACGATGAGTTCCTCGAGTTTCGACAAGGGGATCTATCAGTCAGTGAAGCTATGAAAAGGTTCAACCGACTGGCACGTCTCTGCCCAGAATTAGTCCGTACAGAAAGGGAGAGGATCAGACTCATCCTGAAAATGCTACGACCGGAGATAGCCCTGAATGTGGCTGGCGGAGTCAATCGACCCAGATACCACCAAGAAGTGCTGATAGTGCCTCGATCACCGAGCACTACGAACAACATCGATCGTGAGAATAAGGCATCCAGGAGGTCAAAATCTCGAATACTAGTTTGGAAGAGGGACGCGTGGCAAGAAGAAACAGTGGAATGGCTCAAAAGCCCAGAAACAACCAAACTATGTATCCCGACCGCCCTACATGTGGGAAGAAGCATCCGGGAATGTCGTGTGGCACGAGGAAGTGTTATAGCTTGTGGATCGAGGGCACATAGCCCTCGAATCGCCTACCCGAGTTCGTGCACCTCTCAAGAAGTATGTCCAAGACTGTGGTGCTCCTCCACAGCCTTCACCAGATGCAGGCTACGATAGAGGGTCCTCGATAAGCCAAGGGAGACTGGAAGCCCCACCCATTGTGACAAATGCCAGGGTGTTCTCCTCACAGAAGATGTAGCGAGTGCCTGACGCTTGTCACAGTCGATATTTATTTTCACCAAGATACATCGTATTGTTTGACATCGGGCAACCCATTCGTTCATCTCTACGCCTTTCACAAGAAAGATAGATAGGGATCCCCAAGTTTTGGACTATAAATTCTTAACAATGTTACCTTCGGGAGAAGTGATGCCATCCACCCATATTCTGCGCGCCGCACCAATTAGACTCACAGATATTGTGACCTGATAGTTCTGGATATGCGGGACTATGATGTTATATTGGGCATGGATTTTATGCACAAGTACGGCGCTTCAATTGAGTGTCGTAAACGGAAGGTGATCTTCCGACCCGAAGCAGAGGTTTCATTTGAGTTTATCGGGGAGCCAAAGAAAGGAACAAGGAAATTCTTATCAGTGCTGAAAACCCAAAAAATGTTAGAAAATGGATGCACCAGATTTCTAGCACACGTGGTTGATACCGTATCAGCAAAGAACCATAATCTAGAAGATGTCAGAGTGGTATGCGACCATCCGGAGGTATTCCTGGATGACCTACCTGGATTACCACCTGATAGAGAAATTGAGTTCGAGATCGAATTGATTCCCAGAACTAACCCAATCTCCAAGGCACCTTACCGTATGGCGCCGACTGAGTTGAAAGAGCTTCAGAAACAGCTACAAGAGTTACATGACCAGGGATTTATCCGCCCTAGTCACTCACCATGGGGAGCTCCAGTGCTGTTCATAAAGAAAAAAGATGGGTCTATGCGAATGTGTATAGACTACCGGGCACTGAACAACGTGACCATCAAGAATAGGTAAGAACGTAATAGTAAAGTGATTTACTAGAGTTCGACATCTAAATCATACAGGAACAATGTCAGGTACCCCCTTCCCAGGATCGACGACCTGTTCGACCAACTGAAGGGAGCTACTATCTTTTCAAAGATCGATCTCAGGTCTGGCTATCATCAAGTAAAAGTAAAGCCAGGCGATATTCCGAAGATGGCCTTCCGGATGAGATACGGACATTATGAGTTCGTAGTTATGCCCTTCAGAGTAATCAATGCTCCTGCGATGTTCATGGACCTGATGAATCGAGTATTCTCGGCCTTCCTCGACAAATTTGTAATCGTTTTCATCGACGATATTCTTATCTACTCGAGAGACCGAGAAGAGCATGCTGAACATCTGAAGACAGTACTACAGATTCTTCAGAAAGAGCAACTATATGCGAAGTTCTCCAAATGTGAGTTCTGGCTCGATCAAGTTGTTGGTGCAGGGGCACCTAAGTCAAACTTGTATTTTGATTATGGAAAAAGATGCAAAGTCAAGGATATATCATTATCTCACAAGCTGAATCGAGTGTGCAGAAAAGTGCTAAAGCTGAAGCTGAAGGCTAGCGACACCCGGAGGAAGCCGCGATGGTCGGGCGACACTCGAGTGACTTCGGAGGGAGCCGAAGGAATCGAGTGGAAGGCCAAAAGTAAAAGCGACACAGTAAGTATCGAGGTAAGCTCGTGTGTGTGAGCATAAGTGAGGTCGTATCCTCCTTACGGGGATAGTCTTAAGCGTAGATCCGACCAAAGACATCCCATCGATGGTCTAGGTCGAGATTGGACGGTCGAAGGCCGTCGAAATAATGTTTTCTTTGAGCTAACTTTGCCTTGCAGCTAGCATCAGTCGACTGCTAGCTTGGAGGACTCGACTGCCCTTCATCACCGATCGCATCTGTCGATTACTGATGATGCTACCATCACGATCGATGATGGCCATCACGGATCGATGGTCAATGATCAGCTTCGAGGAGTCAAGGCTTATCACCCCATTTCAAGGAGGTTTTGTGTCCATTTGTGATTGGTTGAAGACCCATTCGATGAGGGGCTCAAAGGCTATAAAAGGAGGGCTTGTCTTAGGGTTTTTCATCAATTAAAAAGCTTCCAAGTGCTTCCAATACGCTACGAGTCTCCGACATCCCTACGACGAAGTGCTGCCGAGACGACGACTCAAGCTCCAAGATTCAAGTCTTCAAAAGTCGTCGGTATAATCTTTAATTTGTATAAGTTGTTCTTATTTCGAGCTTTAAATCATATCAAGGAGAGGAGGAGTGTCCCTCTACCTTGAGTCTTTCTTGAGTTTTTGTATTCTTTTAACTCCTATCTCCAACGAGAAGGAGTTCGTTTAGTGTTTTGCCCTCCGTGTGTGGTCAAGGACCACTAGGGCCTTGGAGTAGTAGCCTTCGGCTACTAACCAAGCAAAAAACCCATTGTCTCTTCTATTTTAGATTTATCTTTCGCTGTGTCTACTCGTGATTTACCGAACGAATTCAAAGAAAAGTTTCTATCGCTATTCACCCCCCTCTAGCGATCCGCTTCGATCCAACACAAGTGTCATTCTTGGGTCATGTCATCTCTAAAAAAGGAATCATGGTAGACCCAATAAATATTGAAGTTGTGAGGAACTGGAATAGGCCAAGGAATGCGAGTGAAATCAGAAGTTTTCTCGGGCTAGCAGGCTATTATAGAAAGTTTGTAGAGGACTTCTCTAGAATTGCAGCCCCTATGACAGCCCTCACCAGAAAGGACAAGCAATACAAATAGACTGAGAACTGTGAGAGGAGTTTTACGGAACTGAAGAGGAGACTGACCAGCGCTCCCATTCTGACTCTCCCTGAAGGTAATGAAAGCTTCGATATGTATAGTGACACTTCTAAACTGGGGCTCGGAGCTGTACTTATGCAAAATGGCAAGGTTATCGCTTACGCCTCTAGACAGCTCAAGGAGCACGAAAGAAATTATCCTACCCATGACTTAGAACTAGCAGCCGTGGTATTCGCTCTGAAAAAATAGAGACACTACTTATACGGAGCTCAGTGCAGGATTTATACAGACCACCAGAGTCTGAGATATTTCTTCACTCAGAAAGACCTAAATATGAGACAACGCAGATGGCTCGAGCTAGTCAAAGATTATGATTGTGAGATATTCTATCATCCAGGAAAGGCCAACAAAGTGGCAGATGCACTTAGCAGAAAGTCCTGTGCTGCTTTGATGTCCTTATCAATGCTATCTCATCCCTTGAAAAGGGAAATAATGAATTACGGAATAGAGATTATTTCTGGACAACTTTCCACCATGACGATAGCATCGACATTGTTCGAAGATATATTGGGAAAGCAAGATGGTGATCCAGACATCCATAAGATCAAACAGGAAGTCCTGGAAGGAAGGGACAATGGATTCCGCATTTCCGACAGTGGATTATTATACCTCTAGGACCGACTATGTATTCCGGATGATCTGGAATTACGGAAGAAGACACTCGAGGAATCCCATGGAATACCTTATACCATGCATCCTGGATCTACAAAAATGTATCAGGACTTAAGAGATAAATTTTGGTTGTCCGGCATGAAAAGGGATGTGGCTCAGTACGTCAGCACTTGTCTGACCTGCCAGAGGGTTAAGGCAGAACACCAGAAACCGGGAGGATTACTGCAGCCGATACAGATTCCAGAGTGGAAATGGGAAGAAATTTCTATGGATTTCATCTCGGGATTACCCAGAACAACAAATGGTTATGATGCTATATGGGTAATCGTAGACCGGTTGACAAAGTCTGCTCATTTCCTGGCAATTAAGATGACCTATCCGGTTGAGCAACTAGCTCAATTATATGCCCAGGAAATTATCAGATTACATGGAGTGCCTAAGGCTATTATTTCTGATCGTGATGTCCATTTTATCTCCCATTTCTGGGAATGTGTTCAGATGGCTCTTGGCACTAAGCTTTCATCCTCGTAATCGACCGGCCGACGGTGAAGAGTGAACCAGGTGCTGGAAGATATGTTGCGGGCTTGTGCTCTGGACTTTAAGGGGAGTTGGTGTCGATATTTGTGCTTGGCAGAATTTGCTTACAACAACAGTTACCAGGCTACTATTGGAATGGCACCATATGAAGCTCTATACGGGAGAAGATGCAGGTCTCCTATCTGTTGGTACGAGGGTGGTGAAAGGAGGGAAATGGGTCTTCAGGCCAATATTATTGACGATACCACCCGAGCTATACAGACTATCCGTCAGAGGATAGAGACTGCTCAGAGCCGGCAAAAGAGTTATGCGGATAAGAGACGCCGACCATTGGAATTCGAAGTTGGGGATTTTGTGTTCCTCAAGGTCGCCCCTATGAAAGGAGTAATGAGATTTGGAAGAAAGGGAAAGCTGAGTCCGCGTTATGTAGGACCGTATCAGATCCTGAAAAGAATCGGCAAGGTGGCCTATGAGCTGGAGCTACCTCAGGAGATGTCGGCTATCCACAATGTCTTCCATGTATCAATGCTCAAGAGATGCGTTCCCAATGTAGACCAGGTGATCGAACCAATGGCAGTACAAATTCAAGGGAACCTAAGTTATGAAAGCCGACCTATTCAGATAATAGATCAAGAGTTCAAGAAGCTAAGGAGCAAAGAGGTACCCTTAGTGAAGGTCCTATGGCGAAGTCAAGGGTTCGAAGAGTTCACGTGGGAACGAGAAGACGAGATGCGACAAAAGTATCCGGAACTGTTTTAAGTTCGGGACGAACTTTTCATAAGGTACGGGGGATTGTAACACCCCAAAATTTTTTCTCCAAAATTTTTGTATATAAATTAATTTCATGTCTAGTAGATTATATATGGAATCCTGGAAAATGATGATAAAAGAATAAAAGTGGAGAGGTGAGGTTTGAACCTTAAACCTCTTGGTGAGAGTTAACTTTTACCATGCATGTGATGACCAAGTGCTCAGCAGTAGCTTACTGTTGGAGAAAGAGGAGAAATGTTAGATGAGTGTGAGGAGGGTAAATGAAGAGGCATGAAAAGAGAAGAGACACTTCTCTTCCTCCCTTTATAAAGAAGAGGGAAGGTTCCACTTGACCACTTCTTCTACCTTCTTCCTCCTTCCACCGAAACCCTAAGGCTCCTTCTTTGAGTTTCGGCCAAAGCCAACTAGGGTTCCACCCTAGTGAGTTAAGCAAAGAGAAGGGTTCATCTAAGGGGATAATCTCCATCTAAGGGTCAAGAGCACCAAGAAGGGTTCTAGGGCAAGATTATTATTTTAGTCTCCTCTCCAATCAAGGTCTCTCTCTTATTAAGGGGTAACCAAATTATAAGTAGTAAGATTCCCTCACCTGCAGTATATTTGCTCTTGTAGGACATGATATATGAAAGAAATGTGATGCTTTATACCATGCAAGTTTCGGCCAACTAGGGTTGTAGGGCTAGGGTTCCATGAAAACACCCCTTATGAAATTATGATATGTTGTATGACTTCATGTATGAATTTTATGTGACAAAAATAAGATTTTGGTGCCCCTAATGTTTCGGCCAACTAGGGTTTTAGGGCTAGGGTTGCATGAAAACACCCCTTATGAAATTATGATATGTTGTATGCCTTCATGTATGAATTTTATGTGACAAAAATAAGATTTTGGTGCCCCTAATGTTTCGGCGAACTAGGGTTTTAGGGCTAGGGTTGCATGAAAACACCCCTTATGAAATTATGATATGTTGTATGCCTTCATGTATGAATTTTATGTGACAAAAATAAGATTTTGGTGCCCCTAATGTGTCGGCCAACTAGGGTTTTAGGGCTAGGGTTGCATGAAAACACCCCTTATGAAATTATGATATGTTGTATGCCTTCATGTATGAATTTTATGTGACAAAAAAAATGTGTATGAACCCCTCCCTAGTGATTTCGGCCACTTAGGGTACCTAAGCTAGGGTTAAGATTATGTGCTCAAATTGGTGTATAAGAATTCCCTTAGAATTCATGATATGTTGCATGATTGTATGTATGCCTAGGTGATGAACATGTTTATGATTTATTATGCCATGAAATATGCCTATGTGATGAACATGTTTATGATTTAATATGCCATGAATTATGCCTATGTGATGAACATGTTTATGATTTAATATGCCATGAATTATGCCTATGTGATGAACATGTTTATGATTTAATATGCCATGAAATATGCCTATGTGGTGAACATGTTTATGATTTAATATGCCATGAATTATGCCTATGTGATGAACATGTTTATGATTTAATATGCCATGAATTATGCCTATGTGATGAACATGTTTATGATTTAATATGCAATGAATTATGCCTATGTGATGACAATGTTTATTATTTAATATGCCATGAAATATGCCTATGTGATGAACATGTTTATGCTTTAAGACCCCTTTAGGGTATTCTTAAGTTATTAATGCATATATGCTATGAAATGTCTAAGAAGATGCTTCCCCTTTTTATGTTGGGATTAAGAGCTCTCTTTATGATAAGATAAGACGGAGATGCTTCCCTTTTTATGTTAGGGGATTAAGAGCATTCTTTATGATATGATAAGATAGAAAAGAAAGAAAATTAAGTATTTTACTTTGTAAGAGGTTAAGTACCCGACCCGTTAGGTGGTCGTTAATCAAATCTAAGGGACATAAGAAGACGTAAGAGGTTTTGCCCTGGTAAGACGTAAGAGGTCTTGCTCTAGTAGGTCTTGTGGCTAGCTACCCCAGCCTATTAGGGAACGCACTTTATGTGGTACTTAGCCTGGGGCCCCCCCTTCATGTTATGATTATGTTGAAGTATCTATATGTATATGTTTTGAAAAGAAAGGACTTGTATGAAACTATGAATGCTTGAGTTCAAGTTTAAAGAATGCTTACGATTATGTCCTTTATGCATGTTTAGTGATACTACTGGTACTTTTTCTACCTAATTCCCAATAGAAGAGTTAGCAGGTGACCCGTGACCCGTCCCCAAAACACCTGGTTCAGCCAAAGGGGAAAAGGAGAAACAGTTCGGGCGAGAGTTATCAGAAGCCATTGGTATGGGCGAGAGTTATCAGAAGCCATTGGCACGGGCGAGAGTTAGACGAAGCCATTGGTACGGGCGAGAGTTATCAGAAGCCATTGGCACGGGCGAGAGTTAGACGAAGCCATTGACACGGGCGAGAGTTATCAGAAGCCATTGGCACGGGCGAGAGTTAGACGAAGCCATTGACACGGGCGAGAGTTATCGGAAGTAATCGACACGGGCGCAAGTACCAGAGGTCATCGGCACGGACAAGTAGCGAGAGCCATCGGCACGGGCGAATGCTAGAAGCAAGGGACGCAGGTGGAAAAGAGGCGGAAGGCACTTCGCTAACAGAGGACTAGGAACTGGTTCAACTAGGCAATTCCAGAAGCCAATGGGATGGAGGAAGGGTCAACTCAACCTAATCGACGCGAAAGAAGTTTGGTACGGGAAAAAGGAGAATTGGTTCGGTTTAAGGAGAAACCCTAAGGCTAGGTCACCTATGGTATAGGGGCCTAAGTTAACTTCACCCAAAGCAGAGGGGTGAGGGAGACAGTTTAACCTCGTTGCCTGAAAAGTAAAGGGAAAGGTGCTATGCAACGGCTTGGGGGGCCCCACGCAATATTCGGGGGAGTCCTCGTTCCTCATATTTGTAACAGAATTATTCTCCAGGAGGAGGTGGTGGCCACGTGTACGATGGAGATAATCCACGACGTTACGTTGAAGGAGGAGGGAAGATAAAAGGGAGAGAGGAAGGAAGGAGAAGGGAGGAGGAGATCGATCCGCAATCATTCGCATCCAGCAAGAGAGAAGAGGAGACGAGAGAAAAGGAAGAACGATCTCGCCGGAGAAGGAGGACGGAGATCTGCTGTTTGTTAAGTCTCTTGTATTTTCCTCATCTTGTAACATCATTGTAAGAGGTCCTTTCTCCTCCACCTTCGGAAACTTGCTTTCTGTAAAGGAGGATCTTCATAGTGAAAGTGCTTAGGCACCGCATCTGGTGAGAAACCTCACCCCCGTGGAGTAGGAATCCTTATTCCGAACCACGTTACATCTCGTGTCTGAATCTCGATTGCTGGTGTCGCATTTTCGCGTTTCGTCTACTTCATTTTCTTATTCTTTACTGATCGCTGCCGGGGGAGAATATTCCGAGACCTCCCTCATCGCTTCATCGCCTTGAAAATGGAGCGAACGGATTTTTCCCCCGCACCCGCATCAGTTGGCGCCGTCTGTGGGAAAATTTGAGCTGGACGTTGAGATGCAACCCGAAGAAATGCAACAACCTGATATCTCTGCGGCGGAGGAGCGCACCATCACCATTCTACCATCACAACTAAAGGCCTTAATGGATTATGCTATCACAGAAGCCCTCGCTAGAGAAAGGAGAAGGACCGGATATCTGCATCCGCACTCCGGGGAACCTTCTTCTAGAGATCCCCTCCTAGAAATGCCTCCTCCCTCTCGTACAGCCGCCCATGGTGATGTGTTGCCTGGAGGCGGACTCGGGGGAAGAACACCCCAGAATACTATGCCCTTCACCCAAACGCGCCGGGAGGAACAGGGTGAAAGTCAATCAACCAGACCTCCGGAATTCTACGAGCCTAGCCCCTTCACGATGGACATTCTTTCGGAGCTCCCTCCATCCTACTTCCGAAATCCTCAGGTCTGTAAGTACGATGGTTCGACGGATCCGGAAGAGCACATATCACAATTCGATGGAGCGGCCTCGCTTCACTGTTATACAGACGCTCTCAAGTGCCGAGTCTTCCGAACCACCCTGACTGGCTCGGCGCAAAAGTGGTTCACTACTCTGCCCCCGGGGTCTATCACCTGTTTCACTGACTTCCAGAGAATGTTCAGTCGAGAATTTGTCAGCTGCAAGGCGTATAAACAAGACGCCTCTATGTTAATGCATATCACCCAGGGACCTTCGGAATCCCTTAGGGGGTATATTCACTGCATCGGGATCCCCGCCACCCGATCTGAGTCTTTCAGAGGCGCTATTCAGCATGGGCTGCGGGAGGGCCCCTTCCTCAGTTCCTTGTTAAGACAACCTACGGATAGTTACGAAGAGCTACTGAGCCGTGCGGAGCAGTTTATCCATGAAGAAGAAGGATTAAAGGTACGGAGGGCCGAACGGACTGCCACAGCAGTCCCCACTGAAAAAGTTCGTCCCGCTGCTCTTCAAGCCCCCCTTCGGTGGGAGTATACAAGACCTTTTCGGCAGGAGGTTCCGAGGCCTCGTCCGATACTACAGGGAGTTCGCCCCGCCCCGCCATTGCAAATCATGGCTGCTGAAGTGCTTCCTCCTGTGAGGTCTTGGAAAGAACGTGAAATGGAGTTCTACAATCAACAGGGTCTACTACAACGACCCTTGGGACATAGAGGGATCCCGCGTAATCCCCCAGCCCCGTTCTTTTGCAAATATCATACAGAGTACGGTCACAGTAGCAATCGATGTTTCAAGCTACAAGAAGAACTAGATCGCCTCCATGTTGCATATCCGCAATTGAGGTATCAAGCCGGAGGGACGGCACGACAAGGCCCCCAAACCAATGTCGCCCGTCCGGGGTCGTATAATCAACAACCTCGGGTCACTTTCCCCCAAACGCCGTCCCGAGAGGTGGTCTCTCAAGAAGGTCCATCAGGTGAGGGCCCTTCCTCCGCTTCAGATGACCTTCCCCTGGGAGTTATCCATGTGATAGCAGGAGGACTCCATCGCGAGGACTCAAACCGGGCATGAAGTCATACGCCTGTCTTATGGAGAGTGCGATAGCGCGCGCCCATTTTGTTCGAGCCAGAAGATCTGCAGGGTGTTCTGCTGCCTCATACAGACGCCTTGGTTATCCGTATATCCCTGGCTAATTATGAAGTGGCCCGGGTGCTAGTTGATTCGGGGAGCTCTGTCAACATCCTCTTCCAGGAGTCCTTCAGGCATATGCAACTGGGAAATGCCCAGCTAGAAGATGTGTCCACTCCCCTTTTCGGATTCGCAGGGCACATGGTCCACCCGACGGGGCAGATTTCATTGCCTTTAACTCTGGGTGAAAAGCCCCGCCAAAAAACTAGTATAATCCCTTTCCTTATCGTGGATGCTCCATCCACTTATAACGCTATTCTTGGGCGCCCTTTCTCACCCTTTTCAGGCCGTGGCTTCCGCACTACCGTGTGAAATTTCCGGGGACAATTGGTGGGAGAAGTTCGTGGAGAAATGAAGGCCTCCTGAGCTGCTATGTGAAAATGGTTCGGGACGATCAAAAGAAGGCCAGAACTGAAGACCTAAAAGGCAAAGCTGTCATCGCTACCGACGTCTGTGTCCTGGAGGAATTTCCCCCCAAGGCTGATAAGATAGAGGAGGGAGAACTGGTGGAGATCGCTCCGGGAAAGGCCACACGGATAGCACAACAGTTGGATATCAAAGGAGAGCTGGTGGCCTGCTTAAAGGAGAATGAGGACATCTTTGCAAGAGATGTGCATGATCTCACGGTATCCATCCTCAAGTAGCGAACACCACCTCAACATCATTAGAGGAGCCCACCTGGCCCAACAAAAGAGGCGACATTTTGGACCCGAGAAAGACAAGATCATAGCTGAGGAGGTGGATAAGCTACTAAAAGCGGGCCATGTAAAGGAAATCCAGTTTCCCGAATGGGTTTCTAATGTAGTCTTGGTCCCCAAGCCTTCTGGGCAATGGAGGATGTGTATCGATTTCCGTGATTTGAATAAAGCATGCCCTAAAGACTGCTACCCCTTGCCTCGTATTGATCAATTGGTGGATTCTACTGTAGGATATGAAGTGGTTTCCCTAATGGATGCCTATCAGGGATATCATCAAATACCTTTGGCCAAAGAGGATCGAAAGAGGGTTAGCTTTGTGACTGCAGGGGGATTATATGCCTATGTGGTCATGCCATTTGGATTGAAGAACGCCGGGGCTACATATCAGCGCCTTATGGATAAAATTTTTGTAGAACAGAAAGGGAAGAATGTGGAGGTCTATGTGGATGACATCCTGGTCAAGTCGAAGGTCACTCGAGATTTAGTCAAGGACTTGAATGCAACCTTCGCTACGTTAAGGCGATTTAATATGAAGCTAAACCCTAACAAATGCTTGTTCGGGGTAAAAAGTGGCAAGTTCTTGGGGTACATTGTGACTGAGAAGGGGTTGCAAGCCAACCCCGAGAAGGTGAAGGCCTTATGCAACATGAAATCACCTACTAATCTGCAAGAGACCCAGAAGTTAGTGGGCAGGATTGTTTCTTTATCCCGATTCATAGCCAGATCGGCGGACAAGGGGCTACCTTTCTTCAAGATCTTGCGCAAAGCTACTAAATTTCAGTGGGACGATCAATGTGAACAAGCTTTCCAGGAGTTGAAGAGATATCTGGCCAGACTCCCGCTACTGGCTAAACCAATACATAGAGAACCATTATGGATGTATCCGCCGTCGTAAGGAGTCGTTAGTTCGTATTATCAAACAAGAAGGTTCTCACCAAAGAACCTATTTACTATACCACCATATTCGAAGAGGGCGAATTCCTGCTATACTGAGTTAGAGAGGTGGCGTATATCTTAGTGCTAACCGCCCAAACCGAGGCCATACTTTTGGCTCATCCTATCACCGCTTTTAACACACAAATGAATTGGGCAAGGTCGTCACTAAGCTAAATTTCTCGGGAAGGTTAGCCAAATGGGTGGTAGAGCTAAGCGAGTATGATATACACTACCAACCTCGCACGGTCATCAGGGCCCAGGCACTCGCTGATTTCTTGGCCGAGGTACCTTGTGGTTCGGAAGAAGGTTCAGCTATGAAGGAGAGGGAATCAAAGGCATGGAATATATTCGTAGATGGCTCTTGAGATCTACAGCAAAGTGGTGTTGGTGTTCTATTAATTACCCCGGAGGGTGAAGAAACTCGATTAGCCGTTTGCCTGGAATATCGGGCATCTAATAATGAAGCGGAATATGAAGCTATCATAGCGGGATTGCAGGCTGCTAAAGCGGTAGGGGCTTCTTCCATTGTGATCCACTCAGATTTCCAGTTGGTAATATCCCAACTTCAAGGTTCTTTTGCGGTTCGGGAGGAAAGGCTGCACAAGTACTTGAAAGCTTTTGAGAAAGAAAAAGCTCAATTTCATCAGGTCCTCTTGAAGCAAATCCTGCAGGAGCACAATGAGAAGGCAGATGAATTGGCTCGGATGGCTAGCGCTGTGGGAGGAATAAAATCATCGGAGACGATCCAGGCGAGAATTCACACTTCCTTAGCAATATGCAACATAGAGGGAGATGCACCCGAATCAAGCCTAATTCTTGATTGGACAACCGATATCATAGCTTATTTACGGCACGGGAAGATTCCTGAAGGGAAAATTGCGGCATCTACTTTAATACACAAGGCAAAGCGGTTCATCCTCTTAAATGAAGACACATCAAGACCTCTTTGGGCGACCCTTGTTAAAATGCCGATGAAATGAGGATGAAGAATGGGTACTCGGAGATCCATGAAGGATCTTTGCGGCAATCATTTAGGAGGGAGAGCTTTAGCAAGAAAGACCTTGTTGGCCGGATACTTTTGGCCTACTCTTCAACGAGATGCGGCTCGTATAGTGCAAAGTTGCATCGCTTGTCAGAAACATAGCAACCGTTCTGAGCGACCAGCTGAGTTAATGAAAGCTGTAGTCTCTTCCTGTCCTTTTGACCAATGGGGAATGGATATAGTGGGTCCGATGCCAACGGCACCTTCTGAAGAGAGGTTTTATTGGTCGCTTTGGATTATTTTTCCAAATGGGTGGAGGCGAGCCCTTAGCCAAAATTCTTGAGAATGCCTTATGTCTGAGTTCTTATGGAGAAATATCATTTGTCGGTATGGTATCCCTCGGAAAATAGTCAGTGATAATGGGCGACAGTTCCAAGGGAAAAAGATTCAAGAATGGTGCCAAAGTCTCAACATTCAGCAAGCTTTCACTTCGGTAGCTCACCCTCAAGCGAATGGACAAGTGAAGGTAACTAACAGGATCCTCATTCAAGGATTAAAGACCAAGTTGGGTGCTCGGAGAAGCTCGGGTGGAAGAGCTACAGGCGTCTGTGGGCCTATCGAACCACACCTAAGGCAATGACGGAGAGACTCCTTTAGTTTGGTATATGGGGCGGAGGCCGTTATTCGTCGAAGTTTTGTTGGATAGCGCTCGGGTAAAGCATCGAGCGGATCGGAACCAACTTATCCAAAGCACCGAATTAGATCCGGTGGAGGAAAGGCGGGAGAGATGGAGGCGGCGGAATTTTACAAGCAGAGAGTTCGTGAGCCTTTAATAAGAAAGTGGTGCCTCGGAGATTTCAAAGAAGGAGATTGGGTTTTGCGTAAGGTCGATCCCATTTGGAGATCTGAAAGTTGGCTCCCAGCGGGAGGGACCCTCTGAGATAACGTATTGCGTAGGTGGTCTGACATATTATCTAAAGGCGACCAAGGCAAAGAGCTTCCACGACCTTGGAACGCCCTTCACTTGAAGCTCTTTCACACTTATGAGAAATATGAAATAGAAGGAGAAATTATGAAACTCGGAGGGTGTTTATTGAATTGATTATATCAATTAAATGCCAAGTGCTCTCTAAATTTCATTAAGGGGTTATTTACAAAGGGCAATCACGGTATTACCAATGAGTATTGAAGGAGAAAGCAGAAAAGTGAAAGGAAATTCCCGTTTCAAAATGAGATATTGTATTACAACCTTAAATCGTTCAGAGGATAACGTTTGAACCCGACCTCCCAATTTAAAGAAAATGAAGGATAAGTTGGAGGAGGTAATCCTTGGCGGCATATCTAATCGCAACGTCATTGAATCCTCGATAGGTGGCGCGCATTAAAATAATGAGTCGCTCTGGCGATTCGACGGTCAGGCCGTTCTCGATCTTGCCTCTCGCACTTTTCTTGTTGTTCGCGAAGATTTGACGCCGTCCACATAGCGCCAGTGACACCTCCATAATTGCGTCGGCCCGGTGGAAGCGTCATCGGCTCGAGAACTTTGGTCTGCTGCACAAGGTGTGTCATCTCCACCATATTTTGGCGTATGGAAGGCGAAATCCTCCCCCGAATAAGATCTGGTTCGGCAAGTTCAGAGTTCATCCTCTGAGGGAAGTCTCTTACTGCGTGAGCGGGCATGAGCATGCGCGCCGGAATTTATAAGGAGGAGTTTTCTTGTACCTCCTTGCAGCGGGTGGTCCCCTATCTTATCTTGTGCTCGTTGGATATTGAACTGAAGATGGCGAGGCATCGGAATCTTGTTGCTTCCCTTGAGAAGCTCTGCTACCTGCCCTTGAAGATGTATTAACTCTTGAGCCAAAAAGATTATCTGTGTTAAGAGAGGCCGATGGATTTCTTCTGGGGATGAGTGGATCGCCTGGGACGTGATTGCGCCTTCAATCTGCAATAGTGTCGCATCCTCAGATTTGTTGGTGGGCCTCGCTAATTGCTCTGCACCGGATAATTGGTGGGACAGAGTCGTTCTCGGCTCTGAGCATTCGCTAAATCATCCCGTTGTTGCGTTCCCATTCTTGGGCTTGAGCCCGGTATTAGTGAAGGAGCGATCCAATTCTCGGTGGTTGGTCGGGGCCTACATGCCTGGTTGAAGAGAAGAGAAATGGGTCGATTAAACAAAGCTAAGGAAATTGATTAAGAAAAGCGTGCAGTCCAAAGCATGACGCAGCCTTCATCTGAGTCATCTCCTCTAAGTTCGTAATCCAAGACTCACAGGAGAAAGGGAAGAAGATGGGATACGGATGATGAAGGGGGAATCTCACTCGTAAAGGGAAGAATGGAGGCGATATTCGGTGGTGGAGAATGGAGAGAAGGAGGAGTCTCATTCAAAGGTCCATGGAAGTGGTGGTCAAGGGTGGTATATTCAGGAGATGCGGGAGAATGGTGTCACATTTGCAGGAGGTGAAGTCGGAAGGAAAAATCGAAGTAGGCTGATCGGAGGAGGGTCCTGGAGAAGATGAGATGATGAGCACTGGGTCGGGGAAGCCTTCAATGAGGATTTTAGAATTAGAAGACTCCTGATTAGGGTCTAAAGGAAGAGGAGGACTCTTTAGCGATAAGCGAAGGGAGGTTAGCGTGAAGGAATGTCAACCGCCATGGGTTCGAGAGAGGAATGATGGTAGGAAGGAGAAGACAGGGGCGGTATAACCTCTATCATCGGCGGACATGAAAGTATCTCCTTCCCAGATGCATCCCCAGGTTATGGGGAAGAAGAAGGCGATTTCTGAACGTCATTGGCGGAAGGAGGCAAAGGGGGAAAGTTAGGGCTTGTACAGGTAGGAGGAAGTGAAGAGGGACTGATGACCCCGACTTCGCCGAGATGGGTGTAGCGAAATTAACAGTAGGAGGAGAGGGAGAACGACGAGTTGATTCTCGTATGATGGTGATCGAATGAGGTGTAGAAGAAGAAGAAGCTAAGGGCTGACCGACACCCCGTTTACGATTCGTGTAGCGGCCCGCTATTTCAGAAGAAGCAAAGAACTCAGTTATTGTTACTCTATATAAAATGCTATCATGAGCCGATTATCCCGTGTGGTGGTGGGCAGACAAAATTCTAGGTTACTATTTACTCTATATAAAAATGCTATCCCCTTGTTGATTATCCCCATGGTGGTGGAGCGGAAGAAGCAGAGACTCCTCGGTTACTATTTACTCTATATATAGAAATGCTATCCTTGAGCGAGGCGAAGTTATCCCGTGTGGTGGTGGAGCGGAAGAAGCAGAGACTCCTCGGTTACTATTTACTCTATATACAAAATGCTATCCCCTTGAGGAAGTTATCCCGTGTGGTGGTGGAGCGGAAGGCAGAGACTCCTCGGTTACTATTTACTCTATATACAAAATGCTATCCCGCGAGGCGAAGTTATCCCGTGTGGTGGTGGAATGGAAGAACCGAGACTCCTCGGTTACTATTTACTCTATATACAAAATGCTATCCCATGAGCGAAGTTTATCCCGTGTGGTGGTGGAGCGGAAGAAGCGAGACTCCTCGGTTACTATTTACTCTATTTAAAAAATGTTATCCCCGCAGAGCGGATGTTATGCCCGTGTTGTGGTGTATTGGAAGATGCGAGACTCCTCGGTTACTATTTTCTCTATATACAAAATGCTATCCGCGAGGCGGAAGTTATCCCGTGTGGTGGTGGAGCGGAAGAAGCAGACTCCTCGGTTACTATTTACTCTATATATAAAATGCTATCCCCTTGAGAGAAGTTATCCCGTGTGGTGGTGGAGCGGAAGAACCGAGACTCCTCGGTTACTATTTACTCTATATAAAATGCTATCCCCAGAGCGGAAGTTTATCCCGTGTGGTGGTGGAGCGGAAGAACCAGACTCCTCGGTTACTATTTACTCTATATACAAAATGCTATCCCTTGAGAGAAGTTATCCCGTGTGGTGGTGGAGCGGAAGAACCAGACTCCTCGGTTACTATTTACTCTATATAAAAATGCTATCCCAGAGCGAAGTTATCCCGTGTGGTGGTGGAGCGGAAGAAGACTCCTCGGTTACTATTTACTCTATATAAAAATGCTATCCCCGAGTGGAAGTTATCCCGTGTGGTGGTGGAGCGGAAGAACCGAGACTCCTCGGTTACTATTTACTCTATATAAAATGCTATCCCCACAGAGCGAAGCTATCCCGTGTGGTGGTGGAGCGAAGAAGAGAGACTCCTCGGTTACTATTTACTCTATATACAAAATGCTATCCTTGAGCGAAGTTATCCCGTGTGGTGGTGGAGCGGAAGGCAGAGACTCCTCGGTTACTATTTACTCTATATAAAAATGCTATCCCTTGAGGCGAAGTTATCCCGTGTGGTGGTGGAGCGGAAGAACCAGAGACTCCTCGGTTACTATTTACTCTATATAAAAATGCTATCCCAGAGCGAAGTTATCCCATGTGGTGGTGGAGCGGAAGAAGCAGACTCCTCGGTTACTATTTACTCTATATACAAAATGCTATCCCCTTGAGCGAAGTTTATCCCGTGTGGTGGTGGAGCGGAAGAGCGAGACTCCTCGGTTACTATTTACTCTATATAAAAATGCTATCCACTTGAGCGGAAGTTATCCCCGTGTGGTGGTGGAACGGAAGAACCAAGACTCCTCGGTTACTATTTACTCTATATACAAAATGCTATCCCCGCAGAGCGGAAGTTATCCCCGTGTGGTGGTGGAACGGAAGAACCGAGACTCCTCGGTTACTATTTACTCTATATACAAAATGCTATCCCCGCAGAGCGGAAGTTATCCCCGTGTGGTGGTGGAACGGGAGAACCGGGATTCCTCGGTTACTACTTACTTTATGTGCAAATTGCTATCCCCGCAGAGCGGAAGATATCCCCGTGTGGTGGTGGAACGGGAGAACCGGGATTCCTCGGTTATTACTTACTTTATGTGCAAATTGCTATCCCCGCAGAGCGGAAGATATCCCCGTGTGGTGGTGGTACGGAAGAACCGAGATTCCTCGGTTATTATTTTTTCTATGTCTCAGTTGCTTGTATTAATCAACTTTATATGGTTGTATTCTTGTTCCATAGCAGAGTCGGCTCGTCTAAGGGGTCTATATACCCAGCAGATTGAAAAGACGGGCGAGCCGAAATATGCCCCAAATTACATGTAAATACAAAAGGAGTAAAGAGTAGTACAACTCAGAAGGTCCTGGAGGAAGGAGATAAACTAGGGAAGTTCGATGATACGGGAGAACTACATACTCCCAGCCATCTACAAGGAGAAACAACAAAAGAAACCCTAATACATCTAGGGTATTACAATTCTTTGTTAGGCGGAATGGATGGAGTTTCCTTGCGCGGTCGGGGTTTAGCGATGGCTACTTGAAGATAAGGCTGCTTCAAGAAGATTTGCACAGACAGTTCTTTTTGGGACCCTATCGATTGTTGATGCGAGGAGCGATTATGGGCGGAAGTTTCCTCGATTGTTACGTAAACACTTCACTTGTTTCCAAGATGGCTATGTATCGTGGTCATTTATACATTCTTTGGAAGCGAGGAAGCTAGCCCTGTTCGATATTACATCCATGACAAGCAAAGGAAAAAGGAGAATGGTAGAAGCTATCGGTAAAGGTCGGTGGGTTTTTATGGCGGCGAAGGGAAGAGTGCATTCATTTGGTAGGAGGCGTGAGAACCATAAATGCCGTCTGAGAAGAGAAAAGCGTGAGGCGTGCAAGAAGGTTGACGGGACTACATTCGCAATTAAGAGGGTCCGAATCCCCGAGACATGATAGAGGAAGATATGTTCAGATCAGATTAATGAAGCGGGAGATGTCTCTTTGGGGGGAGAAGGAGCTAATATAACTCTGAAGCGTTCGCCTTGGGGTGGAGGAAGAACTGGTGGACCTTCATCGAAAGGGAAGGGCGAGTCCTCGCGGGAAGCTGGGGCCAGCCAAGCGGTGGAAGTGGAGGAAGTTCATCAGCGGCACGGGGTCTCCCACTGTACTCCCAGTGAAGGAGGATTCCTACCCTGTTGCGGAGGAGGAGGGAAAGGAAGCGCGGAAGGATCTCCCATTGGAGGTGAGAGTTGAGGATGGAAGGCGGAAAAGGTAGGGGATGGAAGGCGAAGTGGCGGTTGATCGGGTCTCGAATCTGCATCATCCTCGAGACCAGTCCTGTATTTC
The DNA here is from genome assembly GCA_025175895.1 of Wurfbainia villosa. Classification (NCBI taxonomy): domain Eukaryota; kingdom Viridiplantae; phylum Streptophyta; class Magnoliopsida; order Zingiberales; family Zingiberaceae; genus Wurfbainia; species Wurfbainia villosa. Next base: position 88,509,384 of record CM046003.1, read on the forward strand.
AAAAGATTCGATTAGAAGAAATTTCAATGGGATGCCTGCTGAAGCCATGATGGTAAGATAACGGGGCGAAGACAAAGGGGGCGAAGGACTTATAATGGAAGGAGAATGGCGAAAAAGTTCGGGAAGGGGAGAAGAGGCGAAGAGGTGGCATCTTTTAAAGCTAGAGGAAGGATAGGGAAAATCAACGGGCAAAAGGCCATTTAAAGTGATGTCAGAACCAAAATCGGGCGGATGTGGATACTAGTAGGCAAAATCCGTAAGAGAGCCCCGAACCACCAGCGATGGCGTTATATGGTAATGCAGGTAAAGAAATAACAAGGAAAGCTCAAAATTGGTCCAGAAACCCGACTCGCTAGAGAACACGCGAGGGCCGTAATGGAGCCGGACATATTGATAAGAGTCACTCTTAACAAGAAAGAAAAAGTTATTACGAAAAAGCGATGGCGGAGATTACAACTCAAATCGCTCGAGAACATTTAGCCAACGCCGATACAAGATCTAAGTGGATCGTGTCCACGCGAGGTGGATATCCTTGTTCGGCGTTTTGAGCCACGACCCTCGAAGCCTAATATAAAGAGATCTACCCTTTCTTGACATAGCTCTTGAGGTCGCTTCCATGTTCCTTTAATTGAGTCCGATATTGAGCCACAGTTTGACTTTCCACCAATTTGATCGCCAGCATCTCTCTCGGTGGCGCTTTATAGCTGTCCTAAAGGTGAAGAGCTTCAAGATACTCTGATGAGGGTGGATTCTTTCTTTGGGCCACCGTGATAAGGTTTGAGGAAGAGCCGTTATTGCGCAGAGGAAAGTTCGACGCACTTCTTTGCAGATTCTAGTAATGGCCTCCCAAGCTTGGCTCGTTGGAGTTAAGCGGTTGCATTCTTGTTGATGGTGGTTGAGATAGTAGCAGAGTCGGCATCCATAGGATATTTTTGTATTCCTTCAACTCGAGCCAATTCATCTACTTGTTGCGGTTCACTGGATTGAGAAAAATCCGTTGCTCCAAGTCCTCGTTCTTCATTCTGCGGCTCTTCTTTCTCACTGCAGCGAGCCACTTGCATCATCGTCTTCGCATTGGCCCCTCATATCCTTTTCCTTTCGCCTCTTGCTCGCTCGGTTTACGAGCAGAGCTTTTCTGTGAGACATGGAGGCGAAGTGGCGAGTTTCCACAGTAGATTGGAATCGGGCGGATGGGTTATCATCTTATCATATTGGGTGGCGGCTGAAGAAGAACAAGCTATTACATTGGCATATAGTAATACTTGCGGTAAAGAGAAAAGGGAGAAATAAGAGATACCTCACTTGATGGCTTGCCCACTTGCTCATGGGCCTTATGCGCTTGATTGATTGAAGAATTTCACCTCGAGGTGCGAATTTTGCAGGACCCTAATGTGGACCCTCGGAGGAGCAGGAAGGGAGGGGTCTTCCCCTTGGAGGAGGTTGGAGGCTGATCTGCGAGAGGGGAGGGAGCAGCCCTTAGGTCCAGGAAGGTCAGGAGCTTGGAGTGGCTCCACATGAGAAGGTGGAGGTGAATTTTGCGGAGGAGGAGAAATGAGAAGGAGAATCCCTCCTTGAGGAGATGGAGAATAGGCGAGGAGGTAGTACCTTCTCTTCGTGGTTCATAAATGGTCGGGGAGACTCTGGTGGATCCAGTCGAGGAGATGAGCCGATGAGCTTGAGGCTCCTTTCTTAACGAGCCACTTTTTCCGAGGAGGTGACTGAGCTGCGGTTGGTTTGCCTCTTTTAGGCTTTCTTCTTCTTCTTAGCGACCTCGATCGACTCCTTCCACGAGCCCTGCATCGATTATCTACAAGATATCTTGTAAGAAAGATGGATGACCTAAAAGGAAGTCACATCGCAGATAAATGTCACCTACCTACCCAGGCCAAGTCGTCGAGAGGTAGAGGAGACAATCCAAAATGGCGCAGAGGAGTCTCTAGCGGATGGTTGAGCGATGAGTGTAGCTCTCCTAAAACTCCATACACCTCCGGGAAAGGACATTTGGTCCTCATTTCGGAAGGAAGGCAATTCGGGAAGGTCTACTTTCAAAATATCGGAATGAGGTAAAGGCTCCGGAAGCTCTACAAAGAAGTATAGTGCTTCCCAGCTCTTGTGGGAAGTAGGCAGGTTCACCAGAAATTGGCAGCCTGAACGACTAGACAAATAGAAGAGGCACTGCTTAGAAGACTTTAATTGGAAGAAGCAATGGAATAGTTAAGGGTCAAGGGAGGTTCAAATGTTGGAACACTATGTGGGCTCTCGATATAATTCGGAAGGAGTTGGGGGTGAATTGGTTGAGGGGTAGTCCATAGAAGTCTAGGAGGTCCAAGTAGACTGTAGTGCGCAGCAAGATAGGCCGTTAAAGAATTGTTCGGAGAAAAAGCATGTCAAACCAGGAGGAGGAGTATGAGGCCGATGCAGCTTAGTCGTGAAACAACATTTTATAGAAGGATCTATGTAGTCGTTCTTGATATTAAAGAAATAATGGTTACAATCTAACTGGGTTATGGTATGTTCATACAGTAGGTGGAAGAGGTAGTCCTAGGAGCCATGGGTGTTAAACTAAGCAAAGCACTTACTCGGGGGTAAGGGAGAACCGTGCGAGAAGGGAAGGACTGAATCGCCGAAACGCCACCGGGGAAAATCATGGAAGAAGAAATACAAGACTGGATTGTTAGGCACGCTAAATGATACCTAAGAGGAGAAGGCGGAGGTTTATATAGGGTTTCCCGTGACGATTCAATTTCACGAAGAGAGAAGGAGAAGCGGAGCCCATGGGCCCATCGGGCCGCCTCGGGGGCATACAAGGGAATTATAAAGGAAAAGGTGGATTCAAACGGAGGAATGAAGAATAGGGCATAAACTTTACGCACATTTGGAAAGTCAAGCTTATAACTTCCCTTGACTATTTTTCGGGGTTGACTAATGATACTACTGGTACTTTTTCTACCTAATTCCCAATAGAAGAGTTAGGAGGTGACCCGTGACCCGTCCCCAAAACACCTGGTTCAGCCAAAGGAGAAAAGGAGAAACAGTTCGGGCGAGAGTTATCAGAAGCCATTGGTATGGGCGAGAGTTATCAGAAGCCATTACGCAGCGAGAGTTAGACGAAGCCATTGGTATGGCGAGTTATCGAAGCCATTGCGCGGCGAGAGTTAGACGAAGCCATTACGGGCGAGTTATCGAAGCCATTGGCACGGCGAGAGTTAGACGGCCAGCGCGAGCGAGTTATCGAAGCCATTAGCGCAGGCGAGTTAGACGAGTCATTGACACGGGCGAGAGTTATCGGAAGTAATCGACACGGGCGCAAGTACCAGAGGTCATCGGCACGGACAAGTAGCAAGAGCCATCGGCACGGGCGAATGCTAGAAGCAAGGGACGCAGGTGGAAAAGAGGTGGAAGGCACTTCGCTAACATAGGACTAGGAACTGGTTCAACTAGGCAATTCCAGAAGCCAATGGGATGGAGGAAGGGTCAACTCAACCTAATCGACGCGAAAGAAGTTTAGTACGGGAAAAAGGAGAATTAGTTCGGTTTAAGGAGAAACCCTAAGGCTAGGTCACCTATGGTATAGGGGCCTAAGTTAACTTCACCCAAAGCAGAGGGGTGAGGGAGACAGTTTAACCTCGTTGCCTGAAAAGTAAAGGGAAAGGTGCTATGCAACGGCTTGGGGGGCCCCATGCAATATTCGGGGGAGTCCTCGTTCCTCATATTTGTAACAGAATTATTCTCCAGGAGGAGGTGGTGGCCACGTGTTTGATGGAGATAATCCACGATGTTACGTTGAAGGAGGAGGGAAGATAAAAGGGAGTGAGGAAGGAAGGAGAAGGGAGGAGGAGATCGATCCGCAATCATTCGCATCCAGCAAGAGAGAAGAGGAGACGAGAGAAAAGGAAGAACGATCTCGCCGGAGAAGGAGGACGGAGATCTGCTGTTTGTTAAGTCTCTTGTATTTTCCTCATCTTGTAACATGATTGTAAGAGGTCCTTTCTCCTCCACCTTCGGAAACTTGCTTTCTGTAAAGGAGGATCTTCATAGTGACAGTGCTTAGGCACCACATCTGGTGAGAAACCTCACCCCCGTGGAGTAGGAATCTTCGTTCCAGTTGCGTATTGCTAAGGCTCTTATCCATCTAGTAGTAAGAGCCTGCTACGACAGGTAACACTTTCTCATGTAATTTACAACGTGAATGTATCGTATTGACAATATGAATGCGGATAGCACTCTAATATGTATGATGTTTTTGAAAAACTTAATCGATCATGTGATACCCTCCTTTTTAATGATGTCATGAATTCTATGGTTAAGTTTAAGAATGCTTATGATTATGTCCTATATGCATGTTTACGATTGATGATGTCGTGAATGCTTATGTTTAAATTATGCCATGCTTAGTTTTAATTATGTTTAGCATGCTTATGTAAATTTTATGTCATGCTTATGTTTCATTACGTTAGTATGTTGATGTTTAGTGTTGTTATGCAGTACTTAAGTTATTTAGGCTAGTATGCTCGTGTTTTCTAATTATTTGATGTAATTTGTGGATTTTGTGAGTAGGCAAGAATCTTACTAAGCTATATGCTTATAGTTTATGTTGTCCATATACTGCAGATAAAGGAAACATGAACTAGAGGAAGTAGCAGGAGGGGCAAAGTGTGTGTGATAGTGGCATGGTGGAAAAAGATCCTATTACTCTCTGCTTTTATTTATATGCTCAATGAACAACTTAAGACATTTGCTTCCGCTTTTATGACTTGTGATTTATTAGTACCATGTTGGATGTTGCTTAGTTATGTTATTGTTCACCTTACTTATGAAAGTTTGATATGTTAGAACTCATGAATGGATCGTGTTAATAATAATTTACATTCTCTAATCTTTATGTTATGCATGTTATAAATGGGATACGATATGGTAACATGCTAATTATGATTATGATATGTGATGCATGTTCTGAAAGAAGTTATGATATGTTAACATGCTAATTATGATTATGATATGTGATGCACGTTATACAGAAGATATGATAGGTTAACATGCTAATTAGGTCTATGATATGTGATGCATGTTATAAAAGAAGATTTATGTCATGATAACATGTTTGATTATGTAGATTGTGAAATGATCCATATATGTTATGTTATAAAAAAAAATAAAAAAAAAAAGTAGCGCCGCCCTGAGAGCAGATAAGGGCGGGCGTTACACTAGAAGAAGGAGTTTAACACTTGTGGAGCACTTGGATGATAGTTTGGAGCATAAGCATTAGCCATCCAAAAGCCCACAACCTCTCTTTTTATAGAGAGGGCTGATTTCTTCCCGTTGGCCACTATCAGTCGACTGGCGCTGCTACAACGACCTCTGAACATGTCAGATCCCGACCGTTGTAGTCCAACGGAACCCTTAGCGCAATGATCGATGTGACCATCGATCGATGCCTCCGTAGTCAACGTCACACGGCTACGAGTGGTTCTGTGCGCGTGATTGCCTTTCATCGATTGTCATTCCATGCCGTCGATTGATGGTCGCCGATCATCGTCATTCCATGGCGATGGCGATCACCAAAACCCACAACCCAAACCCGTTCGACTGGAGCATGATCGATGTCGGGAAATCTCATCCGACACTTAGCCATTCGGTCAAGTTCACCTAATGAGCTACTTACATTTCACTCATTCTCTCATCTCACTCGAAGTCCCTCAAGGCCACGTCCCTCGGCAGCATCAACCGCACGACTCTGCAATGCTCCTTCACGTCTCTTGCCTTCGAAGTCTGCTTCCTTGGCTTCGCTTCAAGTCATCTCGTCCGGCGGTCACTCGGCTGCATCAAGCGCACGGCTCTGCAATGCTCCTACTCCGACTCAAGAACGAGGTTGTGAGTGATGAACTCGCCTAAGTTTCATGTGCGAATTACTAAGTCCTGCAAAACTCCAACGCACATATCAAATTCAATCATCCTAACTTAAACCCTTTGCCACACACATCAAAGTCATATCACGGGTCGATTGCACTAACAATCTCTCCATTTTTGATGTGTGGCAATCTTTTTAAGTTATGTAAAACATTTGATAAAATATTAAGGAAAGAAAGCATGTAAATAACATGATTAGCAACTCTCCCCCTTAATACATGAAACTCCCCCTAAATACATTTCCCCTTACTTAACCATATATCTTTCTCCCCCTTTGACACCATCAAAAAGATTAAACAAAGTTTATATGGCATGACATCGAGTCTAGAGAGAAACAAAAACCAAGAACAATCAATAACCTTATAAAATCAGGTTACTATGCTCATGCACAGTACATCGATCATTCGCATGGTAGAAAATTAGAAAAATCATGAAATTTGGGGATCACATTTATTTTAATTATCTTTATTAATGAAAAATAGTTTTTCATGAAAAAATATTATATTTTCAAGGATTTGCCAAAAATCCAAAAGCTTCAAAAACAACTAGGTTTTTGATCAAGTTAGTATCACTTTTAACACCTAGTTTTGGTTTGGATTGTTTCAAAACATGAACACACAAATTTTAAAGTAAGAAATTGTTTTGAAAACATATAAAATATCCAACCATGATCTTTGGGCAATATTTCTATGAATTAAACATAAGTCTTCCCCATGATTGGTCTATTATTGCTATTTGATACCTTAAATGACCATCTAAAAGCCATAGGCATTAGTGGACCATTAGTATCATCCTATCATCTCACCCATGCTAAGTTTTCAATCAAGGTAGCCTATGATGAGTGTGAGATGTATCCTAAAGGTATTTATATATGTATTTAACCATCAATTTCATGCATTTCTACCCATGGTTAAGTATCATCCTAACATACCACATGATCATAAAGACATATATGTATTGATTCCACATTATGATCATGAAACAAATGCATTTATGAATTAATAATCATGCATTAGGTATGAATTATGATAATAAGTAAAACGTCACCCAAAAGCATGATTTAAACTCTATTTCTCATGATTATGTGTCAAATATCAAGATCATAAATCATGATTGCAAACATGTATAACAATTACACTAATCATCATGATTTAAGCATTATTATCAATTTATGGGCACATTATCATCACCCAACACTATGCTAAAAATGTATAGGTCAGGAGTATCACATAACACTAAGTGTTGAGCATGACTTAAACTATTTATGGGTGCATTATCATCACCCAACACTATGCTAAAAATGTAGTCATGAGTATCACATAACACTAAGTGTTGAGCATGACTTAAACTATTTATGGGTGCATTATCATCACCCAACACTATTTCTAAAACTTAGTCTCGCCATCCTAAGTCAACCAAAATATGATATAGATAAATTCCATATGGTTGACTATCCTAGGGTTTTCCTAATCCTTTAGGATGGATTTAGGAACCCAAAATAAGTTCTTGCCTATGGGTTTCACTAAATACTCTTTAGGGATCAATTTTCTAGCAATTGTCTTATTTTTGCTTTGACCCCTAGCAATCAAACATTTATAGGCCTTTTCATTAGTTTTTCCCTTATATCCTAGGCCTTTCTTATTGAAGCTAGCCCTTTGGCTCCCAATTATCATGTTAAGAGTGTTGGAGCCAATTGTGAATTTTTCTAGAGCTTTAGTTAAGTGATCTACCTTTTCTCTCAAAGCCCTATTTTCCTCAATGCATGCATCATTAACATCAAGAGGCATATAAAGATCATGTGAGCATGCATTATCAAGGCTAGAAACATTATCATTAACATTTGAGCATGCTTTTTCTAATTTTTCTTCTAAGTCCTTAATTTGATCTAGCATGCATTTGTTCTTTTTCTTTTCCCTAAACACGTCCTTAGTAAGGCTAGAAATAATTGACATAATTTTCTTAGGGGAAAGATTTGTTACCTCACTTACCAAATCCTCTCCTATTGATGAGGATGTAGAAGAAGCTCCCCCTTCACTCGAGCTCTCCTCACTTGAGATTGCTTCTTCATTTTCGGAGGAGGAGGAGTCTAGGTCGTCAAATGCCATCAAAGCAAGGTTTGTGACAAATGCATTTTCTTCCTCCGATGATGATGATAAATAAGAAGAGGGGTCATCCCAAGTTCTTGCTTTTAGTTGCTTGGCCTTCCCTTTTTCTTTGGCCTTCTTCTCTTCTTCCTTCTTCTTACTCCCCTTCTTCTTCTTCTTTTCTTTCTTCTTTCTCTTCTCCTCTTTGCTCTTGTTCAAGAGGGGACAATTATCCCTTATATGTCCCTCTCCTTGGCAATTGTAGCAAATAACCTTCCCCCTTGGTCTTCTCCTCCTATCATTAGATTTATTAAATTTAAAAATTTTCAAAGCGCGCCTTACCTTCCTTACCATGTATGCTTCTTCCATGCTATCCATGGAGGAAGAGGAGGATGCTTCGTCGGAGGAGGAGGGAGTCTCCATCTTCTTCTTCCCTTTGTTGGCCATCAAGGCTACTCCACTTGAAGGTTGAATTCTAGGCTCTTCTACTATTCGTTCAAGCCTTGTTTCGTGGAGCTCCATGGTTGAGAAAAATTCCTCCAAGGTGCTAACTTCTAGGTTCTTGGAGATGTAAAAGGAATCCACCATAGAGCTCCATCTTGATGACCGAGGAAAGGCATCTATAGCCTTCATGAGCATGTCCCTATTTGAAAGCTTCTCCCCTACACTAGATAAACCGGTTATTATTTTTTTAAATCTAGAGTGTAGTGAGGTTACCTTTTCTCCCTTTTCAAGTTTTATATTCGTTAGTTGGGAGCGGAGGAGGTCTCTCCTTGCAAGCTTGGCCTCCGAGGTACCTTCATGAAGCTCTACTAGCTTCTCCCACATCTCCTTGGCACTAGAGCATTCCCCAATCCAGTTTACTTCTCGTTGGGGGAGTACATTGAGGAGATGGTGCTTAGTCTTTGAATTTGCAAGGTGCTCTTCTCTTTGCTTTTTAGTCCACCTTGATTTGTCTAGTATTCTCCCCTCTTCATCACTAGGCATCTCAAAACCATTTTCCATTATAAGCATAAAATCGAAATCGGTTTCAAAGAATACCTCCATTCGCTTCTTCCACCAAGAGAATTCCCCCTCGAAATTTGGCGGATGAATGTTTGAGCCGACCATCGCTTGATATAGTGCTTGTGTCAGCGGTTAGTCCTTGACAAGCGCCTTGGCTCTGATACCACTTATAGGGTTGATATGTTGGCCAGCTAGAGGGGGGTGAATAGCCTTCTTTCGTCGTATGGTGGAAGTCGTTCTTAATAGTCTACAATAAACGTTAGCGCAAGCGGAAAATACAGAGCAAAGATAATTAAGAAAAAACACAAAGATAAACAATGCTAACAAACAATATAACATTGTTCATGGCCTCGCCGCTAATCCACTGTCCGATTCGTCCACGGTGAATCACTCCGCAACTAATCCACTATTGGTCTCTCCCTTTAGCCAATGCAAGGTGGAGGTAAACCCTTACAACTCAAGAACACTCCTTATTTTACAATAGGTGTGAAAGAAAGTAGAAGAAGGAGTTTAACACTTGTGGATCACTTGGATGATAGTTTGGAGCATAAGCATTAGCCATCCAAAAGCTCACACCCTCTCTTTTTATAGAGAGGGTTGATTTCTTCCCGTTGACCACTATCAGTCGACTGCTGCCTTTGGCAGTCGACTGGCACCGCTACAACTGCCTCTGAACACGTCAGATCCCGACCGTTGTAGTCCAACGGAACCCTTGATACCAATCGATGTGACCATCAGATCGATCGATGCTGTAGTCGATCGTCGACTACGAGTAGTTCTGCGCGGCCTTCATCGACATCCATTCCATGGCGATCATTGCTGAGCAAACCCCAACCAATGAACACCAGAACACCCCAAACCCCGTTCGACTCAGAGTAGTCGACTGATGTCGGAAAATCTCATCTAACACTTAGCCATTTGGCCAAGTTCACCTAATGAGCTACTTACATTTCACTCATTCTCTCATCTCACTCGAAGTCCCTCGTCGACGCTCTCTTCGTTCCTGGCCACGTCCCTCGGCAGCATCAAGTGCACGGCTCTGCAATGCTCCTTCACGTCTCTTTCCTTCGAAGTCTGCTTCCTTGGCTTCGCTTCAAGTCATCTCGTCCGGTGGTCCCTCGGCAGCATCAAGCGCACGACTTTACAATGCTCCTTCTCTGACTCAAGCATGAGGTTGTGTGTGATGAACCCGCCTAAGCTTCATGTGAGAATTACTAAGTCCTGCAAGACTCCAACGCACATATCAAATCCAATCATCCTAACTTAAACCCATTTCCACACACATCAAAATCATATCATGGGTCGATTGCACTAACACTATCAACTCACAGCGTCCTAGTACTATGTTGTCAAGAATTGACTAGTTATAGGTCATATCTAATCATTCTAAAAATAAAAAAGAAAAATACCTAAGCATGCAAAGTCTAATCAATAGCACAAATAAATTTTGTACTAGCTCCCCCTGGACCATTGAATCAGTTTAGTCTTTCTGTTGGGTTTCCGGCACCGTGGCGAGTGTGTATTCGAACATGTTTCGTAAACATGTGCATAGCGGAAGGAATAAAAATAATAAATCTAATTTATTACAATACACACACCACACGCATGCATAGTACAACATGTGTAGACATAATCGTAAATTCAAATTTTGCAATAAAAGGAAATTTATACTACGTATACCTGACGTATCACGTGTAGCTGGAAAGGCATCAACCGGAATGATCCTGAATCGTCTCTATCCGTATCCACGCTGAGTATCTTCAGGATGACTTCACAAAGTCACGAGCCTCATCTTCGTACGAGTTACTAGCCTCGTATTGAAGACGATGTGATCGAGAGAAGATCACGATCCGAATCAAAATTCGGATCCAAAACGAGTCCTAAAAAACACGCTTCTTCGGAGAGGTATTCGCCAACCGTTTGATGAATCCTTCATCCTCCACCTATGAGGATTACCGGAGATCGAATCCCCGGCAAGGTTACCGCTGTCCGAGCTCCAAACGTCGTCCAAACGACGCTCCGATATGAAGGAAACAAGCTGTCCAGAAAACTGGACAGCTTTGGTGGAGACCTTGCGCCGGCCAAATAAGTAACGCTATATGCTCACCTTGTCGCCGGAGCCAAGGAAGATCACCGGAGCTCCTCTGGCAACAGCTAGACGTCGGCAAGTGGGGAGGATAGCAGATGCTGGATGCCGGTTGGAGAAGCTTGGGCGGCGGCAAGGAGTTGGGAACGGCAAGACTAGGAGAAGAGAGGGAGGTGGGCGGCAATATTAGGGTTGCTTGGATTATGGCTTAACAAAACCCTTAAGCCCTATTTTAAAGAGAAAAAATTATCTTAATGGTTATCGGATCATAACCAAAATCCCGTTAACCCGCTCCATTAATTTAAGCTAAAATAAACCAAACCATGTTGGTCTATTTTAAGTTAAAACGAACCGAACCAACTTTGGTTCATTCGTTTAAAACAAACCAAACCCCTTTGGTTTATTATCCTCCATTGGATTAAAACCAAACCAATTTGGTTCATCCATCATATCTTCATAAGACACGGCCCATCTATGCTTCCATTGCGACTGAAACGATTTCATGCTCGCTTCTTGTTTAGTGCAACCAAACCTAGTTTCTCTCGGTCTGAGAATCTCATTCTCAAGCTCGTTTTAAATCCTTCAAATTACGCTCATTGTACGTGTGACCAAATAGGTTCTCAGTTTATATTGACCATCTATAATTAACCATTAATTATAGAACGATCATGAGTGACACCTAGTAGTACATCATGATCCCCAATAAATCGAAAAGATCAAGGGTTGATCCAGAACTATTTCTGAAACCCTTCAGCAGCTCGAATGAATTGTGCCACATTCCCTTCACTCATCTTATACCCACTTGATTCAGGACATGGTCTATAGTGTCAGTCCCCACTAGGTTGACTACGTCACACCTAGCCCAAGTATCATTTTCTCATCCTACGGATTCTAGTTACTGCACATGTATCGAAGAGTACATTACTCTAAACATGTAATGCTTTGGCCAAAGACTTTAGTAACAATCCGACGAGAGGCCATGGGTATACATCTCCTCGCAAGGAGTGGTGAATCCTTTATAGGTTATTCAAACACCTTCGATCACTTCGACTTATACCCAATCATCCCGAGTCTACATCTCCTCAGAGATGCTTGCTTAAGATGTCAAAGCATAAGTTTTTATGATCAATATGACTTGAATACTGCAAGTCAAAGGAACATCGCACTTAAGCTGCAGTAAGAACTTCATTGACATATCTATATATGCAGAGAACCATATGAAGTCTTACGGCTGGTCACTCCAATGAACTAGTTACCATAACTAGCATCCACGATTAACTCCGGACATCGCAATGTCTCCAACCAGTGAGAATGAGCTGCTTGGATACACCAAGGAGTATACCTCGTGCTAGTCTTGACAGAATCAATGGTGTCCAAATCCATCAATTCATCGACTAGGGATAATTCCGATACATCACAATTACACATGTAGAGATACTCACTAGTTGTGATCCAATCACATATTCTCTCATGCTGTGAATCGTATCGTGGACATTCAGTAAATGAGTTTAAGATTTAATCAAATACATGAAAACATGTATACTCAAATAGTGAATCTTCATTTATCATATAAATTGTTCAAACATAAGGCGATTGCCTTAGGACATCTCTCATATATTACTAACAAACTCCCACTTGGCCTAATGCCAATAGCTACGGTATCCAATACCATAAGCTCTAATATTACCCTCAAACTTACTTTGAGGTAATGCCTTAGTCAAAGGATCCGCTAAGTTCCTTTCAGTGGGGATTTTCTCGATTTGTATTTCCTTCCTACTAATGATCTCTCTGATCAGATGATAGCGGCGAAGCACATGTTTGGATTGTTGATGAGACCTTGGCTCTTTTTCCTGTGCAATTGCTCCATTGTTGTCGCAGTAGACTGGTATTGCTTCAATAATGGCTGGAACCACACCAAGTTCATAAATGAACTTCTTGATCCAAACCGCTTCCTTTGCTGCTTTCGAAGCTGCAATGTATTATGCCTCAGTGGTAGAATCCGCTACAGTGTCTTGTTTGAAACTTTTCCAACTCACTGGGCCCCCATTCAAGGTGAACACGTATCCAGACTGAGACAAGGAATCATCCTTGTATGTTTGGAAGCTGGCATCCATATACCCGCGTATCACCATGTCCCCTTCTCCATATATTAGGAACACATCCTTAGTTCTTCTTAAGTACTTAAGGATTGTCTTAACAGCCACCCAATGATCCATTCCTAGATCAGACTAGTATCTACTCGTGACACTCAGAGCATACGATACATCGGGCCTCATACATAACATAGCATACTTGATAGATCCTATTGCAGATGGATAGGGAATCTTACTCATGCAAATCCTCTCGTCTTCTGTGCGCGGACACATAGACTTCGAAAGGTGTATCCCATGCCTGATGGGTAGGAAACCTTTCTTGGATTCCGACATGCTAAACCTCTTTAGCACTTGGTCTATATATGTAGACTGCGAAAGACCAAGCAACCGTTTTGATCTATCTCTATAGATCTTAATCCCGAGGATGTAGGTTGCTTCTCCCAGGTCTTTCATGGAGAATGTCTTGGACAACCAAATCTTAACTGACTGTAAGATTGAAACATCATTTCCTATAAGTAATATGTCATCAATATACAATACTAGGAGCACGACTGCACTCCCACTAACCTTCTTGTATACACAAGGTTCGTCTGGATTTTGTGAGAAATCAAACTTTTTTATTGTCTCATCAAAACAGATATTCCAGCTCCTGGATGCTTGCTTCAATCCATATATGAACCGTCGCAATTTGCATACCTTGGTTTTATCAACCGATGTGAAACCCTCAGGCTGTATCATATACATGTCCTCGAGCAGGTTTCCATTAAGAAAACTGTTTTCACATCCATTTGCCATATCTCATAATCATAATGAGTCGCTATGGCCAGGAGCATCCGAATAGATTTAAGCATAGCTACAGGCGAATAGGTTTCGTCATAATCAACACCTTGCTTTTGACGATATCGTTTCTCCACTAATCTAGCCGTATAGGTAATCACATTACCATCCATGTCGGTTTTCTTCTTGAAAACCCACTTGCACCCTATAGGCTTTATGCCTTCAGGTGGGTCAACCAAGTTCCAAACTTGGTTTTCATACATGGAATCCATTTCCGACTTCATGGCTTCAAGCCACTTATCCCTTTCAAAACATGTAAGAAATTCTTCATAACTGGTAGGCTCCTCATCATCAATGAGTAACACGTCGTTCGATTCACTTACGATAAATCCATATCTCTCAGGAATATTGCGTGTTCTACCAGATCTATGAAGATGTGGTGTTTCAATAGGTCCATTGATTGCTCATCACTATGAGTTATCTCGTCAGTGCTTCACCAGGTATCTCATCAATGTCTATTTGAGTCTCTCGAGCCTCCTCAAGCTCGACGACACTCCCACTGTTTTCTTGCAAGAGAAACTCTTTCTCTAGAAACACAGCATGCCTTGAAACAAACACCTTTTGTTCCACAGGATGATAGAATTGGTAACCCCTTGTTTCCTTAGGGTATCCAATAAATAGACATTTATCAGACTTAGCATCCAATTTGTCTGATACAGTCCGCTTCACATAAGGTGACAACCCCATATCTTCAAGTAAGATACATGAGGTTTCTTACTATTCCATATCTCATATGGAGTAGTAGAGACTACCTTGGTTGGCATTCTGTTTAACAAGTAAACAGCTGTCTGAAGTGCATAGCCCCAAAAGGACTTGGGAAGATTCGCATGATTCATCATTGACCTGACCATGTCCAACAAGGTCCGGTTATGCCTCTCAGATACACCATTATGTTGTGGTGTATATGGCGGAGTCCATTGAGACAATATACCATTGTCTCTTAGATAATCAAGAAACTCTCGACTTAAGTATTCACCACCTCGATCCGATCGAAGTATTTTAATACTCTTGTCATGTTGTTTCTCTACTTCATTTCTGAATTCTTTGAACCTTTCAAAGGCTTCAGACTTGTGTTTCATCAAGAACACATACCCAAACCGTGAGTGATCATCGGTGAAGGTAATGAAGTAGCTATAGCCTCCTAAAGCTCGAGTTGACATAGGTCCACATACATCAGTATGTATTAGACCTAGCAACTCTCCCACTCGTTCACCTTTTCCTGAAAAAGGTAACTTAGTCATCTTGCCTTTTAAGCATGATTCACATGTATCATATGAATCCAATTCAAACGATTCCAGAATTCCACATCGATGTAATTCGGACATGCATTTCTTGCTTGCATGGCCAAGACGACAATGCCACATGTAGGAGTCTAATTGATTATCCTTTCGAGCACGCTTGTTGCTCGTTTTGATATTGAAAATGTCACTGGATACGTCCAATGTATAAATACCATTGCTCAAAGTTCCTCTTCCATAAAGTACGCCATTCAAAGTTATATAACAACAATTGTTACTAAATGTCAAATGGTAACCATTTCTATTTAAGCAGGAAATAGAATCAATGTTCTTTATTAGAGAAGGAACACAATAGCAATTGTCCAGTTCCAAGACTAGTCCACTAGGGAGCTTCAGCAAATAAGTTCCGATGGCGATCGCAGCAATCTTTGCTCCAATGCCAACTCGCAAATTTGACTCCCCTCTGACGAGTCTTCTTCTATTCCTTAGCCTCTGTATGTCATTACATTTATGTGAGCCACACCCAGTATCGAATACCCAAGTGTCTAAGGAAATAGAATAACAATCAATAACGAAGATAACAGAAGAGGATGGGGCATCGGATGCCTTCTTCTTCTTCACGGACTAAAGATAAATCTTGCAGTTTCTTCGCCAGTGGCCTTCCTTGCCACAATGATGGCAAGTGCCCTTTTGTGTTGGTTCTGCCTTCTTAGCCTTCTTGTTCTTCCCTTTCTTCTGTTCCTTTGCCTTCCTCTTAGAACCTTCCTTTGAAGAATCAACTAACAGAATCGCCTTCTCCTCATGCTTCACAGAAGGCTCCACAGTCTTCAGCATATTGAGGAGCTCAGGAATAGTGGATTCTAATTTGTTCATCCGATAGTTCATCACAAATTGTGAGAAACTCTTGGGAAAACAATGCAGAATTAAGTCAATACTTAATTCATGATCCATCACAAACCCGAGGGTGGCCAACCGCTCGATATACCCGTTCATCTTTAGCACAAACTGCATTACAGACGAACCTTCTTGCATCTTAGAGGTGAAGAGGAGCCTGGAGACTTCGAACCTTTCGGATCTCACTTGCTCATCAAACAACTCATGAAGATGGAAGACTATGGTATTAGCATCCATATGCTCATGTCCGCTTTGCTTGGGTACCATCGCACTAGCATGATGCAACTCAGTTCGTAATCACCACATGTTTCTGATAGGCCAACAATTGGTCTGGAGTTGCATCGTCCCTAGGACGGTTGGGAAGAGGCTCTTCAAGGACATATGCTAGCTTTTCCGCCTTGAGAAAAATTCTCAAGTTTCTAAGCCAGTCCAGGAAGTTAGGCCCAGTCAATTTGTTTGAATCCAAAATAGTGCACAAATTCAAAGACGTCATGATGAATCGATTAACCTAAAAATACAAAACGAGCATATATGGGAAAATGATTTTAAAATGCATCAATATACATTCATTAATCCCATTCATTTTTCGAATTTCAAAAACCCCAAAATCACTTTGGGAGATCGTAGGTCCATCTCCGAATGGGCTGATATCCAACATAGATATGAACAACCTTGGAGAGAGTCCAACAAGTCATTCATAACTACGATGGTAGGTATCAAATATACTGATTACATATCACATATATGCAACTATCACAATGTGCTATCAACTTATTGAATGTTCACACATACATCGGGTTTTTAACACATTAACAAGTATGCATCATATGCATAGCACCCAACTTCACCTCCCTTCACATCGACCTTGGAGAGAGTCCAACAAGCCGATGCTCCAGGTTAAAGCCAACCCATTAATCGAGAAATAGTTTTAATATAGTTAGAGCGCATTCAACCAATTAGCTCAGCTTGGAGAGAGTCCAACAACCAAAGCTAATGATTGACCTCTGACTCTTACCATATTAGTATTAAACTATTCCATGGTTTGAACATGTTCGGGTTCGAGCCGGGCTTGGAGAGAGTCCAACAACACAAACAAGAAACGGAACTCTGGTTCTAACCATATTAATGGAAGGTGTAGGCTTTAATATTGAGTAAGAGTTTTTATGTCTCATCCTCTTTGCATGTAAATAACTATTATCTACATTGCATGACATACATGGCATACATCTATATGTCACAAGACGCATGACATAATGATATGCATCTAATGCAATTACATGACATACAATTATGACATGTACAAAATTTCCTTATATGTCATAACTATTTATGGAAATAAAATATGTTTGAGATTTGATTCTCCAAATCAAATCATGATTAAATTAGGAAATAAATTTCCAAATCTAATCCCATATTTTATTTGTGGAAAGTGTTGATTAAGAAAAGTCAATTTAGGAAACAAATTTCCTAAATCATCAAAACTTCTTATGGAAATTAAAATATTTTAAGATTTGATTTCCCAAATCAAATCATGATTAAATTAGGAAACAAATTTTCAAATCTAATCAAATATTTTATTTATGGAAAATATCAATTTCCATAAATACTTCCAACTTTCCAAAAGTAGAAGATTTCCATAAATTCTTCTAGACTTTCCAAAATTAAAAATTTCCATAAATACTTCTAACTTTTCAAAAGTAGAAAATTTCTAGAAATACCATTATGACTATCGCAAAACAATTTTACGATTATATCGAAACACAACCGTGGCTCTGATACCACTGTTGGGTTTCCGGCACCGCGACGAGTGTGTGTTCGAACATGTTTCGTAAACATGTGCACAACAGAAGGAATAAAAATAATAAATCTAATTTATTACAACATACACACCACACGCATGCATAGTACAACATGTGTAGACATAACCATAAATTCAAATTTTGCAATAAAAGGAAATTTATACTACGTATACCTGACGTATCACGTGTAGCGGGAAAGACATCAACCGAAACGATCCTCGCTAGAATCGTCTCTATCTGTATCCACGCCGAGTATCTTCAGGATGACTTCACAAAGTCACGAGCCTCGTCTTCGTATGAGTTACTTGCCTCGTGTTGGAGATGATGTGATCGAGAGAAGATCACGATCCGAATGAAAATTTGAAAAACCCCTAGTCGCGCAAATCTGGGGGGCCACCACAGGGCCATGTGTTTCCACATGGCCAGGCCTTGTGCGGCCCTAAGTTGGATGATCTCGCCCATTGGACACGGTCGTGTGCAACCACACGCCCTGGTCGTGTCCCACTCTATGTATAGCTGCAAATGTCCATCTTTTGCTCCGAAAGTGTGCCTTTTTCTCCAGAAATGCTAACCTACACCCAAAACTACAAAGAGCAGACCTCGGAACCAGAAAATAGGAAATGTGTACAAAATATAATAATATATGCATGAAACTAAAATAAAATGTAACAAGATGTGAGCGAAAACTACTCTTAAAACCCTATATGTTTCTCTCACATCACTTTCCCCAGACATAAATCTTTGCTTGTTCTCAAGCAAACCTTGTTAGGGCAATCTCTTGTCATTATAAGGTTTTGATGTGTGTGGAAAAGGGTTTAAGTTAGGTTGTTATTATGATTTGATATGTGCGTTGGAGTCTTGCAGGGCTTAGTAATTCGCACATGGAGCCTAGGTGGGTTCACCACTCACAACCTCGTGCTTGAGTAGGAGAAGGAGCATTGCAGAGTCGTGCGCTTGATGCTGCCGAGGGACCGCCGGACGAGATGACTTGAAGAGAAGCCAAGGAAGCAGACTTCGGAAGCAAGAGACACGAAGGAGCATTGCAGAGTCGTGCACCTGATGCTGCCGAGGGACGTGGCCGTGAACGAAGAGAGCTTCAGCGAGGGACTTTGAGTGAGATGAGAGAATGAGTGAAATGTAAGTAGCTAATTAGGTGAACTTGGCCATTTGGCTAAGTGTCGGATGGGATTTCCCGACATCAAGTTAACTACGATGTTATGGTAGTTAACTACTCTAAGTCGACGGTGACTCGACTAGTGTTCGAGTCCAGTTTAAGTGCCAACAGTCGACTGTCATGGATTGTCAGTCGACTACGAGTCCACCAGTCGAATGATGAAGGCATCAATCGACTGGTCACAAGTGTTTTGGGCACAGAAAGGAGTCAAGCTCGAGAGCACTCGACTGATCGAGCATCAGTCGACTGATGGCAATATCAGTCGATAGATGAGGATGTCATTGGATGAAATCCAATGTGGAAAGCAGCCGTTATTTGGCAATGGCAACAGGATCAGTCGACTGATAGGGACATCAGTCGACTGCTCCTGTGTCAACAAGAAGAAACACTCTTCCTCTATAAAGAAGAAGGGTGTGGGACTTTGGGAACCTAATGTTCATGCTCTAATCTTCTCCCAAAGTGCCCTAAAGTATTCCCACTCTTCTTACTTGCTATTATTCTCATTCTATTGTAAGAAGAGGGATTGTAAAGAGGTTACCTCCACCTAGCTTGGTGCAAAGGAGAGATCTAATTGATTTGGCAAAGGAGTGATTCACCTTGGATGAATCGGGATCGTGGATTAGCGGCGTAGCTGTGAACCACATTACGACTTGGTGTTAGCATTGTTTGTTTCCTTTGCTTTGTCTTTCTTTGTTTGATTTGCTTGTCTTGTTATTTCCATTGAGCTAATCTGTTGGGGATCGAAACGGCCGGCTAGAGGGGGGTGAATAGCCCTCAATCGATGGATGTCATAATTTACTCGTCTACACACAAGATTAGCGCAAGCGGAAATAATAAAACAAGACAAGTAAATATAAAAGACAAGAATCCAAACGCTAACGCAAGCTGTAATGTGGTTCACGGCTATACCGCTAATCTACGGTCCCGATTCGTCCGATGTGAATCGCTCCTCCAAAGCCAATCACTATTGGTCTCTCCTTTGCACCAAGCTAGGTGGAGGTAACCTTTACAATCAAGATCACTCTTTTTACAATAAGATTGAAGTAAAAACTAGTATGAAGAGTAGGGAATCCTTTATGGCGCTTTGGGAGAAGATTAGAGCATAAGCATTAACCTCCCAAAGCCCCATCCCCTCCCTTTTTATAGAGGAAGAGGGTTTCTTCCGATGCCCCGATCACCGACCGGGTCTCGTAGTGTCCAATAATGGCCGCTTCACATTGGATTTCATCCAATCTGCATCGATTGGGATCGATATTACCATCGATCGGCCCGATGCTCGGCGTCGAGAGCTCCGCGAAGTCGACTACATTCGTGCGCGCACCACAGTCGTGATCGCCATTCCGCCATTCTCGGCAACATCGGCAGCAGCACTAAACCCTAGTCTTAAACCAATGAACCGAAGTTCAATTCGAGAAGCGATGGCCCCATGGTCCATGGCGATCGGTGTCGAAAAACTCATCCGACACTTAGCCAAATGACAAAGTTTCACCTAAGAGATATCCCTCCCCGGGTTACATTCGCTCACTCTCATCCCCCGGAGTCCCTCGCCTTCGAAGTTCTCTTCGTTCGCGGCCACGTCCCTCGGCAGCATCAGGCGCACGGCTCTGCAATGCTCCTTCGCGTCTCTTGCCTCGAAGTCTACTTCCTCCGGCTTCACTCCAAGCTTCTCGTCCGGCGGTCCCTCGGATGCTCCAAGCGCACGACTTTCGCAAAGCTATCCTTCACCGACTCAAGGACCGAGTCATGAGATGTGAAACTCGCTACGGCTCCATATGCGAATTACTAAGTCCTGTATGACTTCAACGCACATATCAAATCAACATAACAAACTAACTTAAACCCTTTGCCACACACATCAAAACCTTATCATGGCAAGAGATTGCCCTAACAATCTTCCCCTTTTTGATGTGTGGCAATTCGTTTAAGTTAGATAAGAACATTTGATAAAAATTTCTAAGGAAAGAAAGCATGTAAACATAAACATGATATAGCAACATGCAACTACCCCTTAATCCATGAAACTCTCTCTCTCCCCCTATCATAATTTACTTAAACATAATCATTTCTCCCCCTTTGACACCATCAAAAAGATTAACACTAAGTTATAAACTCATGGCATCAAGTATAATAGAAGAAAAATACCAAAAATTAGTCTAAAACCTGAATTTGGCCTTAACTAGTCTGATTTTCAGGCCACCAGTCGACTGGTTCAGACTACCAGTCGACTGGCACGCGAATTTCAGAACTTTCTGATTTTCGGACCGAATTTCAGAAATGCATTAAAAATTCCAAAAAATTTGAAAAATCATGAAATTTGGGGAACATATTTCTTGTAAGATTCTTTATCAGTGAAAAATAGGTCTTCATGAAAAATCATTATATTTTCACGTATTTGCCAAAAATCCAAAAGGTTTAAAAACTACTAGGTTTTTGATCATGTGAGTATCAAGTTTAACACCTAGTTTTGGTTCCAATTGTTTCAAAACATGAATACATAGATTTTAGATTAAGAAATTGTTTTGAAAACATATGAAATATCCAACCATGATCTTTGGGCAATATGTCTATGAATTAAATATAAGCCTGACCCATAATTGGTCTATTATTGCTATTTTGATACTTTAAATGACCATCTAAATGCCATAGGCATTAGTGGACATTTGTATCATCCTAACATCTCACCCATGCTAAGTTTTCAATCAAAGTAGCATATGGTGAGTGTGAGATGCATCCTAGAGGGTATTTGTATATACTTAACCATTATATTCATACAATTCTATCAAGGTTAAGTATCATCCTAACACTCAACATGATCATAAAGACATATATGACTTAAATTCATATTATGATCATGAAACACATGTATTCATTGAATTGTTATCATGCATTAGGTATTATATCATGATAATAAGCAAAATATCACCTAAGGCATGATTTAAACCCTATTTCTCATGATGATGTGCCAAATTTCAAAATCATAAATCATGATTGCAAATATTCATAGCAATTTCATTAATTATCATGATTTAAACATTATTATCTATTTATAGGTGCATTATCATCACCTAACACTATTTCAAAATGTTGTCCTGCCATCCTAAGTCAACCACAAAATATGATATAGGTCAAATCCATATGGTTGACTATCCTAGGGTTTTTCTAACCCTTAAGGATGGATTTTGGAACCCAAAATAGGTTCTTTCCTATTGGGTTCACTAGATACTCCTTGGGGATCCATTTTCTAGCAATTACCTTCTTCTTATCTTGTCCCCTAGCAATTAAGTATTTATAGGCCTTTTCATTTTTCTTTTCTTTATATCCTAGGCCTTTTTTGTTAAAGCTTGCTCTTTGGCTCCCAATTATCATGTTCAATGTATTTGAGCCAATAGTGAATTTTTCTAGGGCTTTGGTTAAATAATCTACCTTTTCCCTTAAAGCCCTATTTTCTTCTATACATGCATCACTAACATCCAAAGGCATATAGTTATCATGTGAGCATGCATCATTTAAGCTAGAAGAAACATTTTCATTTTCATTTAAGCATGCTTTTTCTAATTTCTCTTCTAAGTCCTTAATTTGATCTAACATGCTCTTATTTTTCTTCTTAGCTCTAAATAGGTCCTTAGTGAGGCTAGAAATCATAGAAACTATTTTACTAGGTGAAAGATTAGTTACCATAGTTTCCATGTCCTCTTCTTCTTCTTCGGATGAGGATGTAGAGGCTCCCCCTTCACTAGAGCTCTCTCCTCTTGAGCTTGATTCTTCGTTTTCGGTGGAGGAGCAATCCAAGTCATCGAAGGCCATTAGAGCAAGATTTGAGTAGACATGCTCTTCTTCTTCGAATGAGGATGAGGAAGCAAGGTCATCCCATGTCTTTGCTTTGAATGCCATGGCCTTTCCCTTTTCCTTTGCCTTCTTCTCCTCTTCCTTTTTCTTCTTGCTCCCCTTTTTCTTCTTCTTTTCTTCCTTCTTCTTCCTTTCTTCTCTGCTCTTGTTTAGGAGAGGACAATTGTCCCTTATGTGTTCTTCTCTTTGGCAATTGTAGCAAATGACTTTCCCCCTTGGTCTTCTACTCCTATCATTGGATTTATTAAATCGAAAACCTTTTAAAGCACGCCTTACCCTCCTTACCATATACGCTTCTTCCGTGCTATCCATGGAGGAGGATGAGGATGCTTCATCGGAGGAGGAAGGGATCTCTATCTTCTTCTTCCCCTTGTTGGCCA
This sequence comes from Wurfbainia villosa, assembly GCA_025175895.1. Taxonomy (NCBI): domain Eukaryota; kingdom Viridiplantae; phylum Streptophyta; class Magnoliopsida; order Zingiberales; family Zingiberaceae; genus Wurfbainia; species Wurfbainia villosa. The sequence continues at coordinate 88,532,727 of CM046003.1, forward strand.
TCAAGGCTACTCCTCTTGAAGGTTGGATTCTAGGCTCTTCAACTATTCCTTCAAGTCTTGTTTCATGAAGCTCCATTGTTGAGAAGAACTCCTCCAAGGTGCTCGCATCTAAATTCTTCGAAATATAGAAGGAGTCCACCATGGAGCTCCACTTTGAGGACTGCGGAAAGGCATCTATAGCCTTCATGACCATATCCCAGTTTGATAGCTTCTCACCTACACTTGACAAACCGGTTATAATTTCCTTGAAACGAGAATGTAAGGAAAGTACCTTTTCTCCCTTTTCTAGTTTAATGTTGTTGAGTTGGGAGCAGAAGACATCTCTCCTTGCTAGCTTGGCCTCGGATGTGCCTTCATGGAGTTCTACAAGCTTCTCCCACATCTCTTTGGCGCTAGCACATTCTCCAATCCGGTTGATCTCTTGTTGAGGCAGTACATTGAGAAGATGATGTTTTGCCTTTGAGTTTGCAATGTGATCTTCTCTTTGCTTCTTAGTCCATCGTGATTTTTCGATTGGTTCACCCCTTTCATCCCTAGGCAACTCGAAGCCATTTTCCATTATGAGCATAATATCAAAATATGTCTCGAAGAATACCTCCATTCGCTTCTTCCACCAAGCGAATTCTCCTTCGAACTTTGGCGGATGAATGTTCGAGCTGGCCATCTTTTGATGAAGTTCTTGTTGCGGCAGTTAGTCCTCGACAAGCGACTTGGCTCTGATCCCACTTGTTGGGGATCGAAACGGCTGGCTAGAGGGGGGTGAATAGCCCTCAATTGATGGATGTCATAATTTACTCGTCTACACACAAGATTAGCGCAAGCGAAAATAATAAAACAACACAAGTAAATATAAAAGACAAGAATCCAAACACTAACGCAAGCTGTAACGTGGTTCACGACTATGCCGCTAATCCACGGTCCCGATTCGTCCGAGGTGAATCACTCCTCCAAAGCCAATCACTATTGGTCTCTCCTTTGCACCAAGCTAGGTGGAGGTAACCTTTACAATCAAGATCACTCTTCTTACAATAAGATTGAAGTAAAAACTAGTAAGAAGAGTAGGGAATCCTTTATGGCGCTTTGGGAGAAGATTAGAGCATAAGCATTAACCTCCCAAAGCCTCATCCCCTCCCTTTTTATAGAGGAAGAGGGTTTCTTCCCGTTGACACAGGAGCAGTCGACTGATGCCCCGATCAGTCGACTGGTCCTATATCCATTGCCCAATAACGACCACTTTCCACGTTGGATTTCATCCACGATCGCATCCCGATCGATATTACCATCACGATCGGTCGATGCTCGAGCGTCGAGTGCTCCGCGGTCGACTACATTCTGCGTGCAGTCGCGGCGATCGGCCGACGATCGACATTCCGTGCGGCGCCGATCCACCCATGGCGATCGCCAAGCACTAAACCCTAGTCTTAAACCAGTCGAACCGAGTTCGACTCAGAGCAGTCGACTGCCAGTCCATGGCAGTCGACTAGTGTCAGGAAAACTCATCCGACACTTAGCCAAATGGCCAAGTTTCACCTAAGAGCTACCCCTCCCCGGGTTACATTCGCTACCTCTAATCCCTCGGAGTCCCTCGCCTTCGAAGTTCTCTTCGTTCACGGCCACGTCCCTCGGCAGCATCAGGCGCACGACTTTGCAATGCTCCTTCGCGTCTCTTGCCTCGAAGTCTACTTCCTTCGGCTTCACTCCAAGCTTCTCGTCCGGCGGTCCCTCGGATGCTCCAAGCGCACGACTTCCGCAAAGCTATCCTTCACCGACTCAAGGACCGAGTCATGAGATGTGAAACTCGCCACGACTCCATGTGCAAATTACTAAGTCCTACATGACTTCAACACACATATCAAATCAACATAACAAACTAACTTAAACCCTTTGCCACACACATCAAAACCTTATCATGGCAAGAGATTGCCCTAACATAATCTTGTTTGTAGACGAGCAAATTCCACCATCCAACTAAAGAGGGCTATTCACCCACTCTATCCGGCCAACACCACACCTCATCGATCCTTACAAGTGGTATCAGAGCCAAGGAAAGCTTGTCGAGGACTAACTTCCACAACAAGCACATTCAAGAATGATCGGCTCAAATATTCACCCACCAAAGTTCGAAGGCGAATTCTCTTGGTGGAAAAAGAGAATGGAGGTATTCTTCGAAACCGACTTCGAAATTTTATTAATTATGGAAAACGGTTTCGAGATGCCTAGGAATGAAGAAGGGGAGATATTGGAGAAATCAAGATGGAGTAAAAGACAAAGAGAGGAGTATTTGGCGAATTCAAAAGTCAAGCACCACCTCTACAATGTACTCCCCCAACAAGAGGTGAATAGGATAGGAATATGCTCTAGTGCAAAGGAGATGTGGGAGAAGCTAGTAGAGCTTCATAAAGGTACCTCAGAGCCCAAACTTGCAAGAAGAGACCTCTGCCGCTCCCAACTATCCAACATCAAATTAGAAAAGGGAGAAAAGGTAACATCATTGCATTCTAGGTTTAAAGAAATTTTGATTGGACTAACAAGTGTAGGAGAAAGACTCTCGAACCGGGACATGCTCATAAAAGCAATTGATGCTTTTCCCTAGTCATCGAAATGGAGCTCAATGGTGGACTCCTTCTACATGTCCAAGAATTTAGAAGTGAGCACCTTGGAGGAGTTCTTCTCAACCATGGAGCTCCACAAAACAAGACTTGAAGAAATAATAGAAGAGCCAAGATTTCAACCTTCAAGAGGAGTAGCACTTTTGGCCAACAAGGGGAAGAAGACGATAGAGATCCCCTCCTCCTCCGATGAAGCATCTTCTTCCTCCTCCATGGATAGCACAGAAGAAGCCTATATGGTAAGGAGGGTAAGGCGTGCATTAAAAGGTTTTAGATTTAATAAATCTAATGATAGGAGTAGAAGACCAAGGGGAAAGGTGATTTGCTACAATTGCCATGGAGAGGGATATATAAGGGATAATTGTCCCCTCTTGAACAAGAGCAAGGAGGAGAAGAGAAAGAAAGAAGAAAAGAAAATTAAGAAGGGGAGCAAGAAGAAAGAAGAAGAGAAGAAGGCCAAAGAAAAAGGGAAGGCCAAGGCATTCAAAGCAAAGACATGGGATGACCCTTCTTCCTCATCCTCATCCGAAGAAGAAGAACATGTCTACTCCAACCTTGCCCTAATGGCCTTTGACGACTTGGATTGATCCTCCTCCGATGGTGAAGAAGCAAGCTCAAGTGGAGAGAGCTCAAGTGAAGGGGGAGCCTCCTCTACATCCTCATCATCGGAAGAGGATTTGGTAAGTGAGGTAACGAATCTACCCCCTAAGCAAATAATGTTCATGATTTCTAGCCTCACTAAGGATTTATTTAGGGAAAAGAAAAAGAATAAATGCATGCTTGAGCAAATTAAGGATTTAGAACAAAAATTAGAAAAAGCATGTTTTAATGATAATGATGATGATGCATGCTCACATGATAACTATATGTCATTGGATGTTAATGATGCATGCATAGAAGAAAATAGGGCTTTAAGGGAAAAGGTAGACTATTTGACCAAAGCCCTAGAAAAGTTTACAATAGGCTCCAACACCTTGAACATGATCATAGGGAGCCAAAGGGCAAGCTTCAATAAGAAAGGACTAGGATATAAGGAAAAGAAAAATGTAAAGGCCTATAAATGCTTAATTGCTAGGGGTCAAGATAAAAAGAAAATAATAGCTAGAAAATGGATCCCTAAAGAAGTTTTAGTGAACCCCATAGGCAAGAATTTATATTGGGTTCCTAAATCCATCCTAAAGGGTTAGGAAAACCCTAGGATAGTCAACCATAAAGATTTCATCTATATCATATTTTTGGTTGACATAGGATGGCGGGACAATATTTTTGAAATAGTGTTAGGTGATGATAATGCACCTATAAATAGATAAATCATGCTTTAGGTTATATTTGCCTTATTATCATGATGTAATACCTAATGCATTATCACAATTTGATGAATACATGAGTTTCATGATCATAATGTGAAATTAATTCATATATGTCTTTATGATCATGAGGATTGTTAGGATGATACTTAACCTTGATAGAATTGCATGAAAATAATGGTTAAGTATATACAAACACCTTTAGGATACATCTCACACACACCATAGGCTACCATGATTGAAAACTTAGCATGGGTGAGATGATAGGATGATACAAATATCCACTAATGCCTATGGCATTTAGATGGTCATTTAAAGTATCAAAATAGCAATAATAGACCAATCATGGGGAAGGCTTATGTTTAATACATATGCATATTGTCCAAAGATCATGGTTGGATATTTCACATGTTTTCAAAATAATTTCTTACTTTAAAATCTGTGTGTTCATGTTTTGAAACAATTGAAAGAAAAACTAGGTGTTAAAATTGATACTAACTTGATCAAAAACCTAGTTGTTTTTTAAGCTTTTGGATTTTTGGCAAATACTTGAAAATATAATGATTTTTCATGGACAACTATTTTTCACTGATAATGGACCCTACAAGAAATGTGTTCTCCAAATTTCATGATTTTTTTATTTTTATAGATTTTCTAATACATTTTTGAATTCCACCCTGAAAATCTGAAAAACCCGAAATGCTTGTGCCAGTAGACTGGTAGTCTGAACCAATCGACTGGTAGCCTGATAACATGCCCAGTAATTTCTTTTATCCAATTTTAAGGCATGTTTTGGTTTTTGTTTCTCTCTAGACTTGATTTCATGCTGAATGAACCTTGTTAATTATTTTTGATAGTGTCAAATGGGGAGAAATATATGTTTAAGTAAGGGGGAATATATGTAGGGGGAGTTTCATGTATTAAGGGGGAGAGATGCTAATCATGTTTATTTACATGCTTTCTTTCCTTAATAGTTTATCAAATATTTTTACCTAACTTAAACGGATTGCCACATATCAAAAAGGGGGAGATTGTTAGGGCAATCTCTTGCCATGATAAGGTTTTGATGTGTGTGGCAAAGGGTTTAAGTTAGCTTGTTATTATGATTTGATATGTGCGTTGGAGTCTTGCAGGGCTTAGTAATTCGCACATGGAGCCTAGGTGGGTTCACCACTCACAACCTCATGCTTGAGTCGGAGAAGGAGCATTGCAGAGTCGTGCGCTTGATGCTGCCGAGGGACCGCCGGACGAGATGACTTGAAGCGAAGCTAAGGAAGCAGACTTCGGAGGCAAGAGACACGAAGGAGCATTGCAGAGTTGTGTGCCTGTTGCTGCCGAGGGACGTGGCCACGAACGAAGAGAGCTTCAGTGAGGGACTTCGAGTGAGATGAGAGAATGAGTGAAATGTAAGTAGCTCATTAGGTGAACTTGGCCATTTGGCTAAGTGTCGGATGAGATTTCCCGACATCAAGTTAATTATCATGTTATGGTAGTCAACTACTCTAAGTCGACGGTGACTCGACTAGTGTTCGAGTCTGGTTCATGTTAGATCGCCATGGATTGGCGATCATTGATCAGACCACGATCGATGAAGGCATCAGTCCACTGGTCGCAAGTGTTTCGGGCACAAAATGGAGTCGAGCTCGAGAGCACTCAACTGATCGAGCATCAGTCGACTGATGGCAATATCAGTCGACTGATGAGGATGCCGTTGGATGAAATCCAATGTGGAAAGCAGTCGTTATTGGGCAATGGCTACAGGATCAGTCGACTGATAGGGATATCAGTCGACTGCTCCTGTGTCAATGGGAAGAAACCCTCTTCCTCTATAAAGAGGAAGGGTGTGGGACTTTGGAACTAATGTTCATGCTCTAATCTTCTCCCAAAGTGCCCTAAAGTATTCCCACTCTTCTTACTTGCTATTATTCTCATTCTATTGTAAGAAGAGGGATTGTAAAGAGGTTACTGTTGGGATTTTTTTTTATATGCAAAGTAGCATATGCGCAATGGAAAAAATAGGATCCCTTCCAAGTGATCCTTGCGAAAGAAAACCTCGTACAAAAAAATAAATTTCTCTAAAAGAAAAACCTATCTTATAGGAGAATATTACCTTTGTTGCGTGCCCTTTTTAATCTCGCTTCTCCTTGGGTTTGTTGGATCTTTTATCACGTTCAATTGTCTGTGCCTCTATATGTATCCACACGAGCAAGCTCTTGTCTCACAAAAGAAACTAGAAGAGCTCTCCTTTACTTCTTGCTAGAGAAGTCCCTAAAGGAGAGGAAGGTAGGGAAAAAGAGAAAGGAAGAAGAAGATCACTCTTCTTGCTAGCCTACACTCACAAAAGCCACACAACCAAAGCCTCTCACCACCAAGCTCTCTCCAAGCCTCAAGCTTCCCCCACATTGGCCGGCCACCCCATGGAGTGTTTTATAGGATTGAAAAAACCTTTCACCTCTTATCACATTCAATGCAATCAATTGCATTGAAAGGCCGGCCACATGTGGACAAATTCCAAAGGTCGAAACCCTTTGTCTTCTTCCACCTCATCAAGCTTATGTGGCATGCTTATGTGGTATGCTTAAATGGCATGCTTATGTGGCATTCATGCATGTTGAATTAATCTTATTAATTCAATAAGCTTATGTTATCATATTGAATTAATCTCATTAAATCAATAAGGTAACATATTGAATTAATCTTATTAAATCAATTAAACTTAGGCTATCATGATAACATATTTATTTAATCTTATTAAATTAATAAGCTTAGCATATTGAATTAATCTCATTAAATCAATAAGCTAAAATTCTCATTAAGCTTAAAGTCCAAAAACCATTTTGTAGTTAAGCTTATTCCCAAATTATTCTAGTCAAACTAGAATGCACTAATTCTTCTAATCATCATGCTCTTTGTGTATGACCCTATAGGCTCTCATAACGTTGGCAGTGGATCTAAACTCTTTTAGATACACAAGCAATGAGCGGCATCTAGCAATACATCATTGCTACCCAAGTTACGAAATAAGTCAAGATCCGACTAACCTTTCCGTGACTACTATAATGTATGACTGTGTCCTTCTATCCTTGATATCAGATTGACCAATGAGGCATAGACCGTGTCATCCTCGATCAATCTATGTGTTTCTTGATCCCTGAGTAAACTAACTCAAACAAATGAGCTCAATATCTCATATTGACTCATTCGAGCATGCCCATGCGTTTTAGTAGTTCTACTCAATCAAGGGGCCCACAGATATCACTCCCGTCATATGGGAGGGATAGATCCCATCTACATCACTCACATCCCTCTGCATAATTTGTTATATACCCAGTAATCGCCTTTATGGTCCACCATGTTACGGGTGACGTTTGACGATACCAAAGTACATAACTCCTTATGTAGGGAACCATAGTGACTTCAGGTTTGAGGACTATTCATACTAATAGTCACATGAGAAAGTTTATGACACTCATATGACGATCCATGAAACTTTCTCATGGCGGGTCAGTTCAGTATATATTCTCTAATATATACCCATGTGCCAACTTGATATCATATATCCATGACTTGTGAGATCAAGTCATCAATTGACCTACATGATAGTCTTTATGTATTAATATTGCCCTTGCATATTAATACTTGACTAGGAACATTTTAGGAAAGTGTTCTCTACAGCCTCTCATAATCAATTCTGCCAATTGATGTACTGTAGATAAGAACCTACTTTTCTAGGGTATTATTATATTTAATTTAGCTGGCACAAGCAAGACGTAAATATAATAACCAATCCTTTGCCTTTATAGAATATGATACAAAATGTTCCCTATTCAACCATCACATGATTGATTCTAGGGCTATAACTAACAATCTTCCACTAGCACTAGTACCAATCACTATAATATCTGATACCTAGTGACCTAGTGTGACCATCATGCTTCCTCTGTGCCAAAGCCTTGGTCAATGGATCTGCGATGTTAGCTTCTATCGGTACTCTGCATATCCTCACATCTCCTCTATCGATGATCTCTCGAATGAGATGGAAGTGCCGCAGTATGTGTTTGGTCTGCTGATGTGATCAAGGTTCCTTAGCCTGTGCAATAGCCCCATTGTTGTCACAATAGAGGTCTATTAGATCTGCAATGCTAGGAACTACCCCAAGTTCACTGATGAACTTGCGGAGCCAAACAGCCTCCTTTCTTTGCATCGACGCAAAATATACTCCTCATTGTAGAATCAGCAATTGTGTCCTGCTTCGAACTCTTCCAGCTCACATCTCCACTATTCAGGCAAAACACGTACCCCGATTGTGATCTATAGTCATCCTTGTCTGTTTGGAAGCTTGCATCACTGTAACCCTTTACAGTTAGCTCCTCATTGCCTCCAAATATCAGAAAATATTCTTTCGTTCTTCATAAGTATTTAAGAATATTTTTGACTGCTATCCAGTGACTTTCACCTGGATCCGACTGGTATCTACTCGTCATGCTCAAAGCATACGAGACGTCAGGATGAGTACAAAGCATGGCGTACATGATAGACCCTATAGCAGATGCATAAGGGATCTTATCCATGCGATCTCTCTCCTCCTTAGAAGAGGGACATTGAGTCTTCGAAAGACTCACACCATGTGATAAAGGCAGAAATCCTTTCTTGGAATTTTGCATAGCAAAATGATCTAGCACTTTATCAATGTATGTACTCTGACTTAGGCCAAGTAATCTTTTAGATCTATCTCTATAGATCTTAATGCCTAGAATATAGGCAGCTCAACCTAAGTATTTCATTGAGAAACAATTCCCTAACCACATCTTCACAGACTGGAGTGAGGGAATATCATTTCCGATGAGAAGTATGTCATCTACATACAAGATAAGAAATACAACTATGCTCCCACTATTTCTCTTGTAGACACAAGGTTCATCTTCATTCTTGATGAAACCAAACTCCTTGATTGCATCATCGAATCGAAGATTCCAGCTTCGAGAGGCTTGCTTTAGTCCATAAATGGACCTTTGCAGTTTGCATACCTTTTCAAGATGCTTTGGATCTTCAAAACCCTCAGTTGTGTCATGTACACATCCTCGAGTAGCTTTCCATTCGTAAAAGTGGTTTTGACATCCATCTGCGGATCTCATAATCGTGGTAGGTAATAGCAAGTATGATCCGAATGGATTTAAGCATCGCAACTGGTGAAAAGGTTTCATCATAGTCAATACCATGAATTTGTTTGAATCCTTTAGCCACCAATCTACCTTTATAGGTATGCTTATTACCATCCATGTCAGTCTTTACTTTAAAGACCCACTTACACCCAATGGGTTTTACCCCTTCAGGTGGATCAACCAAAGTCCATACTTGGTTAGTGTACATGGATTCCATTTTGGATCTCATGGCCTCTAGCCATTTCTCGGAATCTGGGCTAATCATAGCTTCTTGATAGGATGTAGGCTCGTCAAGATCGACAAGCAATACATCACCGTTGTCAGTCAAGAGAAAAGAATATCTCTCGGGTTGACGACGGATCCTATCAGATCTACGAAGAGGTTGGTCTACTTGAACAGGTGTTTGCTCCACAACTCTTTGGGCAACAATTTCTTCATTCACAACACTTTGTGGTGCCTGTTCATTTTCCATCGAAGCCTTAGTGTTATCTTCATCTTGAATTTCTTCAAGATGAATTTTACTCCCACTAGTTTTTCTAGAAATAAATTCTCTTTCTAGAAAGACAGCATTTCTAGCAACAAACACCTTGCCAAGTGTGGGATTGTAAAAGTAATATCCCTTTGTTTCCTTGGGATATCCTACAAAATAACACTTATCTGATTTGGGTCCTAGTTTATCTGAGACTTGACGTCTAACATAAGCTTCACAACCCCAAATCTTTATAAAAGACATTTTGGGACTCTTCCCAGTCCATAACGTATATGGTGTCTTTTCTACGGCTTTTGATGGGATGCGATTAAGTGTGAAAGCGGCTGTCTCTAGAGCTAAACCCCAAAAGGAAGTAGGTAGATCAGTCTGGCTCATCATTGATCGTACCATATCTAATAGAGTACGATTTCTCCTCTCAGATACACCATTCCATTGTGGTGTTCTAGGTGGAGTGAGTTGGGATATTATCCCACACTCAGCCAGGTGATCACGAAACTCTTGACTAAGGTATTCACCACCTCAATCTGATCGAAGTAGCTTAATACGCTTACCAAGTTGGTTTTGTACTTCATTCTTGAATTCTTTGAACTTTTCAAAGGATTCTGACTTATGTCTCATCAAATATAAGTAGCCAAATCTACTCATATCATCAGTGAAAGTAATAAAGTACTTATAGCCTCCTCTGGCTTCGACATTGAAAGGGCCACATACATCAGTATGTATGAGTCCTAACAAGTCTGTCGCTCTCTCTCCATGTCAACTAAATGGAGTTTTAGTCATCTTTCCTAAAAGACAAGATTCGCATACCTCATATGATTCAAAATCAAATGAGTCCAATAATCCATCTTTATGGAGTTGGGATATGCGTTTTTCATTTATGTGACCTAGGCGACAGTGCCAGAGATATGTTTGGTTCAAATTATTCGATTTGAACCGTTTGGTATTTACGTTATAAATTGGGCTTTCTAAATCTAGAACATAGAGACCATTCATAAGTGGTGCATTACAATAGAACATTTCATTCAAATAAATGGAACAACATTTGTCCTTTATTATAAAAGAAAATTTTTTCTTGTCTAAACAAGATACAGAAATTATGTTCTTCGTTAATCCAGGTACATAAAAGCACTCCTCTAGTTCTAAGATAAGCCCAGTGGGCAAAGACAAAGAATATGTTCCTACAGCTACAGCATCAACTTTTGCACCATTGCCTACTCGTAGGTCCACTTCGCCCTTTGCCATTAGTCTACTATTTCTCAGTCCCTGCACATTAGTACAAATGTGATATGCACATCCGGTATCTAATACCCATGTAGAAGAAATAGATAGATTAACTTCTATAACGTGTATACCTGAGGCAGAAGTCCCACTTCTTTTCTTCTTTACTTCCTCAAGGTAGACTTTGCAGTTCCGCTTCTAGTGTCCAGTCTCACCGCAATGGAAACAGTCTCCTTCCTTAGGTACTTTACCTTTACCCTTTGAAGTGGATGAATTGGCCTTGCCTTTGGCTTGGGTCTTACCCTTGCCTTTGCGCTTACCTTTGCCCTTCTTGACCATTAGTACGTTACTAACTTTCTTCTTGAGATTCGGTTCAGCAGTTCTTAACATGCTGAGAATCTCAGGCAAAGGCTTATCAATTTCATTCATGTTATAATTCATGACGAATTTATTATATGCTTCCGAAAATGATTGCAGGATAACATCGGTTGCCAATTCTTGGCTCAGTGGAAAACCTAGTCTTTCAAGGTTCTCAACGTACCCTATCATTTTAAGTACGTGAGTTCCTACAGGTGTTCCTTCTTCCATCTTGCATGCAAAAAGAGCTTTAGACACTTCAAAACGCTCGTGCCTAGCTTGTCCTTGATATAGTTGTTTCAATTGCTCAACCATACCATAGGCATCCATGTTCTCATGTTGCTTCTGAAGCTCAGAGTTCATGGTGGCAAGCATAAGACATGACACATCTAATGCATCATCTTGATGCTTCTTATAAGCATCCTTTTCAGCACGAGTGGCCGCAGGGGCGGGTGTTTCAGGGATAGACTACTCTAGGACATACAGTTTACGTTCTTGCTTGAGGATAATCCTCAAGTTCCTATACCAGTCTAGAAAGTTAGCTCCATTGAGCTTGTCTTTCTCAAGGACAGATTGCAAGTTGAGGGGGTGTGTCGTGTTAGATGACATGGTGATCTACAACATTAAAATGCAAAATTAAGTATCATACCTAAGTCATTTAATTAGGCCTTTAATTAAATGAGGCTCCCACTAAATTCTCATAGCTTTGATATGAGCTAATCATTGATATAGGCAAACACATTTTGTTTACATCATTAGCTTCTATTTAGCTATAAATTTATATGGGATAAAGATCCACATCATACTTCATCTTGAGTTAGCTTTGGCTAATCGCCCAAGACGTAGTATGATTAGGTAGGCAATCTTTTGCCAATTACATCTGATGTAACTCTTTAATAGCTTTGGTTAAGTTTAGATTAGTTTAGTGCTTATTCCTAAACCATCTTCCGTAGTATGGCGAGAACAGAGGCCTTCTTTGATATCGGAGCAACGACCACTTTCTAAGACAAAGCTGATGTTCGGAAATCACACAAAACTAATTTTTTAAAACTTATGTTCAAAGCTAATATATGGCTCTACTTTCTTAATTAATTAAGAAAAACTTAATTAACTCTTAACCAAGTTTGATAGCGGGACATCACGATTGTCCACTCGCACTCTTCCAAGATAAAATGCATTGCTTTGCTTTGGCAAACCCAACAACAAATGATCGAGGAAGTAGTGAGTACCAAACTTTGGTAGGCATATCGTTTTTGACTTATTAAGAAATAAACTTAAACATGCATCACATACATATTAGCATACATCACATATAAGCTAAATTAACATGCATCACATACATATTAAACTAAGTGTGTCATGGTTATGGCCCTTATTCTACAATCTTCTCAAGCCAATGAAAAGATTGATTGGTCAACCTAGGGATAGCATCTTCTCCCAAGTGCTTCCTTTTGGTTGTCTTGTGTTGTTGACTTCCTCCTTGTAACGTCATCTTCCAATGGACCCTCCATCTTTATTTTGTATATTACAAAAGGAGAAATACTCGAGTTACATTCGAGTCTAAAACTAATTTGTACAACAAGAATTTTAGGAGAAAGGCACGACACGCAGGCCGTATTAAGAATTATAACACACACATTCACAAACTTTTTGGGACTAGGCCATAACCATGCACCATGTCAATTTTAACATTTAAAAGACATCGGATATTTTATTATGTTTGAAAAATTGCTAATGCAATTATCAACTCATAATAAAATTTATCCTACTTCTATATCATATATAAAATAGAGAAAACCTATTTTTTTTATACGATCTTTCGCAAGTGGCTCTGATACCACTGTAGGGATTTTTTTTATATGCAAAGTAGCATATGCGCAACGGAAAAAATAGGATCCCTTTCAAGTGATCCTTGCGAAAGAAAACCTCGTACAAAAAAATAAATTTCTCTAAAAGAAAAACCGATCTTATAGGAGAATATTACCTTTGTTGCGTGTCCTTTTTAATCTCGCTTCTCCTTGGGTTTGTTGGATCTTTTAGCATGTTCAATTGTCCGTGCCTCTATATGTATCCACACGAGCAAGCTCTTGTCTCACAAAAGAAACTAAAGGAGAGGAAGGTAGGGAAAAAGAGAAAGGAAGAAGAAGACCACTCTTCTTGCTAGCCTACACTCACAAAAGCCACACAACCAAAGCCTTGTTGGATCGATGCGGTTCGCTAGAGGGGGGGGTGAATAGCGATAAAAACTTTTTCGTAATCGTTCGTTAAGGTACGAGTAAAACGCAGCAGAAAGATAACAATAAATAAATAAAAACACGAGGGTTTTTACTTGGTTCGTAGCCTACGGCTACTACTCCAAGGCCCTAGTGGTCCTTGACCACGCACGGAGGGCAAAATACTAACCAAACTCCTCCTCGTTGGAGATAGGAGTTAAACGAATACAAAACTCGATAAAGACTCAAGGTAGAGGGACACTCCCCCTCTCCTTGATATTATTTAAAGCTTTACTAAAAGAAATAAACTGAAATACAATTTAGAACTTTCGTTACCGACGACTTTAAAGGTTGGAGGTTGAAGCTCTAGTCGTCGTCTCAGCAGCGCTTCGTCGTAGGGATGTCGGAGAGTCGGAGCGTATCGGAAGCACTTGAAAGCTTTTTAATTGATGAAAAACCCTAGGACAAGCCCTCCTTTTATAGCCTTTAAGCCCCTCATCGAATGGGTCTTCAACCAATAGGAATTGGGCACAAAACTCCTTGAAAAATGGTGATAAAGCTTGACTCCTCGAGGCTGATTTTTGACCACCAGTTGAACTGATGGCTAGGATTTTTGACTAAAATGAAGAGTTAGCTCAAAATATAAGTGAATTCGACGGCCACTTGGCATCCGATCTCAACATAGACCTTCCATGGGAAGTCTTGGGTCGGATCGTCGCCTAAGGACGTCCCCGTACAAAGGACATGACCTCACTTCACTTTACTCACTCGAGCTTACCTCGATACTTTACGTGTTGCTTTTGCTTCCGGCCTTCAACTCAATTCCTTCGGCTCCCTCCGAAGTCTCTTGAGTGTCGCCCGACCACCGCGGCTTGTTCCGGGTGTCGCTAGCCTTCAGCTCCAGCATTGAGACTTTTCTGCACACTTGATTTAGCTCATGAGATAACAATATATGCTTAACTTTGTATCGTTTGCTATAATCAAAACTTAGGTTCGACTTAGGTGCCTACTGCACCAACAATCTCCCCCTTTTTGATTTATGGCAAACCCACATACAAAGTTAAGTAAATAGCAAGCATGAAGAGTAATAACGTGCATGAGAAACAAAAAATATGAAGATTAAGTTGGAGTAGTAAGGATTTTCTTCAAGTACTCCCCCTTGAGGAAACCTCCCCCTTGAACGAGGGTGAGTCTTGAAGAAAGACCTTAATCCTCCCCCTTGAGGGTTGCTTTAAGTAATTAACATTACTTAAAGTTGGCCTTAGTAAAACGTTTTAGTTAAGCCCTTTCTCCCCCTTGAGTAAAATATTAACGGTATAAAGTTTAAAAAATAAGTTTAAGTTAAGAATTATTTGGCCTTTTGTTAAAAGTTAACTAAGTTTTAACTTTTGGTTTAAATATGAAGTAAGAGTTAAGTTATCAAAATTTTGACCCCTTAACTTTAGCCTTTTTCTCCCCCTTTTGTCATATATCGAAAAGAGTAAGGGGTGTGTGGAAAACAAAATAAGTGTTAAATTTAAAGTCCAAGAATGTTCCCCATTTTTTATAAAAAAATATACTGAAAATAAGCTCATCTATAAAATGTTCGACTCATATTTGACTTGATTGATATGAAAGATCAACCAGTCCAGGTCAGAGTCGGTTAGTATGTATGATTATACTCCGTGGTTCATAGCGATGCACTAGCTCTACATCTGGAACCAGGAGTAAGGTCCTAACATCTCACGCCCATCTACGTGGCTAAGTACACAAACACATTAGTCCTATGTGTTGTGAGATGTACTGGCTCCTTAAATCTATAGGTGCATGATATCTAAGGTATGTCCTATGCTAGTTCCATAAAAATGAAAATTTTAAGAAATAGTAGTAAGAAAATATAATTTGCAAGTTCCTATTCTATTACGCACATTCCCAATTTTCATCTTAATAGACTAAATTCGGCTTCGGGTAGGGGTTTAGTAAATAGGTCTGCTAAGTTAGACTTCGATTCGACGTATTCGAGTTGTATTGCTCCGTTGGCCACATGTTCTCGAATGAAATGGTGTTTGACCTCTATATGTTTGGTCCTAGAGTCACATATCGGATTCTTTGTAAGATTAATTGAACTAATGTTATCTACATGAAGTTTAGTATTCGTAAAGTCTAACATAAAGTCGTGGAGGGTGTGCTTCATCCAAAGAAGTTGCGTGACACACTCACCCATCGCGATATATTCGGCTTCAGTGGTAGATAAAGCAACACAGTGTTGCTTCCTACTGCACCAACTCACTAGACTCGAGTCGAGAAGCTGACAACAACCACTCGTACTTTTTCTATCGAGCTTACTACCGGCATAATCCGAATCGGAGTAGCCGATTAGTTCGAACTCCGTAGATCTAGGGTACCAAATACCAACGTTAAGTGTACCCTTAAGATATCTAAGGATACGCTTAGCTAGGGTTAGGTGAGACTCCTTAGCACAGGTTTGAAACCTGGCGCACATACTTACTGCGAATAGAATGTCAGGTCGACTCGCAGTTAAGTATAGGAGACTTCCTATTGCGCTCCTATAGTACTTTAAGTCAATGGACTTACTTTCTAGGTCTTCTCCTATGTTAACATTTATCGCCATTGGGGTGTTTATTACCTTAGCGTCTTGCATTCCAAATATTTTAATTAACTCCTTAGTGTATTTTTGTTGATATAGGTATATACCATCCTTAGTTTGTTTAATTTGTAGACCTAAAAAGAAACTTAACTCGCCTACCAAGTTCATTTCGAACTCACTTTCCATGAGCGAAACGAACTCGTTTAGTAAGGCTGAGTTAGAGGTTCCAAAAATTATATCGTCTACGTAAATTTGAGCTATGAATATTTCTTTACCTAAGGTTTTTACGAAGAGAGTTGGGTCAACTAGGCCTTGGTTAAACCCTTTTGACTTAAGATGGATTGAAAGTCTCTCGTACCAAGCTCGAGGAGCTTGTTTAAGTCCATAGAGAGCTTTCTTAAGTTTTAGAACATGGTCAGGTTTATCTAGATTTTCGAATCCGGGGGGTTGGCTAACATAAACTTCTTCTTTAATGTATCCATTTAGGAATGCCGACTTAACATCCATTTGAAACAGTTTAAATCCTTGATGTGCGGCATAAGCTAGATACATTCGAATGGATTCGAGTCTAGCTACTGGGGCATAGGTTTCGTCGTAATCTAATCCTTCGACTTGCCTAAACCCTTTGGCGACTAACCTAGCCTTGTTTCTAACTACTTCACCTTTATCATCAAGCTTATTTCGAAACACCCACCTTGTTCCAATTATCGTTTTGTCTTTAGGTGGTGGTACTAATTCCCACACTTCATTCCTAGTAAATTGAGCTAGCTCTTCTTGCATTGCAATAATCCAATCGGGATCAAGAGATCTTGTTCAATTGATTTGGGTTCTATCTTTGAAATTAAGGAAATTTGACTAAGGTTCCTATAGGATGCTCTAGTTCGAACTCCTAGATTAGGATCTCCTATCACTTGGTCGATAGGATGATTCGTTTGAGTCCTAGTTGGATTTGGGTTTGAGTCTACAACTTGATCCATAGGATGACTCATTTGAGTTCTAGTTTGGTTGGAGTCATCTATCACTTGATCAATAGAGTGATTTGGTTGAACACTAGTTTGACTCGGATCACTTGTCACTTGGTCGACAAGAGAAGTTGGTTGATGTGGATTAGACTCGATCTCAGGGTCGGAGACGAGTTTGGTATCAGTGGGCTCAACACTTGGGGTCATTAAGGGTTTTGTAGGTTCGGGCACTTCATCGAACACTACATTAATAGTCTCTTCGACTCTAAGGGTGTCGTGGTTATATACTCTATAAGCTCGACTTGTAGTCGAGTATCCTAGAAAGATTCCGGTCGTGGTTTTGGATGTAAATTTCCCTAGGTAATCCTTAGTGTTTAGGATATGTACCTTACACCCAAATACCCTAAAGTACTTGATGTTAGGTATTTTATCGTGATAAATCTCGTACGAGGTCTTAAGGTGCCTTTTTACCATAAGGATCCTATTTTGGACATAGCATGCTGTACTCACGGCTTCTGCCCAAAACCTATCGGGTAGGTCCTATTCGTTCAACATGGTCCTAGCGGCTTCTTGTAGAATTCGGTTTTTCCGCTCCACTAGGCCATTTTGTTGAGGGGTCCTAGGGCAAGAGAATTCATGGTGGTATCCGTTTAGGTTACAGAAGTCGGTGAACCTTTGATTTTCGAATTCACCACCATGATCGCTTCTAAGTCTTTTAACCTTAAGGTCTTTTTGCTTCTCGATTAATTTGAATAGATTGATTAATTGATCTAGGGTATCATTTTTATGTTTGATGAACCTAACCCAGGTAAACCTGGAGTAGTCGTCAATTATGACTAAGCAATATTAACTTTTATTGAGTGACTTGGCTCCATGTGAATCGAATAGATCCATATGTAGGAGCTCAAGTACACTTGAGGTTCGTTCTTGGTTAGTTAACTTGTGTTGTGTCCTAGGTTGTTTTCCTTGTTGACAAGCATTATAGACTTTATTAACCAAATTGTTGAGCTTGGGTAAGCCTCTGACTAAGCCACTCTGACTCATCTTGTGGACGAGTCTTGGGTGTGAGTGACCGAGTCGTCGGTGCCACAACCATGATTCCTCTTCCAGTGTCATAAGACATTTGGCTGAGGAATTGATTAAGTTAATTGTATAAATGTTATTTGTCCTAGTTCCTTTGAGTATTGTTTTAGCTGTTTTATTTGTTTTAATTACACATTCATTTTCTAAAAATATGACCTTATAGTTATTGTCACATAATTGGCTTACGCTAAGCAGGTTATATTCGAAATTCTCTACAAGTAATATATTTTTAATAATAAAATTTGAGTTAAGCTCGATATCACCTGATCCGATGATTTTGAGCTTGTCGTTATTCCCAAAAGCTACCGATCCTTGTCATTTGAATCGAAGCTTTGTGAATTTGAGTTGATCCCCGGTCATGTGTCAAGAGCAACCGCTGTCCAACATCCATTGATCCTACACACAAGGTGGTTGGATTGGATGTTAGATTTTTTTGTTTTTTTTTTTAAAATTGGTTGTAAGTTGTTAAACCTAGGTCATCTCACCTGTGTCTATATGATCAAGCATGTTATACTTATGTGTTTTTTGTGAGATGATTTCCAATTAAGTTGATTAAGTGTATTTAGGTTCAAGTAATTTTATGTTAGATTTGGATTTGACCCTAGGCTTGTCAAGTTTACCTTTTCAAGATCATGGCTTCCAGGTCGTGGCGAGGCACAGGGGCTTTCTTTTATCGGATCATCGACCACTTCCTTAGACAAAGCCATGTTCAAGAAAATGATGACTTGACTCACCTGAGATTATTTCCTAGTCTAACTGGTTATTTTTGAAAAGAGGCTCCCCGAGGCTCAATCTTTTCGAAGTTGATTATGTTCATGTTCTAAGTGAGTTCACAAGTTTTAAAGTACAAACTTTCTAAGTTAAAGCATGCAATTTCTAAGTTAAAGCACAAACATTCTAAGTTAAAACATGCAATTTATAAGTTAAAGCACAAACATGTTTTGTACTGGCTCCCCCTAGACCGTTGAATCGGTTCGGTCTATCCACATAATGGATTTAGTTCTTGGGAATCCAGTACGGGTTGGATCCTAGAGTTGAAATCAAAAGGTTCTTAGGGACCCATGCTTGGACATGTTTCCTATGTCGACTTACAATCGACATATATGACCTATTAGTCGTGTTTGAGTTAAATCCTAGTCCAGCCTTGTTGTACACGACCCTTTGAGATCCAAGTAGGAGGTCAAGTCCTTTGGATCCCGAAGTGAACCTTTCCAACGTGTTCCTAAGATCTTCGACTTGACTTTTCAAGAGAGAGTTCTCAACTTCGAGCTTTTCAACTCGAGTTGAGTCCTTCTCTTGAACTCGACTAGTCGAAGAGGTTAGGGAGACCTCGTGTTTGAGGAGTTTAACCTCCTCAACAAGGGTCTCGACCTTGGACTCGGACTTAGCTAACTTCCTAGACAAAAACCTAACCGTATTATGTAAAGTATTAAATAAAGTTCGACTTACTTTAAGGGTATCTTTTGAACCGGATGCGTATCCGTGGCTTGACTTGAAGGTAGCTTCGTAGTCCGAGTCATCCTCAGGTTCTGACTCAAGTTCAGGCTCGGTCTCCGTGTCCGACTCAATTGATTTCGCCATGAAGACGTGGTCTTCGTCTTCTTCGGATGACGCTTCTTCCCATGTCGCGTTGAGGGCCTTCTTGTGCTTAGGTGCTTGGTGGTTCAGCTTGGGGCACTCGGACTTGATATGTCCAAACCTGTTACACTCATAACACCTAATATTAGAACTTTTAGGCTTACCTTGGTTGAGTCGAGTCGTGGTTCGCTTTCGTCCCTTGGCTATCCTTCGAGCTAGGTTCATTAGTTCGGCAGTCAACTCCGGGTCAACTTCTTCTTCGGACTCGTCTTCCTCCTCGGTTGGTGGTGCCTTGTTTGCGATTTTCTTCTTCTTTGATCCTGCAAACAAGGCTATACCCCTCTCGGGTTCCAAGTTGGACTGCTCGTGTAATTCGAAATCGGAAAAGAGTTCATCTAACCTAATTTTATAAAGATCCTTGGAGACCTTGTAGGCATCGACCATGGATGCCCACAAGTTAGTCCTCGGAAACGAGTTTAGAACATACCTTATAAGGTCGCAGTTTTCGACCTTTTGCCCGATTGCTTGTAGGTTGTTGACTATGTCCTGGACTCGGGCGTGAAGTTGGGTCGCGGACTCGTGTTCCTGCATTTTTAGGTTATATAGTTTATTGAAAAGAAGATCACGCTTACATACCTTGACTTCATCGGTCCCTTCGTGTAGCTCCACTAGTTTCGTCCAAAGATCTTTTGCGCTTATGAAGGGGCCGACGCGATTTAGCTCCTCCTTGGATAGGCCGCATTGGAGGATTTGTGTTGCCTTGGCGTCGGCTTCGACTTGTCGTTTTGTTGCAATGGTCCATTGATCATAATCCAAGGAGTCACCCACTTCATTAGTCGGATGTGTGAAACCCGTTTGAATTATGATCCACATCTCGATTTGAGTTTTGAGAAAGCATTCCATCCGACCCTTCCAATAATGGAAGTCATCTCCGTTGTAAAACGGAGGTCGGACGGTGCTAAAACCCTCGAGATGGGCCATTAGAACAAAAGACACAAATAGACGGAGACGAAGAAACTAACAATGACAAAAACACGAAAACAAGTACCAAGACTCGCGTCTTGGATTAGTAGTGCGGGAGAAAAACTTAACAAGGCGAAATAAATAAAAAAAACAGAATTAAAAGAAAAATAAATCTGTAAAAAGGCTAGATTGGTGGTTTCACCAAATCTTAGCAACCCCCGGCTCTGATACCAATTGTTGGATCGATGCGGTTCGCTAGAGGGGGGGGGTGAATAGCGATAAAAACTTTTTCGTAATCGTTCGTTAAGGTACGAGTAAAACGCAGCGGAAAGATAAGAATAAATAAATAAAAACACGAGGGTTTTTACTTGGTTCGTAGCCTACGACTACTACTCCAAGGCCCTAGTGGTCCTTGACCACGCACGGAGGGCAAAATACTAACCAAACTCCTCCTCGTTGGAGATAGGAGTTAAACGAATACAAAACTCGATAAAGACTCAAGGTAGAGGGACACTCCCCCTCTCCTTGATATGATTTAAAGCTTTACTAATGGAAATAAACTGAAATACAATTTAGAACTTTCGTTACCGACGACTTTAAAGGTTGGAGGTTGAAGCTCTAGTCGTCGTCTCAGCAGCGCTTCGTCGTAGGGATGTCGGAGAGTCGGAGCGTATCGGAAGCACTTGGAAGCTTTTTAATTGATAAAAAACCCTAGGACAAGCCCTCCTTTTATAGCCTTTAAGCCCCTCATCGAATGGGTCTTCAACCAATAGGAATTGGGCACAAAACTCCTTGAAAAATGGTGATAAAGCTTGACTCCTCGAGGCTGATTTTTGACCACCGGTTGAACTGGCCGGTTGAACTGATGGCCAGGATTTTTGACTACAATAAAGAGTTAGCTCAAAATATAAGTGAATTCGACGGCCACTTGTCGTCCGATCTCAACATAGACCTTCCATGGGAAGTCTTGGGTTGGATCGTCGCCTAAGGACGTCCCTGTACAAAGGACACGACCTCACTTCACTTTACTCACTCGAGCTTACCTCGATACTTTACGTGTTGCTTTTGCTTCCGGCCTTCCACTCAATTCCTTCGGCTCCCTCCGAAGTCTCTTGAGTGTCACCCGACCACCGCGGCTTCCTCCGGGTGTCGCAAGCCTTCAGCTCCAGCGTTGAGACTTTTCTGCACACTTGATTTAGCTCATGAGATAACAATATATGCTTAACTTTGTATCGTTTGCTATAATCAAAACTTAGGTTCGACTTAGGTGCCTACTGCACCAACAAGCCTCTCACCACCAAGCTCTCTCCAAGCCTCAAGCTTCCCCCACATTGGCCGGCCACCCCATGGAGTGTTTTATAGGATTGAAAAAACCTTTCACCTCCTATCACATTCAAAGCAATCAATTGCATTGAAAAATAATCAACACTCCTTGTTTGGCCGGCCACATGTGGAGAAATTCCAAAGGTCAAAACCCCTTGTCTCCTTCCACCTCATCAAGCTTAGGTGGCATGCTTATGTGGCATGCTTAGGTGGCATGCTTATGTGGCATTCATGCATGTTGAATTAATCTTATTAATTCAATAAGCTTATGTTATCATATTGAATTAATCTCATTAAATCAATAAGGTAACATATTGAATTAATCTTATTAAATCAATTAAGCTTAGGCTATCATGATAACATATTTATTTAATCTTATTAAATTAATAAGGTTAGCATATTGAATTAATCTCATTAAATCAATAAGCTAAAATTCTCATTAAGTTTAAAGTCCAAAAACCATTTTGTACTTAAGCTTATTCCCAAATTATTCTAGTCAAACTAGAATGCACTAATTCTTCTAATCATCATGCTCTTTGTGTGTGACCCTATAGGCTCTCATAACGTTGGCAGTGGATCTAAACTCTTTTAGATACACAAGCAATGAGCGGCTTCTAGCAATACATCATTGCTACCCAAGTTACGAAATAAGTCAAGATCCGACTAACCTTTCCGTGACTACTATAATGTATGACCGTGTCCTTCTATCCTTGATATCAGATTGACCAATGAGGCATAGACTGTGTCATCCTCGATCAATCTATGTGTTTCTTGATTCCTAACTCAAACAAATGAGCTCAATATCTCATATTGACTCATTCGAGCATGACCATGCGTTTTAGTAGTTCTACTCAATCAAGGGGCCCACAGATATCACTCCCGTCATATGGGAGGGATAGATCCCATCTACATCACTCACATCCCTCTGTATAATTTGTTATATACCCAGTAATCGCCTTTATGGTCCACCCTGTTACGGGTGACGTTTGACGATACCAAAGTACATAACTCCTTATGTAGGGAATCGTAGTGACTTCAGGTTTGAGGACTATTCATACCAATAGTCACATGAGAAAGTTTATGACACTCATATGACGATCCATGAAACTTTCTCATGGCGGGTCAGTTCAGTACATATTCTCTAATATATACCCATGTGTCAACTTGATATCATATATCTATGACTTGTGAGATCAAGTCATCAATTGACCTACATGCTAGTCTTTATGTATTAATATTGCCCTTGCATATTAATACTTGACTAGGAACATTTTAGGAAAGTGTTCTCTATAGCCTCTCATAATCAATTCTGCCAATTGATGTGTTGTAGATAAGAACCTACTTTTCTAGGGCATTATTATATTTAATTTAGCTGGAACAAGCAAGACGTAAATATAATAACCAATCCTTTGCCTTTATAGAATATGATACAAAATGTTCCCTATTCAACCATCACATGATTGGTTCTAGGGCTATAACTAACAGTTACCTCCACCTAGCTTGGTGCAAAGGAGAGATCTAGTGGATTTGGCAAAGGAGTGATTCACCTTGGACGAATCGGGATCGTGGATTAGCGGCGTAGTTGTGAACCATGTTACGACTTGGTGTTAGCATTGTTTGTTTCCTTTCCTTTGTCTTTCTTTGTTTGATTTGCTTGTCTTGTTGTTTCCGTTGCGCTAATCTTGTTTGTAGACGAGCAAATTCCACCATCCAACGAAAGACGGCTATTCACCCCCCTCTAGCCGGCCAACACCACACCTCATCGATCCTTACAAACCTCAGTACCATTAAATTTAAAAAGACATTATTCCATACTTAGCATGTCAACTAAATTTATCAAGTGGTATTTACAATCAAAGAAAAATAAATATGTTCTAGAAATTCATTAAGTTAGCTCCTCGTGCTCGTGCTAATCGAATCATTCTTAGGGGATGCCCGTTCCATGGTGAGTTAAGTCGTCACCCCATAGCTTTCCTAAGGTTTTTGACTCTTAGGCACTTACCTACCCAAAGCAAGGGTCGTTCCCTAGATCTAGCATAAAGTCTCAAAGGCGTGCTCGGTATTGAGAGAAATTGGTTGGTGTTTTCCCAGTAACCTAACTCAGTCTCAAAGGGGCACCTAGTGATTTCCACCAACGACAACTATTTTTTTATCCCACATAATCTTCTCTCTCTCTCCTCTTTTTTTTTCTTTTTCTTTGTTTTCTTTTTCATCTTCTTCTCTTTCTCTCTGTTTTTTTTTTCACTGGGATTTTGATTTTTCCAAATGGGCTTACACAATTCGAGCATCTCTAATAACTAAAATGCTAAACCTAGAGTAACCTATCGATTCCAAAGTACTAGACTACTGAGATGAATCATAACTAGGTATGTACTAGATTATCCCTTTCAGAATGTTCGACATGTGTAAGTGTAAAGAAATAAAGCTAACCAGTGTAAGTCTAGAACATTCATTAAAGCGAATAAAATAAAATACCACGAGATAAATGAAATTGAGCTACCTATGAGAACAACTCATGTAAGCAACTTTTTATAAATACTACTAAGGCAGCTTTACAGATAACAAAAACTAAGTACTGAAAGAAGTTCAACAACCCATGCATGAATAAATGAATGAAAATACCAGAAAAGAAACTACTGCTAGGAAAAAAACAAAATAAACTTTGGGGTCCCCCCCCCCAACTTAAATGAAAATATACATCTAGTATGGCGGACGAGGTGGAAAGTCTAGGAGCCTCGGCATCTCTGGATCCTGGGAGAACCTGCTACTGAGTCGTTTATGTCACATGTCTATGTGGTCGATCTGGGAGCTGGTGGATGTAGCGGCTACTCGGTGGTCCTCCTCCCTAGCCCACTGCACCTGCTGGGCATGAATGTGCTGCCGCATCTCTCTGCGGTAGGCAACCTCATCCTGACGACGAGCAACCTCCTCCAGGAAGTATATAAGAACCTCATCGTAGAACTCCTCAGCCCGATGGAAGTGCTCCCGAAATCCCTGGAACTCCGCCTGCTAGTAGGCGCTCTGCTCCTCCCATCATTGCCTCTGCGTCTGCTGCTCGGTGTATATCTCATCGAGGCGCGATCGGAACTCTGAGAAATCATATGCCGACGTACTTGCATCCTACTCAAAAGTGGAAAAATGTGGTGGTGCAGGTGCAGACTCATGTCGGTGTGGACTAGGTGGGCTCCTATGCATGTGTGGACTGGAGGGAGAGTGATATAAAGGTGGAGAGATGGGCGCCGATGTGGAGGGTCCCTCATATGGAGGGGACTCCACTGTCAGGTCCAAGCGCCAGTTGGTGTGTGTAGTGATGGTGGTACGATCAGGGTCGAGGAGCCTAAGGGCCATCAGATTTTTTCCTTACAAAGCATAAGGAGTCTCCTTCTCTCACAATCATCTTCATGTTCATGCACACTCCTAGGCCAGTCCTAGGGCTCCCCACTATACTCTCTAATGTAGTGTAATCGTACCCCATCCTATGGCAAATGTGGGTAAGTAGGCCTCCCACATTAATCTCTCCTCGTGCCACTTTGCCCATCTTCACTAAGTGTTTGATGAAGTGGGACCCTACATCGATGCTACTCCTTTCTTGTAGCATATCCCAAAGGCAAAGCAACTCGCTAGGTCTAATTACACTGTCACTCTCC
Source organism: Wurfbainia villosa (assembly GCA_025175895.1). Classification (NCBI taxonomy): domain Eukaryota; kingdom Viridiplantae; phylum Streptophyta; class Magnoliopsida; order Zingiberales; family Zingiberaceae; genus Wurfbainia; species Wurfbainia villosa. The sequence continues at coordinate 88,558,226 of CM046003.1, forward strand.
CCACGACCAAATACAGTATTGGCCATGATGAGGTGGAAGTATCGGAAGATGGGGTTTTGGAGGCACAACGCTTTGGCCCTAGAAGGGTCATAAGCGTGCTCTCCCATCAACTCGATCCAAAATACCCGAGAGTTGAACCCAATAGAGATTCTACTCTCACCCCCACTTGGCAAGCCAAAGCATGAATTCCATTAGTGAAGGGTCCATTCATGCTCAATGTTAAAAAGCCTAAAAGTTATCCTACCCTCCTCTCTCTCTCTACCCGTTAAAATTTCCGCCTCTAAGGAACTCAAAAATTCTAGAACTATCCTAGGGTAGGTTGGGTGTCTTACTCCCATCAACTCTTCCCACCCCATTTTTGCAAATAGGACTTGAATATCACCCAACAACCCTAAAGACTCTAGTGAATCTTCATCTAAGTACCTAGTAGCAGTGAGTTTACGAGTAGAGAGCACATTATATCTATCTCTATGTTTATTATTGCAAAAGAGAAGAGTGGATAGGGCGTTACCCTCCTCCGGAGCTTGAGGGGCGTCGGCTCTCCTTGGTCGTCGCTCCGAAATGCCGAATCGAGGTGCTACTTGCTTGGTCCTCCTCATCCTTGCTCCTTTTGGCTTCCTTTGAGGTTAAAAGTGCTTCTAGATGGTGGGGGAAGACGAAATCACATGGCTAAGGCAAGAGCTTTAGAAGCACACGGCGCAAATGAGGTGAAAACACATGGCTCTCCCCTTTTAACCTCGCGCGACACGGTCGTGTGAAAACACATGGTCAGACCGTGTGCGCCTCAGGTCGATCGGGCACGGCCATGGTAAAACACATGGCCAGGCCATGCGCCCCCATTTTTCTCCCCGTTTTACGTTATCGTCCAAATTTCCTCATACACTTCGCCATATAGGCTAATATGGGTTTTATTTTTGCCTAGCAAAGTTCTTTCCTAGTCCTAACTCTAAATGGGATGGAAATTAAAACTAAAATCAAACAAATGCAATGCAAATAAAAGGGAAATATAAAACTAAACATGGGTTGTCTCCCAAGAAGCGCTTTGTTTAAGGTCATTTAGCTCGACCGCACTCCACTATCAACTCGGCTCTGGAGGTTCAGTGAACCTCCATTCATCCATCTCGGAAGCTTCATCTAGTGGTTCTGGCTTCATTCTACTAAATGTGAAGTCGTCGAGGTAGGGGGCTCTGTGATCCGAAAGGCTAAAAAGGATGACTCCCCATCTACCTCCAGGGATATCTAGTGTGCTTTCACGTCTATGCACGCCCCTGTTGTTGCCAGAAAAGGCCTTCCCAAAATGATGGCGTTCTAGGGATTGGGTCCTGTCTCCATTATGATGAAGTCCGTGGGTATCACGAAATCCTCAATCACCATAGGCACGTGTGGTAGCATGCCAACGGGTTCCTTGACTGAATCATCTCCCATACAAATACCAACATTCACTGGTTGGAGCCCGCTCAGTCTCATCTTTCAATAGTATGCGTAGGGCATCACACTGACCGATGACCCGAAGTCGCATAGAGCTTCATCGAAGCTCTCCCCATAAATTGAGCAGGGGATAACAAATTCACTAGGGTCCTAAAACTGTAATAGAATCTTCTCTTCAAACTCAGCTTGGTCAGGTAGGGTGGTAATCATGGTTGCACACCCCTTGGCGAATTTGCTATTCTGCCCCACTCCTTCCTCTTTACCTTGACTCACCGAAGAGCTCTTCACAAGTTGCGACACGGTTTGGGCTATCTAGGCCACTTGCATCTCCAACATCCTGGTGTGACTCACAAGGCAATCGACGGTGGCCTTCAAGTCTCTGAGTGATTCTTCAGACTTCTGATGTTGGCGACGAAATTCCTCATTGGCTTTAGTTTTGGTAGCAATGAAGTCCTCCATAATCAATTCCAGTCTAGACTTATGTTGTCGCTGCCCATTGCCCTGCTGCTGCCCATACCCCCTGATGGTTGGGAGTTTCCCGAGTTATTCTTATAAGAGAAATTCGGGTGATTTCTCCATCTGAGATTATAGGTATTGGAGTATGGGTTGTGGGGCCTTTGGTTATAGTCCCCAACCACATCAACATGCTCAATCTGCTCCTCTGAGGTTCCCTGCCCTCCATAGTGGTCCTCTCGATATGTTGTCGCTCCCTCTCCAAAGTCAATGGCCACGCATGCAGATGAAGGATTCAAAGATTCAAACTGTCTACTTAGCGCGTCCATCCTTGCTGCAAGGTGGTCCATGGATTTGACAGTGTATCATCCCGCTGTAGGTGTAGGTTAACCACGTTCGGAAGCCCATTGATGGTGGCTCTGGGCCACCTCTTCGATCAGATCCTCGACCTCCTCTATGGTCTTGTTCATCAGTGCTCCTTCTACAGCAGAATCTAGGGACATCTTCGTGGCATACATGATCCTATTGTAGAAGATGTGGATCACCATCTACCTCTCCAGTCCATGGTGGGGGCATTGGTAGAGTAGCCCCTTGTAGCGATCCCAAGCTTCGAATAAGGACTCCCCCTCCTTCTGGTGGAAACTCATGATAAGATGGTGCATGTGAGTAGTGTTGCTTGGTGGGAAGTATTTGTTCAGAAACTGCAGCTCACATTGCTCCCATGTGGTGATGCTCCCCGAAGGTAAGGAGTGAATTCATGCCTTAGCCTTATCCCGCAGTGAGAACGGGAATAGGCTCAAGGGGATCGCATCAGTAGGGACTCCATTCATTTTCATTGTCAAGTAGATTTCAAGAAATGCCTCAAGGTGTCGATTCGGGTCTTCAGTCGCAGCTCTCCCGAATTGACTCTGCTAGACCATATGTATAAGTGTCGGCTTCAGATCAAAGTTATTTGCCGAAATAGATGGTCCAGCTATACTTGGCCTGAATCCTCTAGCGCTAGGAGTTGCGTAGTCCTGCAGAGGTCGGCTACCTATGTTCACTTCAGATGCAGCTTGATCCTCCATCCTTCGCTGCTCTGCTCTCCGGCGATGAAAGGTTCACTCGATTCCTAAGTCGATCGAAATTAGACCTTCCGATCATAAGCGTCTAAGCATACGACGAACCAAGCCACAAAATTAGGAGTGCTAACTAATTCTAAAAGCAGAAAATAAAACAATCTAGATAATAAAATCTAAGATGCAAAAAGGAAATAAAAAGAACTACTACTAGAATTAAATAAAAGAAAATTAAAAGAAAATTAAAATATGGAAGATATAAAACTAAAGTAAATAAAGCAAACTAGAAAGAAAATAAAGCAAGTAAATAAATCTAATCCTAAGTCCGATCCAATTTACCACTGTTCGAATCGATATCGAATCGACCAGTCTCGGACAACGGCGCCAAAAACTTGATGCACGCGACCGCGACCTCAAATCTCATGATGAAGGTCATCGAGGACTCAAAGTGTATGCTCGTGCTCAATGCCCGCAAGTGCACAAATGTCGTCAAGTAATAAAAGATTTATTGATCCCACAGGGACTGGAATTCGAATATCGGTACGTTTAGTGGTTGTAATCGTTCGGACGTAAACTCTAAGGGGTTTTGACTGGTGAGGACTGTCGGTGGACTATACTCTATACGGTGTCACACGGAGGAGGAAAGGAGTGTGTCAAGGTCTTCAAAGGTGATTCTAGGACTTCGGTTTCGCTTGTGTGTCACAAAACAATGATGTCAATTGGCATTGTCTAGACATTTACCTATAGTTTTATGGAAGGGACATCATACACTCTCTCGAAGAGCCACCGCATCTGTCGGGAGCTATCTCCGCCTTGAAGGATGGGATAAACGGTACGAGGATGCCGAATCAATCCCTACGATGAACCATGTCCGGTTCCATCGCATCCTTCTACCCACAGTTACAGGAGATCAGGTTTACCCCTAGGTTCCTTGTATCAAATCCCCTAAATCTTAGATACGAGGGTTGTCACCCCTCGTATTGCCTAATCACAGCTGGTAGAAAACCAAACGCGCATAGATAAAGTAAAAGCAACTACCAATTGCCAAATTAAACTCAAAGGCAGAATTTAACATGAACCAACATTGTAATGTGCACACAAGCTACTCCCTAATCCTAGAATCGAAAGAACTACTCCATGTATATGAAGGAAGAATCACAAAGCATGTTTATGTTTGAATACATAGGGAATAAAATGCAGGAACAAAAGATTACAAAGCTTTTGTGGTCTTCTCTCCGGCGTTGAAGTGCAAGGCGTGGACCTTCGGCGGCGTTCCTCCTCCCCATTGTGAGTTCCCGAAGCATTTTAGGGCTTTGGCATGCCGTCCTAGCCATCGTGCCTCTCCACTAGGGTTTGGGCGGAGCCATCCTTATATAGACATCACCTCGGACCGCTGTAAAATCCGAAAAAATCATAGTCACGCATATCTAGCAGGCCGACATACGACCGTGTGTTTCCACAAGACCAGGCCGTGTGTGGCCATAAGTCGGCCGATCTCGCCCATTGGACACGGTCGTGTGTAGCCACATGCCCTGGCCGAGTCTCACTCTGCGTCTAGCTGCAAAATGTCCATCTTTTGCTCTGAAAGTGCGCCTTTTCTCCCGAAATGCTAACCTGCACCCAAAAGTACAAAGAGCAGACCTCTAAACCAGAAAATAGGAAATGTGTACAAAATAGAATAACATATTCATAAAACCAACATAAAATGTAACAAGATGTGAGCACAAACTACTCCTAAAACCCTATATGTTTCGCTCACATCAAATAGCAAGAGTACTAAAAACTTGCTTTTTAACTCTAGAACTTGATGGTGCATTAATACATGATACCTTAGGGTTTGCTTTAGAAGCTCCCCCTACATTTGATGTTCCTTCTTCACTCTTGCTAGGCTTCCTCCCCCTAGGGCATTGACTCCTATAATGCCCTTTTCGATTGCATTTTAATCACACCATGTGCTCCTTGCTTTTAATTATTAGGGCACCAACATCCTTGACCGTTGGCACTGGTGGAGCCTTCTTGACCTTCTTAGGGCACTTATTTTTATAGTGCTTATATTCCCTACACTCAAAACACATAATATGATTTTTTTATTAACACATGTTTGAGTTACCTAGGGTGATGGTGGAGGCCTCTTGAGCTTGTTCATCACTTTTCCCGGAGGTAGAAGCCTCCTCTTTCTCTTGCCCTTGCTCCGGTGATATAATCTCCTCCCCCTCAATCCTAGAGGTGGAGGCTTCCTCTACTTCTTCCTCTTCCACCGATCCGGAAGTTGACTCCTTCTCAACTTCCGACTCCTCACTTTCTTGTGAGGATGAGCTTGTTTCTTCGACCTCCTCCAATTGAGCCGATGAGCATTCCTTGAGCTCCACTATTTCTTGAGTCGTTGAGGGCTCTTCATGATATTTCTCCAATTCACTCCAAAGCTCCTTGACAACCTTGTATTCACCTAAGCTATACAAGATATCATTAGGAATCAAATCGACCAAGATTTTAATTACCTTCTTATTTTTCTCGAATTCTTGGATTTGTTCCTCGGTCCACTTCTTCATCTTGAGGAATCCTCCCTTTGGCCCTCTTGGATAATTGAATCCCTCCATCAAGATGGCCCATTCTTCAAAGTCCCTCATCATGATGAAGTCTTCAATCCTTGCCTTCCATTTATTGAAGCCTTCTCGTCCATAGAGTGCAAACGGGATCGGAGTGTTGATGTCCCATCCCAAATTCTCTTCAAGCTCCATCATCTTCCCTCTAGTGTGCTCCCTTAGTTGTTAAACCTTGAAGAGTAACCTTGCTTTGATACCAATTGTAGGAACGTTGGTGACCGCTAGAGGAGGGTGAATAGCACTTTCGTTGCTTGATGGATTTCGTTCGTGCTTGCTACAAAACTCGTTATGCGCAATGGAAATAAAGATAATAAAGCAATAACAAAATATATAAGCACACAACACCAAGATATAACGTGGTTCAGAACCTTAGGGTTCCTACTCCACGGATTGAGCTCGAATGAGCTCTAGCGATGCAAATATCACCACTAATCAAATAAACTCCTTCTCGACAACAAGTCGGAGGAGAAGAAACCTCGTACAAAGATTACAAAAGTAATACAAAAGAAATATAAGAAATTACAAGTGAAATAAACAAAACACGTAAAGAAAACTTTACAAATGCGCTTTGGATGCTTGCTTGTTTGATTGCTTGAACCGAGCTTGAAGACCCTGATTTGTACTAGCAAATCTCTCAAAATCACCAAAGAAATCACTATTGAAATCCTCCCCAAGCTCCTCCTTTTATGCTTGTCTCCGGCTGATTTCACACATGGCAGTCGACTGCAATAAAGCCCCAGTCGACTGCCAACAGTGCCGATGTGAGACAATGACTTAATCCACATCAGCATTCAAGCCAACGGATACACTGATAGTCAACTGTCATTACGCAGTAGTCGATTGCTAGGGTTGTAGTCGACTGACCAGTTGGCTGTAGGGGATCGATTACGGTCGGCTAGAGGGGGGGGTGAATAGCCCTTTTCGTTTGGATGCCGGTATTTGCTCGTTCTTCTTGCGTTGCTTGTCTACGATTGTCATTAGCGCAGCAGAATAACAATAATAATGAAACTAACAACAATACACAATCACACAACACAAGATGTACGTGGTTCGGAACCGAATGGTTCCTACTCCATGGGTGAGCTCCTCGAGCTCTAGTTATGCGCACTGCACTAACTACACTCCTTCTCGACTACACGTCGGAGGTGGAGAAACCTCTCACAAGTTATTACAACAAGTAATATGAAATACAACAAGAAATACAAAGACAATACAAAAGAAAACTTTTACACAATTGCTTTGATCGCTTTGCTTGTTGCTTGCTTTGATTGGCTCTTGAAGGACTGGAATGCAGCAGCAATTCCCCTCCAATAGCTCCACAAAAGACTTGGCGAAATCCTCCAACGCGTGCTCAATTTATAACCTGTATCAAGCTGTTTTCGCACCAAGCAGTCGACTGCCAAAAGGCCCCAGTCGACTGCCCCTGTAGCCGTTATCTCACAACGGCCAGATCCACGTCGGACAAGTTCCAACGGATCACCTACCAGTCGACTGATGATGCCCATCACGATCGGTGACGATGTCGCGCCCGCTCACGGAGCGCTGCGTTCAATGCTCGCGACACTCCCATCGATCATTGCCATCCCTCGGTGATCATTGCCGACTTTCGATCATTGCCATATCCATGGCAATGGCGCAAGCACTAAAACCCTAGCCTTACACCAGTCGAACTCTAGTCGACTTGGATCAGTCGAACCAGCACCTATGTCAGTCGACTGATGTCGGGCAAAACCTCAAACACCAAGTTGTTTGACCATCCGACCGTCGAGTAAACCCTCAAACATCAAGTTTGAGCCTCTGACACTCAGTCTTAGCCACTTGGCCAAGTCCACCTTATCCCTCATGGAGTTCCCCACCAAAGCTCTCTTCCTTCGGCCTACGTCCCTCGGATGCACCAAGCGCACGGCTTCGCAATGCCATCCTTCGCGTCTCATGCCCTAGAAGTATGCTTCCCTTTGGGCTCACTCCATTCGCTCCCCGTCCGGCGGTCCCTCGGATGCACCAAGCGCACGGCTTCGCAATGCCATCCTTCATCGACTCAAGGACCCCGAGCCTAGTGAACTTACCAAGTCCTTAAGACTTCCCATATGCACCAAGCGCACGGCTTCGCAATGCATTTCTCACCAAGCACCAAGCGCACGGCTTCACAATGCTTTGGATTTCCCATGCCAAGCACCAAGCGCACGGCTTCACAATGCTTTGGACTTTACCATGCCAAGGCTTCCCCCTTGGACTTCCACACCAAGCTCCATGCTTGGATTTTCCATGCCAACCCCATGTTGGACTTTCCCACACCAAGCTCCATGCTTGGATTTCCCATGCCAAGCACCAAGCGCACGGCTTCGCAATGCTTTGGACTTTACCATGCCAAGGCTTCCCCCTTGGACTTCCACACCAAGCTCCATGCTTGGATTTTCCATGTCAACCCCATGTTGGGCTTTCCCACACCAAGCTCCATGCTTGGATTTTCCATGCCAACACCATGTTGGACTTTCCCATGACAATCCCATGTCATGAGTTTTGTCTATCATCAAAATACCATCAAGGTACTGCTAGGCCGATTGCACCAACAATCTCGCCCTTTTTGATGATTGACAAAACTACCATCTCAAGTCTACCAATTCTCCCATATTGGCAATTCTCATATCCCAATGAGAATTCCAACGAACCCTAATTGGTAACTTGGTAACTTCTCCCCCTTTTTGACATTACATCAAAAAGGTCCTCCCCAAGGGTATGAATGTCGCATATCCCAATGAGATCTTACAATCTCTCCCTTGGAGGAACACATGCCTACCATCTTTCTAGTGATCCCATATCACTTAAAGAGAGGCAACCCAATTTCCTCCCATGAGGAAATACACATCCATCTTCCCATGACGGATATCTCCCCCTAGAGGCTTTCTCCCCCTTGACCATTGCACCAACAATGTCCTTGGAGAGTTCCTAAGCCAATAGGAACTTTAACCAAATCAAAATTAAGGCAAAGTTCAACAATGAACTCTCTTCCACCTTGAAATTGATACTCACCCTCAACCCGAACTCTCTTCCACCTTAAAATTGATACTCACCCTCAACCCAACTCCTAATCCATATCCAATGGATTTCCACCCTCTCTTATGCTCTCCCAAGCATATCCTAGGGTTAGGAGTGGTTAGGGGACCTTAACCTAGCTGAACATGGGCCTAACCAACAAGATTTACCCGAAATCAGCTTGCGGTCATTGAAAATCAAATCATCGTGCCATTATCGATCATTGCCATCCATGGTACGATCATAATCATTCATCTATGATTTTAGCATTTCAGAAATGGATTTCCGAAATCCATAAGTAAATATACATAAGTTTAAAATTCGTGAAATTTCATATGCATATTACTTATTCTAAACATTATGGGTGAAAAATATTGGAAAATTATTTTACCCACTAAATTAGGAGATTGATACAAAGTTCAAAAGTTTAGAAAGCTTCAATAAAGAGCCCTCTTTGTATCATCCCATTCAATGGTGATAGCTATCAAAAAATAGACTTCACCAAGGTTTTTCAAAATGTTTTCAAAAAGTTTTCAAAACCTTTAATTTCTTTTCCTTAAACATCTCACTTATATCTAAATGTGTAAAAACACATTCAAGGCAATTAATCTAGTAAGATGTGGGTTTTTGTTCTTTAAAATTGTCTCATGCATATTTCTAGGCAATATTATTTGATTCCCATCAAATCATGCCATAGTCCTTAACTCCATGTTAATTCATGCATGATATGATTATGGCATAGATATGATATAGATAAAAACATATGCCAATATCATGATGTCATGGCATGTGAATGAAACTTAAGCATACATGACATCTAAACATAAATCTAAACAGGATCATGACATTTTATAGATAAAAATGAAAATAATGTCATGACATGGCAAGGCAAACAAATCATGGCAAGTAAAGTATACTAAGGTATAGAATACCTAAGTGTTAGAATCAATTTACCATTTCTAGAGATTAATTCAATTTTGCCTTAATGCCATTCATTTCCTAGTGTGCCAAAAACCCAAAATGGCACACCAATATCTCTAAGACCTAATTGTGCCAATTTAATTATTTTTGACTTCTCAAGCATATTGGCACACCCTAATGTGTCAACTCTACTATGGTTAGGTTAACTACCCATCCACTTAGGGTTGACACACCCTAACCCATTTAGCGTGAATCAATCACGCTCTTAGGAACCCAATATCTATTGGAGCTCCTTGGGTTAACAAGGTATTCCCTAGGGATAACTTCCCTAGATACCTTCCTAATGACCCTTTTAGGCTTTAAAGCCATAGTCTTTTGGGTCTTACTTGGGTCAACTCTAGAGGTGACTCCTCCATTGACCTTCTTAGTGGCCTTCTTGGTTTTTCTTAAGTCCTTGGCCACTAAACATACACCATGGCTAGACTTAGGGATAACTTCCCCATTAGCCTTGGTTTTTCTAGACCTAGATGTTGTTCCATAATTAAATGCAAGATTATGGTAGGACATAGGTTTGTGACTCAAACCCTTCTTTCCCTTAGATATTTCTTGCTTCCTAGGTCTTGATTTTTGGACATTTGACCCCTTAACCGAATTTGATATTATTTCTAGGGTCTTCTCCAATTTTTCTAGCCTTGACCTCAAGGCTTGGTTTTCTAGCTCTAATTTCTTCAATTTTGAATTTTCATTAGATTTTTGGGAGTTGGTTTTCTTCTTAGGCATATGCCTAGATTTCTTGGGATTAATACCCAAATTCTCTTCAATTCTTCTAATTGATTTCCTAGGTAGGATAGATCTAGTGTTTTGAGTCCTAGGTTTGTCCTTAGTTATATGAACATGCTTGGTACCTAGACAATACACCTTATTATTTCTCTTAGCATGCTTTTCATTGATAATAGCAAGAGAACTAAAATAATTTTTAGCATGCTTTTTGACTTTAGGAATTAAAGGTGCATTAACTAAATGTACCTTAGGGTTACCTTTAGGAGCTCCCCCTACATGAATTGCACCTTCTTGCCCTTTCTTCCTCCCCCTAGGGCATTGGCTTCGGTAGTGTCCCTTTTGATTGCATTTGAAGCACACAATGTGCTCTTTGCTCTTGATTTTGGGAACACCGGCATCGTTTGACTTTGGGTTGACTTTTGGTGTCGATGCCTTCTTCTTAGCCAATTTAGGGCATTTGCTCTTGTAATGCCCTTTCTCCCTACACTCAAAACAAATAATATAATCTTTACGATTAATTATAATACATGAGTCACCTAGGGAGTTGGTGGAAGCCTCTTGGTCATTTCTTCCAGAGGTAGATGCTTCATTTTGATCTTGCTCCGGAATCGAAATCCTTTCCTCCCCCTCAACGCTAGAGGTGGAGGTCTCCACCAAGTCATCCACATCTTCAAAAGTGGATGGTGATTCTTCTTCGACATTCTCCTCTACTTGTGCCGATTGGAAATTTTCTTGGAATTTCATTACCTTATTCCATAATTCCCTTGCATCCCTATAATCACCCAATCTAGACCAAATAATGTTAGGCAACAAATCACTAATCAACTTGATTACCTTGAGATTTGTCTTGAAGTCTTTGATTTGGTCTTGGGTCCATTTTGACTTCTCAATTGGCTTGTTGTACTTGTCCCTAGGCATTTCAAAACCGTTTTCTATAATAATCATAAAATCAAAATCGGTTTCTAGATATACCTCCATCCGTTTCCTCCACCAAGCAAAATCTCCATCGAATTTCGGTGGATGGATGAAACCGGTCATTTGTAGTGCTCTCGCGGCGGTTAGTCCTTGAAGAGCGACCTCGGCTCTGATACCACTTGTAGGGGATCGATTACGGTCGGCTAGAGGGGGGGTGAATAGCCCTTTTCGTTTGGATGCCGGTATTTGCTCGTTCTTCTTGCGTTGCTTGTCTACGATTGTCGTTAGCGTAGCGGAATAACAATAATAATGAAACTAACAACAATACACAATCACACAACACAAGATGTACGTGGTTCGGAACCGAATGGTTCCTACTCCATGGGTGAGCTCCTCGAGCTCTAGTTATGCGCACGGCACTAACTACACTCCTTCTCGACTACACATCGGAGGTGGAGAAACCTCTCACAAGTTATTACAACAAGTAATATGAAATACAACAAGAAATACAAAGACAATACAAAAGAAAACTTTTACACAATTGCTTTGATCGCTTTGCTTGTTGCTTGCTTTGATTGGCTCTTGAAGGACTGGAATGCAGCAGCAATTCCCCTCCAATAGCTCCACAAAAGACTTGGCGAAATCCTCCAACTCGTGCTCCATTTATAACCTGCATCAAGCTGTTTTTGCTAGCGATCATTGCCAAAAGGCCCGGTCATTGCCCTATAGCCGTTGTCTCTGCGGCGGATCCACGTCGGACAAGTTCCGACGGATCACCTACCGATCGGTGATGATGCCCATCGGTCGGATGACCCATCGATCGTGGTGACCCGATCGGCCCCTGATCGGCTTCTGAGCGTTACGTACTCGCGACACTCCCATCGATCATTGCCATCCCTTCGGCGATCGGCTGCTGTCGACTTTCGATCGTGCCATGTCCATGGCAGTCGACTTCCAAACACAAAACCCTAGCCTTACACCAGTCGAACTCTAGTCGACTTGGATCAGTCGAACCGGCACCTATGCCAGTCGACTGATGTCGGGCAAAACCTCAAACACCAAGTTGTTTGAGCATCCGACCGTCGGGTAAACCCTCAAACATCAAGTTTGAGCCTCCGACACTCAGTCTTAGCCACTTGGCCAAGTCCACCTTATCCCTCATGGAGTTCCCCACCAAAGCTCTCTTCCTTCGGCCTACGTCCCTCGGATGCGCCAAGCGCACGGCTTCGCAACACCATCCTTCGCGTCTCATGCCCTAGAAGTATGCTACTCTTTGGGCTCACTCCATTCGCTCCCCGTCCGGCGGTCCCTCGGATGCACCAAGCGCACGACTTCACAATGCCATCCTTCACCGACTCAAGGACCCCGAGCCTAGTGAACTTACCAAGTCCTTAAGACTTCCCATATGCACCAAGCGCACGGCTTCGCAATGCATTTCTCACCAAGCACCAAGCGCACGGCTTCGCAATGCTTTGGATTTCCCATGCCAAACACCAAGCGCACAGCTTCACAATGCTTTGGACTTTACCATGCCAAGGCTTCCCCCTTGGACTTCCACACCAAGCTCCATGCTTGGATTTTCCATGCCAACCCCATGTTGGACTTTCCCACACCAAGCTCCATGCTTGGATTTCCCATGCCAAGCACCAAGCGCACGGCTTCGCAATGCTTTAGACTTTACCATGCCAAGGCTTCCCCCTTGGACTTCCACACCAAGCTCCATGCTTGGATTTTCCATGCAAACCCCATGTTGGACTTTCCTACACCAAGCTCCATGCTTGGATTTTCCATGCCAACACCATGTTGGACTTTCCCATGACAATCCCATGTCATGAGTTTTGTCTATCATCAAAATACCATCAAGGTACTGCTGGGCCGATTGCACCAACATTGGCTACCGAGCATTTTGTTCCTGCAACCCTGACCAACAATCGACTACCATCCATGGCAGTCGACTGCTCAAGCCATCAGTCAACTGCCCAATACTAGCAGTCGACTACTAGGCCATTTCCTATAGTCGAACAGCAGTCAACTCTGAGCAGTTTGATTAGCCATAATCTCAGTAGACTGCCAAGATTCAACTCGGCTGCCAAGTGTCAAAACACTTGACCAATTGACTTGTCCAAAGCCCCAGTCGACTGATAACCTCAACCATGATGTTTAACCCTAAGTATGGTTCCCTTATACTTGCTAGACCACCCTTAGCCTAGACCTAAGCCTTCAAGCCGCCTCCGTCAGCCTCATGCCTTTCGAATCTCTCCAAGTCATTCATGACTTGTTCATCCATATGCTAGACTTCAAGTGCATCCATCGGCTATTGTCATGCTAAGCTAGTCTATACCGCCAAGACACATTGGCCTTACGCTACCAAGACTACCGCTTGGACTTTACGCCACCAACCATTGGACTTATGCTGCCAAGACTCCCGCTTGGACTTTATGCCGTAAACCATTAGACTTATGCTGCCAAGACTCCCTCTTGGACTTTACACTGCCAATATCAACCCTTGGACTTCCCTTACCAACCCATGTTGGACTTTCCAATTGCCAAGACTCAAGCTTGGACTTTCCTTTGCCAATACCCATGCTTGTACTTTTCATGCCAACCCATGTTGGACTTTCCAATTGCCAAGACTCAAGCTTGGACTTTCCCTTGCCAAGACCCATGCTTAGACTTTCCCATTGCCAAGTGTCCCACTTGGACTTTCCATGCCAAGTACCCATGACTTGGACTTTCCCATGATAATCACATTGTCATACATTTTGTCGAACATCAAAATACCGCTCAAGTCAAACTCGAGTCTGGTCAATCATGACCTAGGTCGATTGCACAAACAAATCCACCTTGAGGAAGACTTTGCCGGAGTTGGCCGAACCTAAACAAGAGGGAGCCTTGCTAGGGTCGGCGACAAAGAATAAGGAAGAGGGTAGAGAGTTTGGCTAGGTTGAGAAAGAGGGCCTTAAGGACTTCTATTCTTAGGTTTAGCCTTTATAATTCTTTATATAGTCACAAATCCTAATGGATTATAGGTTAGTGGATCAAAAGCCCAAGCCCATAACCATTAAGGCTTAATCTCATCAATTAAACCATAATTGGGCCCTTAACAAAAAGAGGGTCCTTTTAATTAAAACCAAATGGGTTTGGTTTATAATTAAACCTTTTAAGGCCCAATCCATCTTCTTAAGACGTGCTCCTTTCGCATTTTCGATTTGACAAATATTTTAATATTTATCATGTGTTTGGTTCAACCAAACTTGATCTCTCTCGATCTTGAGAATCGAATTCTCAAACTCGTTTTAAGTCTCTTTGAATGATTCATAGTGCGTGTGACCTAATAGGTTCTCAGTTTATGTTGGTCTTCTATAATTAACCATTAATTATGAATCGATCATGAGTGGCACCTAGTAGTACATCATAATCCCTAATTAATTGAAAAATCAACAGTTAATCTCGAAACAATTTCCGAACCCTTTGGTAGCTACAGTGAATTGTGTCTCATTTCTTTCACTAATCTTATACCCACTTAGTTTAGGATATGGTCTATGTGTCAGTCCCCACTAGGCTGACTATGTCACACCTTGCCCAAGTCTTACTTCCTCGTCCAGTGGATTTTAATTACTTCGACATGTATCCAAGAGTACCATACTCTTGACATGCAATTCTTTTGCCAAAGACTTTGAGTAACAATCATGACGAGTGGCCATAGTGTAGGATCGAGTAGACCGAGAGAGGGGGGTGAATCTCGGTATTTTATAAATTTTTCTAAATAGAATATGAAGTGAAAATTAAACAAGTTAGACATAGCAATTTACTTGGTTCACAACCCTAACTGGGTTGCTAGTCCAAGGCTCGTAGCTCTCCCGCGAGCTACCTCGATGGGCAATTCACTAAATACCCTTCGACTCGAGAACTCTCGACTTCGGAGGGTTTCACTTTTTACAAATGATGATGAAGGGTAACACACTATCCACTCTTCTTAAAATTAAGTGCAGAAGCGAAATAATAAATTAAAATTAAATACAAGACTTTATACCGACACTAAGGGATTGTAGAAGTAGTTGCAGTGTGTCGGAAGGTCGCCTTGTTGTGGAATGAAAATTTAGTGGATGAGCAAATATTTTGGCAGCACTTCGATGTTGATTGAGTTCGATAACTGGATCTGGTCGAGCACAACTTTTATAAACTTTTTCCAATCGACTGGAATGCCTTCCAGTCGACTCCACATCAACCCGTCGATATGGAATTCGTGGTCTTCCAGTCGACTGAATCCTCTCCAGTCAACTCCACGTTACTCGGCTCTGCATCGGGATATTTCGCTCTTCAGTCGACTCAAACTCTTCAGTCGACTCAAGCCCTTTCCATCTGCGTTGCACGATCTCCGATCGATTACCAGTTGATCCTGCCAAATAGGTATCCAGTTGACTGATACATCTCAAGTCAACTGGACTTCAATTGACTTGAATCCATTCAGTCGACTGATCCCTGCAAAATAGGATTAGAACAAGATAGGTAATATGAATTATGATTGCAGTAGTAATACTGCTCGATCTCGACTGCTAAGTCCCACGCGGACTTTTCGTCGGATCTACGCCTAGGTTTGTCCCCCTATAGAGGACTCGGCCTCACCTCTTCACTCGAGGCTTACCTGTCGGCTATCTGTCGCACTTACCATTCTTGACATCGGATCTGACCCACCAGGGCTTCCACCAGCTGTCTGGTCTACCTAACCCAGTCAGACTTTTTGTCGATTGTCCGGTCTCTTGACCCAACCGATCTTCATGCCAAATGTCCAGTCCATGCTACCCATCTGGACTTCATGCTTGGTGTCCGGTCCTCCTGATCTGTTAAGATACGTGCCTAATATCCGATCAACATGACCTACTAGGACTTCCTATTAAGCCTACATACTTAACACCTATATTAGATCACAAGTGGATCCTAACTCTTAACTGTGGTTCATACATCAAAAACAAAGGAGTGATGCTCACTGCATCAACAATCTCCCCCTTTTTATGTATGATAATACATCAGTTAAAGTTAGGAGAATCAAATACCAATCTCCATATTTTGACATGTATAAAATATGAACTAACAATTTTTGTCATGCATAAATTTAACCATGTATGAGATGCATAGGTTCTTATCAAATTTTTGCATCCACTTAACTTTATATCTCTTTTCAAGTCTATAATTTTATATCTCTTCTCTTCCCCATTAGCATACATCAAAATAAGAATTAAGTTAAAAATACGCCAACATAATGTAGTGGAGAGTTAAGGTTTCACAAACATGACAAATTATCAAACTAAAAAAAACTTTGAAATTTGATTTACTTTAAGCTTTTCAACAATATTTCTAACTTCAAAAATTGTCAAACTATAAAAATTTTCAAACTTAAAAATTTGCAACTTTTTAACACTCCCTGAATAATATTTATATTTTTCAAAATTTTCAAATATTTCAAAAACTCCCCCTAAATAATTCAAAAAAATTTCAAATTTTCAAATTTTTCAAAAACTCCTCCTGAATAATTCAAAAAATTTTAAAATTTTCAAAAAAAATTTTTAAACTCCCCCTGAATTATTCAAAAAAAAATTTTAAATTTTCAAATTTTTCAAAAACTCCCCCTGAATTATATAAAATTTTTAAAAAATTTAATGCAAAAGTGATAAGGAATAAGTCCAAGCATGAATTCCTAAATATTAAATTTAAATATTGAAAATACACATCTAAAAATTGTCCTTAAAGCAAATGTCCAACTCTTTGCTAGCTCAAATGATATAGAATTTAATCATCAAGCTTTGAATTAGAGTTAGTCACCGAAGTGATTGATTTGCTCTAATAAACCCCGTTTTGGTTCATGATGATGCACTTGATCTTCATCTGGAACAAGGGGTGCAGTCCTAACATCTCACGCCCATCTTCGTGGCTCAATACACAACCAGGTAATCCTAGGTGTTTGTGAGATGCGAAGGCTACCTAGATCTATAATATCATGAAGTCTAGATTAACCTAATCTAGATTAATTTTCAATTTTCTAAAAAAAATATAATATTATTTTTCAAAATAATTCTGAATGATAAGCATGAAAAATTTCTAATCTACCAAGCATAAACCTAATTGTCTTCTAAGTACACTAAATTCTGCTTCCGGAAGTGGTTTAGTGAATATGTCGGTAAGGTTTGATTTGGACTCAACATAGTTGAGTTCAATATTACCTTTTGCCAAATGTTCCCTTACAAAATGATGTTTAACATCAATGTGTTTTGTACGTGAGTGATGAATTAGATTTTTAGTTAAATTTATTGAACTTATGTTATCAACTAAGGTCTTTACTTTTTTGTAATCTAGTTCAAAATCCTTATGTGTGTGCATCATCCATACTAAGCATGCATGCATTACTAAAGTATGATTTACTAATATACCTAGTAGGCAAAGGAAGATAAGTGTTGTTCTCAAACCTAATCCTATGCCCCTCAGTGAGAAACCTAATATCCAAGCAAGGAGTCGATGGCTCAATCTCAACGGCTCTTCTTTTACCCCTATTTAAATTCCAAATATTAAATATTAATTGAAAATAATTGAAATTGAAGTTTAAGAATTATTACCTCGGCATTTTGAATGATATTAAAGAAAAATGATGACCTAAGTGCTTCAGAAGACTGGAATTAGGGTTTTTTCGGTGGAAATTCGGCTGTTGTGAATGAATTTGGCGTGGCTCGGCATTGTTCTTATAGACAGGATTCAGTCGATTGAAAACATTCCAGTCGCCTGAATATGAGTCAACTGAACATGTTTTAGTCGACAATCATAAATTTTACTATTTACTTCGCCACCTAAACTTTATCTACCGATTTATTTAAGTCGACTAAATTGACTTCAGTCGATTGAAGTTGCATTTTACCTTCCCGATACTCGGAGGCAACTGATTTTGATTCAGTCGACTCTTATTGAGTCGACTGAAAACAATTCAGTCGGCTAAATTTGAGTATGTTTGATTTTTGACTATTTAACTCGATTTACTCAAAATTTAAAGTTAAATTTATTTATTTACTTAATTATTCTTATTTAATTAGGTTAGTTATAATGATTTAGATGATTAAATTTAGTAGGTTAACTAATTTGGTGATTAAGTTCATTTTAATCTTTGCTAACTTAGGTTTAACTTGAGTTTAACTCTCATTATTAATTAGTTTATTAAGTTAATTTGTTTAAGTTGGGTATGTTTAAGTTGGAGAATTGTTGAGTGAATTTGTTTTGGTTAGATATGTTTGTTTAGTTTAATAAATTAAGTATAGTAAATTAAGTTGAGTTGAATTGAGTTAAGTTTAATTAAGGTAAGTTTTTAAGGTAAATTAATTAAGTTTATTAGATTGAATTAAGCTAAATTAAACTCAAATAAGTTCTAAATCATCTCACCCAAGCTAGGTTTTCAATACACTTATCCCTATGGATTTTGTGAGATGAATATTTTTTTTAAATTTAATGAGAAATTTCAAAGTGTTTAGACTTGTGTTAGATTCAAGCTTGATTTGAGCTAGTCAAGTAGGTTTTTCCAGTATTGACTTCTAGGTCGTGGCGAGGCACATGGCCTTTTTGGTTATCGGAGCAACGACCACTTCCTAGACAAAGTCAATAAAGAAATCAAGTACTTGATTCACTTTAGACTAAGCCTTGGTTTAACTAGTTAAAGACTTAGTAAGTTAGCTTCGGTTAGTTTCACTCGACTTAGTGCACCAGGTCGTGGCAAGGCACCTGGCCTTCTTGGTTATCAGAGCAACGACCACTTCCTAGACATGCACTTCGAAGAGCTTCCCTAACTTACTATTAGTTCACTTGTCTTAGTACTAGTTTGTTCAAGTTTAAACTACTTTGTTTCCTATCTAGTCCGTTCTAAATTAAGCAAGTAAAGTAAACTAAAATATGCAAGTGTTTAACTAAAACAAGTAAACTAAAACATGCAAGTGTTTAACTAAACAAGGAAACAAGCAAGGTGTTAGCTCCCCCTAAATGGTAGCTAGTTTGAGTTTTGTTCACTAAGTGAACTTGACTCTTGGGAACCCAAAATTGATTTGGTCCAATTTGGTTGACTAAGCTAGACTTAGGAACCCATGCTTGGACTCGATTCTTAGCATTTCGGCTAAGTAATGACATGTATGATTTATAGGTAGACTTAGCCTTATACCTGAGTCTGGATCTGTTGTACACAGCTCGCTGAGATCCAAGCATCATGTTGAGATACTTGGAACCCGAAGTGAACTTTTCCAATGATTCAGTTAGGTCTTCTACTTGCCTATTTAGGACTGAGTTCTCTTCCTAAAGCTTTACAACTTGAGTTGAGTCTCTATCCTTAATTTGGCAAGTTGAAGTCTTCTAGTTGACTTGCTATTTAAGTACTTGGACTTCCTTAAGTAGCGAATCGACTCGATTCCCAGACTTAGCTAACTTCCTACCTAAGCATGCAATAATATTATATAATTTATCTTCTAATGGAGAAGTTACCTCATTTGAACCTTCAGAAATGGATACAGATCTGTGGCTTCTCTCGGACTCAGAATCGGACTCATACTGAGAACTTGACTTGGCTCCGGATCTCGATTCGGCCATAAATGTGACGAAGCTTCTCTTCGTCTCTTCCACGTCCGACTCCTCCGATGACAACTCATCCCATGTCGCCTTAAGCGCCTTCTTCTTCTTTTCCTTTTTTTTGGTTTTTATTCCTTTTTTAAGTTTGCACACTCCAACTTGTAATGTCCTTTTGCGTTGCATTCGTAGCACGTCACTTCCGATCGGGGTCTCGGCTTGTTGTCAACCACCTTTTTTGCATCTTTCTTCGTAAACCTCTTCCTCCAGTTGAACATCTTTCTTACCATATTTACAATCTCCTCTTCTCTGTTTGTTTCCGATTCTGACTCGTCTTTAGATTCACTCTTCACTTTTCTTTCCTTTTTTGTTGAACCTGCCATCAAAGCTATACCATTCTCGGTTTGACCCGAGTTAGCTTATTCGTGTAGTTCAAGTTCACAAAATAGTTCATCTAACCTAATTGTGGAGAGATCCCTAGATATCTTATAGGCATCGACAATAGATGTCCATAAGGTATTTCTCGGGAATGCCTTAAGGGTATACCTAATTATATCTCTATTTTCTATTTGATGTCCTATTAAATACAATCTATTTAATATGTCTTTAATCCTAGTATGAAGTGTTAGGATGTATACTGAAAAGTCTATCTTTTGTATGAACATCTTTATTTTGAAATAAGAATCACATGATCATCGTTTGCATATTTATATGGTTATGCAATATTGTCTAATACATTACATTGTAGATAACATGGTGTGTGGTGTCACACAGGAGATCATGTTATCGGCTCCTTGTAAAGTATAAGTAAAGGCTCACAACCGAGATGGCTTTGGAAAAACCATCGGAATGGTTGTAGTGTGATTTGGTATTGGTTTATCTTGACCATAGAATCACACTAGTGCACTTTGAGTGTATTGAGCAGGACCGACTTAGAGGTGATTCGATTTATTACTGACTACATAATCGAATCGAACCTTAGATATTATTTTGTACATGCTCTTAATCCCGATATAATAATGGGCACATATACTTAGTAGTCATCTCTTTGATTTACCAATGGGCGAGATTTATAGATTAAATTGATAGGATCGGTAAGTTGAGAGATGATATTATTTATATGGTGTGTCATTGATTATAGGAGGAAACCGTGTCCTATATATTAGGGTGATGATGTCCCCTTGAGGAGCTCATAAGGTTCATCATGTAAACCCTGCAGGTGGACTTGGTCCGGCATGATGACAAGGTTGAGTGGTACTACTCAAGGAGTTAGATGTTGATTAATTAATGGTCAATAAATTAATTAATCGACGGACATTCGAGATCTTAAAAACGGGGAGAAAATGTACAAATAATATATGGAGCACATATTATCATATGAGGGTTGGTGAGGTAGATCAATGATGATCCTTTAGTGGATTGGATCATCATTAGTGGATCGGACTTTATGTGGGCTTGATCCATGGGTGGCTAAGATTCAACTCCTCCTCATGGTCCCTAATGTAGCCTATTAATACCTCATGAAGATTAGATCCAATGGATAGAAACAAAACTCTAGATCCAATGGTAGAGATTAAATCTCTAGATCCGATGGTTGAGATTAAATATCTAGATCTGACAGTTGAGATTAAATCCCTAGAACTAATGGAGGAGATTAAATCATGGCTTGAGCCCAACTCTATAAATAGAGATCATGGGGTGGGCGGCAACTCAAGGAGGAGTTTTTCTTCTTCCCCCTAAGGTGTGGCCGGTTCCTTCCATCTTCCCTCTACCTTGTCTTGTGCTCATCCTAATCTTCTTCCCCACTTCCATGGCCGGCCATAAGGAGAGCTTGGATTAGGGCTTGGAGGCTTAGGGTTTAGGAGGCTTGGGCGGCACCAAATAAGGAAGTAGATTGTTTTCTTCTTCCTTTCCCATGGTGGCCGGTGCCCACAACCCTCGTTCCAGCCCTTGGCCGGCATCCAAAGACCCTATTCTCCTTCTCCATGGGTGGTGGAAACAAGACTTAGGGGTTTCCCTTGGTGTCTTGGCCGGTTTCCACCATTATCTCCTTCTCCTTGTTGGCCGGCGGCAAGCATTCTCCTTGTTGCTTGTTGGTTGGCTATAGGAAGGAGAAGAGTCTTGTTTCTATTCTTCCTCTTGCTTTGGAAGAGCAAGGAAGAAAGAATTGCGATCTAGGAGCTTCAACTTTTGGTAGATCGTCGCCCACACGAAGTCCGAAAGAAGGAAGGTCATACATTAGAAGATCGAAAGGTATATCGATTCTCTAATTTTTATATGTTACATGTTTGTATTTGTTTTTCAATTATGAGCATGATATAAATCTGTATATGGCTAAATAATACTTGGATCCCGAGCATAAACATAAAAACTGGCGATCCGGACATCGTCTATTCCGCGGCTACTCGTAGAATAGAGGATGGTCACTTGAACAACTAGTTTGTTCAAGTGACCTCTCTAAACAAATAGCACGACGATGACTTGGTGGTTTGGGCAATCCCTTTTGTCTAGGATTAAATTTTTTTTAATCCGGGGACATCAAAGGGATCGCCATGGACAAGCTACCGAGGTGAAGTGGGAAGCAAAGTTTCCCCTCACGGACTCGATAAGCAAAACCCAACAATTGGTATCAGAGCTTCCGGGTAAAACCTACATGAAGTTGACTAGTGTTTTCTTTTTCGTTCATTTTACAATTAAATAATTTATTTAATAGCATGTCCGTTTAGCTATCCTAATGTCATTTGTACTCTCATGATATTCAATTAATTTTTTTCCATAATTCCTTATAATTTTTGAATGGACCTACCCTATTGAGCTCTTCTTTGGTATGTCGACATTGCAAGGTGTTATGTAAAATATGGAAAAAAAATTTATATGGATTAAACCCTTTAATTAATTGGGATTAATTAGGGGATTATTTTGGGCTTAATTAGTGGGCTAATGGGTTAGTTATCTAGTTGGGTTAAATCCATTGGGCTTGGCTGTATTGGGCTTGGGCTGGATTTGGGGCTTGGGCTGAAATTGGGCTTGAGCTAATTGGCTTGAACCGGCTGAGCCAAACCCAATTAGATTGGGTTTGGATTGGGCTGGGCTAACCGAATCACTCGAACGGTTGTTAAAAGCTACCGAATAAACCAATTTCCTCAAATCGCGATTTTTCCTTTCCGATCGCGCGATTCCTTCTTCTTCTTCTCTCTCGCGATGCTGATTCTTCTCTGCCGCGAATGCCTTTTCTCCGAGCTTCCTCCCATCGGTTCTTCTTCCTAATCTCCACTGCTCGAGCTCGGGAATCTATTGCCTTGCCTTTTCTACTTGATTTCGCGGATCAAGCGCCAACCTCCGCGCCACGCTGTGAGGTCGATCTGCCACCGTCGACGCTCAAGCTCGGCTAGCCATCGCCTTTCTCCATCGCAGCCATCACCTTTCCCATTTTCTTCGAACGCCTGTAGCAACAGCATCGGCTGATCTGATACCGTCGACGTTGGAGCGAGCTTGACCTCGCCGCATCAGTTGGTTGTCTCTGCCCGATCTCCGCCATAACTAGATGTGTCGGCTAGTCTCTGCGGGTCGTGCCTTCTTTTCCGATTCGACAACAACAGCAATGCCATCGCTCCAATGCCCCATTCGACTCCCTGATCTACGGCCAGTATCGATTGTCGTCGGTGATGATCTTCACGCAGGATCGTTACCCTATCTGCTGCTTGACAGGCCGGCGCACCTTCAGCATCTACCGCCTTTGGTCTCCGACAGATCGGCCACACCACACGGTGTTCTTCCCTTTCATTTATTTTCGTCGCAGTGATCGATTACGATCGGGAGTTTTCCGGAGTTTGGTGAGTGATCAGAGATCAGTGGTGAGGTGCCGCAAACACTCAACTCCTCGAGCTTCAGGTGAAGTTCAATTTGGTATAAATTCTATTTTATTCCCTTTATTTTGTTCTGCTCATGAGATTTCAGATCCATTTCGAGATGAGGTGGATGAATGCTACTCTTGTAGCTCAATGGCAGGCTGATGGATTTGAAGGTGTGTGGGTGATGGTAAGCAAGATATAATACCTATTCTTGGAATTGGGCAGCTGTGATTGAAGCTGCACTAGTTGAGCTACAGTTGTAGGTATTGACAATAAGGTATTATGAATTGGTTCGTTGAAGTGAATTGGTTGGAATGAAGTAGGAGGTTCATTGATTTAAATTTAGTTGTATGTTGTAGGATTGTTGTTGCGATGTTATTGGTTGAATCGCAGTTTCTTTCGGGTGAGCAAGCAGGGAGAGATTAAAGCAACATGAAGTAAGTATATATCTAAGTGATATAGATACTTACTGTATTTGTAGTTGATTGTGAATAGGATAGGAGTTATGGATTTGGTTAGCTTGATCTATAGCTAATTAATTGTTAATGTGCAGGTTTGGGATACGAAGCAGGTCCACGGCCATGAGGATTATTTCGAGCTTCGTATTAGGTGGGTAATATCTACCTGGTCTAGTAGTTTGATCAATTCCAGCGCATGACATTGTATATATGTTTATACCTGTTTACCTTAAATCCACTCTTATTTAATCGTATGCTTGTACTGCCTTTGACCTTTGAGATATATACTCTGTTACTTCATTGATTATCTAGCACGGATAGGAACTATAAAACCCTATTATGTGTTAGCTGATAGATGTTTAGTAAGTACATGTGGTTAGGGTTATTTTTATGACCTCAGATTGGGTTACTGGGTTGCATCACTAGGTTAGGTGATGAGTCCAAATTATGAGGTCGGTCGTTGTATCGTATACATATCAGTGTGTTAGTTTGATGGATCTATTTATCTGTACATAGGTAAATAGGTTGTGATTACGGATTAGTCATCCTTGCATGGTTGACTTTTGGTTGACTAGGTCTCCCCGTGAGTTAGGGAGTGTTGTGAGGATTTGTGTGTGAGCTATGCATCATTACATTTCATGCATCTTGTATTTGAGTGCCTTGTGGTTGAGGCAGTCGTCGGTCATCCACCTCCGGCCACTCAGGGTAGTGGTTGTAGGGTTGAGGGTAGATCATTGTTGTGCGTGCCGTTCTCGGCCACTATGGATGGTGGTAGCTGGAGATGCGCACTTGGCCACTGTACGGAGTGGTAGTTAGCGCACTCACCCACTATAGACGGTGGTCGTGTGATGTGCAGTTGTCCTGGGTGCGATGCTCGTCTACTCATGGGTAGGGACAGAGTGGCTAGCAGCAGGGACCCCTGTGTGGGTAGCATATAGCTCTATGGCGGGCTAGCTACTGTTTCATACTACCCAACTCGGACACTCGAGAGTGGTGGCGGCTGGAGTTGGGATAGTTGTCATGTAGTGCCACCTAGGCCACACTGGGGTCATGGTAGCGAGTTGGGTGCGCAGGCATGACCATGCATATGCATTGCTGATATATATGTATGCATGTATTTGATATATGTTTTACATATGCCTGTGAGATGCTGCATTTGATTGAGCTATGATTATTGCATATGGTTGTTCATCATGATACATGTCATTTGCATTTTATATATTGTTATGTGTTGAGCATGATATATGTGTTGGTCCAGGCTGATGTATGCATTTGATTAACGTCATGTTATAGTGTGGTATGGACCGGGTTGTTATTACAGGTGATCATATACTGTTCATATGTTGGAGTATTGATCAGGTATGAGATTGACTTGGTACGTTATATGAGTTATGTTATTGTAAATCTATTCAGGATGATCTAGCATCTGGTGTTACAGACCGTCAGGTACGTTGGTACATTACTTCATGTTTAGTTGATCAGTTTAGTATATACACTGAGTATGACTTTACTGTAGTTATTTGTTATTAGAGTTGGATAGGATTGTATGTCTATTGGACTCATGTTCTATACCTGTAAATCTTCACATGTATACTTGTAGATCTCTTTACTCTATATGTTCATGCACTTTCTATATATTACCCCTGAGTTTCTACTCACCACCCCTGGACCACAGGCTTCGTATCGCCAGTGTAATGGTAGAAGATTCCTTGACGTTGAGCTCACGCGGTGATCCCATCTCACACCGGACGGATGGATATTTAATCTGCATTATTGTATTTGTGTGGATTGTCATTTTGTGGTTTTATCCTGTATTTTTTCCGTATCTGTGATATATATATGTGTTGTATATATTTGGCTTTCGATGTGGCTTCTATTATGTTTCTTGTTGTGTCAAGTCACTCCGGAGTGCACAGTTGGGTCATTGTATATTGTTTTATCTGTTGTATGTTTCCGCTGTGTTTGATATGTTGATATCTTTATATATTGTGTTGTTGCTGTGGGCCTATGGGCCTTGTATTAACCCGATATATTGCCACGTACAGGGGAGATGTCGTCCGTTTACTTTTCGGTACGGCATACTCTCGGGGCGTGACAATTTTATTGGTATCAGAGCCCTAGGTTGCGAAGTCCACTTTCGGATCTTATTTCGTTCGGACATCGAGTTTTGCTTTACTCGGTTTTGATTTTGTGAGTTCTGGGATTTGGCTGTTGCGGACATCTCCGAGCTACAAGGTTTAAGGTATGTTAACTGTTATTACATATCCTTCTGTTGGCTATGTATTTAGTTGCTTATAACATGGATGACTTGTAGGATATTGGTTAGTATTCGTAACCGTGGTTTGAGTTGACCACGGGAATGATATGTTGAGGTTATTAGACATGTACCTGCTATCAAAAAGGGTAATTACCTTTGAGAGCCGACTGATACCGAGTCGGATAGCAGGGGTTAGTAGTCACATATCTTGTGGAGATCAAGGATTACGGTCCGAAGAATTTTCACTAATTATGTTAGTCAGATCATTACCTATGGGGTAATGGACTATGCGAGTATACTATTACTGATTCAGATAGTAGAAAAAATTAGTATATGATATTCATGAGGATTTTGATCCCCGGACGGGTCATTCTAGGTTGTATAACGTTGAGGGTACTTTTGAGTACTTAACTTGTGTTATACAGAGGAAGCTAAGTTAGCTGCATACCATTATCCGGATCTAGCCGGTACTTGGTGGTAGAGATAGGAAATAACCTACGGGAAATAACACATCACTTGGTTATGGTCTAGTGATGTTGTGAGAGAGTATTTCCCCACGTCATCTTCTTTGACTCATCGTCAGGGAATTCTTGAGCTTTAGGTTGGGTGATCGTTTGGTGACGAAAGTACCATGCAGAGTCGTTAAACTTGTGAGGGTTACGACCACCTAATAGCTCGAGAATGTGATTGGGTTGGTTTTGGCCACCCACGGGTTATCGGTTGACATTTTTATCAGGATGTTTGGATCTCCTATCAGATCCTACCGAAAGTGCATAGACCGAGTCATGTGTATAGAAATGACTCCGTAGCAAGTGTTTTAAGAGTTGGAGATTTGATAAGCATATATTGCAAGTCAAATTATTGGAATTAGAAGTCTCCGAATGTTGGATAAAAGAAGCAAGATTAAAGTCATGAGTCACGAGCGACTATTGGAGAGTTTTTCGATTATAGAAGACCGATTGCAGATTGTCAGCAGCTTCTCATGTTTATCAGCGAACTCAGAGGAAAGACTCCGAATGGAGATTATGTGTGTGCAGTGCGGGTTACGACGAGACACAGAGCCAGATTATCTGATGGATCATTTTATCCGTTTCTACTATGAGCAGTCAGTATCTACGAGGAGAGTATGTACTTTGAAGACTCAGTTGAAGACTATGGATGAAGCTTTCGAGCGGACGATCCACAACCTTGGAAGCTAAGATCATTACAAAAGATTGGGTTATCACATCAGCAGCGATTTACTACCTCAGATATAGTAGGAGTTCTTTGATACTTTCATCTGGAAGAAGTAAATTACTCAGCAGTATCAGCCGAAGACATCTCAGAAGACTCAGACGTTCAGACAACAATTGTTACTTTCCCAGACGACGACAACTGTTACCTTCCCAGACGTGGTTATGCATTATACAAAGGAGAGATTTACGATGATGGTCGTATCTACGCAGTATTCTCCAGTTGCAGCTATACCTTTCACAGAGTTGGATCGTGCTATGATGTTGGCAGTTCTTCAGTATTTTATAGCCAGATGTGTACCCTTGCTAGTACAACAGTGTTTACCATCTCCATTGCAGTTGTTTCAGTTTGTACCTCAGTTTCAGCAGTTGACTTCAATTCCTCCATGATAGTCTTTGCATCTTCATGAGCTCAGCCGTCCATAACAGATGTTGGACAAGTTTACATGATTACTCAAGAAAAAGTATAGAAGACCGAAGGATCGGTCCTTCGGGGTATTACTTTAGCTTATCCTATTTGCGGATATATCGAGAGATACTGGTAGTTTACAAGTATCTTTGTCTAGAACATTCTTGGATAGGGTTCGAAGGGTTCCTATCGACTTGTGGGTTGGTGATTTTCTCTACCGTCAGGTGAGATGTTGATCAACAATCAAGAAGTCAAGGGATACCCTTAGCCTTTGCTAGACATACCTCCACTATAGACATATCCTTACGGATAGTTGGATTGTTGGAGCGTTGGTATACTAGGACTCTCGGATGTACGTATAATCCGAGAGTATTCGGATGTAGTTACGGATGAACTCTCGAGCTTGTCACTGCATGGGCAAGTGGAATATGCGATTGAAGGGTGATTTCGGAAATAGTTCCGATATTGAGACCTCATACCGGGAGATGATTTTACGGGTATCAGTGTTGCTAAACACTATGGGAGATTTATTTGGCTTGAGATTTCTCTTGAGAGGATCCAGAACTCTTTATTAAAAGAGAGATGAACCTTTGGGGTTATATATCGATTATCGATGATTGGAATGCATTAGTTGAGAATGAGTATCCTTCGTTAGGGATAGATGATTTGTTTAGATCAGCTAAATGACACCTGTGTATATCCTAGGGTTGGTCTACGACTGGAGGTTTGATATTGTAGTGACTTAGTGTCATACAATTATCATTGTCGGTGTGATGATTGAGCTATCATTAGCATAGAGTAAAAGGATGCAGGTGTATAGAGCTGATTGATAATGTTGTTAAACTTATCGATGATTTAGTCGTTCATGGATTTGAGGAATCAAGTACTCTTTAAGTATTTGGGATCGATTGTCATCATATCTATGGATGATATATTTTTGGGATATATTCACGATTTTAAGGGAAGTTATGTTTCCCTAGATTGATTTGGTGTTTACCAGAGATGAGAATAGGATGTTTTAGCGATACTATATCGCCGACTTGTTGGACCAAGATACTATACCGCTGATTTGTTGGACCAAGAAGGTGATGGAAATCACCTGGTCGGATATTTGTGAAGCTAGGTTTCAGGGCCTAGACGGTGACTGACTCTCGCGTTAGTGTTAGTTAGTCCTTCCATTGGGATGAAAGGGTATGGTACGCAGATGCAATATTTCCGGGATTAGGAGCGATCCTGATGCAGTTGAATGAGACGTATATTATGTGTATGCTGGTTGAGAAACTAGCGAGATTAATCATTATAGTCTTCCAGTTACTTTCAGTTCTGGGTGACATAGTGAATTTTGGACATTAGATTAATTTCTCTTGTGAGAATAAATCTCCGTCTCTAGGAAGGATGGTGATTCCCAGAGTTGCATTCGATTTAGGAAGAGTTGTTTCAGGAGACTCTTCATTCGAGAGTGATGATTTATTCGAAGTGTATCCGAAAATAATGAGTATTGGGACGTTCCTGTTGGTGGAACGATATATGGGACATGATTGATTTCGTAGTTTGATGTTGGGTATTGCCAACAAGCAAAGGTGGAATATTAGTGACCAGTAGGGTTGCGTACCGTGATGGAAGTGGGAGCCTAGTACGTTAGACTATGATGGGATATTATCTAGAATTCGGAAAGGACTTGATAGGATTTGGGTAGTTGATGATCGATTAGCTAGGTCCGCTAATTTTCTTCCGAGTCGTAAGATGGATTTCGTTGGATCGCTTGATGAAATTATATCCATGGAGTATCCTTGAATATCATTTCTGATAGTAATTCATGATTCACCTTATGATTGTGGCAAAGTTTCCCATCGGTTACGGGTATCGAGCTCCACTCTGGTACAGTAATTGACCTCTTAATAGGTTGGCTGAGAGCGTATAAGAGTTGGAATATAATATTCAAGCTCAGTACTCCACTTAGTCACTTGAGGTGTGACTTTGCTCCGGATACTTGAGATGGTTGTTGTGACATCTCGTACTCGTACGTGAGTCGGAAATTTGGGGACCAAATTTTTATAAGTGGGGGAGAATGTAAAATATGGAAAAAAAAATTTTATATAGATTAAACCCTTTAATTAATTGGGATTAATTAGGGGATTAATTGAGCTTAATTAGTGGGCTAATGGGTTAGTTATCTAGTTGGGTTAAATCCATTGGGCTTGGCTGTATTGGGCTTGGGCTGGATTTAGGGCTTGGGTTGAAATTGGGCTTGAGCTAATTGGCTTGAACCGGCTGAGCCAAACCCAATTAGATTGGGTTTGGATTGGGCTGGGCTAACCGAATCACTCGAACGGCTGTTAAAAGCTGCCGAATAAACCAATTTCATCAAATCGCGATTTTTCCTTTCCGATCGCACGATTCCTTCTTCTTCTTCTCTCTCGCGACGCCGATTCTTCTCTGCCGCGAATGCCTTTTCTCCGAGCTTCCTCCCATCGGTTCTTCTTCCTAATCTCCACTGCTCGAGCTCGGGAATCTGTTGCCTTGCCTTTTCTACCGCATTATTGCTGCTGTTGGAGCTGCTCGTCGACGCCAGTTTCGTCGGATGCCGCAAGCGCCAACCTCCGCCGGCCCTGCTCGCTGTGAGGTCGATCTGCCACCGTCGACGCTCAAGCTCGGCTAGCCATCGCCTTTCTCCATCGCAGCCATCACCTTTCCCATTTTCTTCGAACGCCTGTAGCAACAGCATCGGCTGATCTGATACCGTCGACGCTGGAGCGAGCTTGACCTCGCCGCATCAGTTGGTTGTCTCTGCCCGATCTCCGCCATAACTAGATGTGTCGGCTAGTCTCCGCGGGTCGTGCCTTCTTTTCCGATTCGACAACAACAGCAATGCCATCGCTCCACCGCCCCATTCGATGCCCTGATCTACGGCAAGTACCGATTGTCGTCGGTGTTGATCTTCACGCAGGATCGTTACCCTATCTGCTGCTTGACAGGCCGGCGCACCTTCACTGTCACAGCCGCCTTTGGTCTCACAGATCGACCGTCAGCCACACTGGTGTTCTTCCCTTTCATTTATTTTCGTCGCAGTGATCGATTACGATCGGGAGTTTTCCGGAGTTTGGTGAGCTGATCTAGAGATCGAGTGGTGAGGGGCTGCAAACACTCAACTCCTCAGTAGCTTCAACGGTGAAGTTCAATTTGGTATAAATTCTATTTTATTCCCTTTATTTTGTTCTGCTCATGAGATTTCAGATCCATTTCGAGATGAGGTGGATGAATGCTACTCTTGTAGCTCAATGGCAGGCTGATGGATTTGAAGGTGTGTGGGTGATGGTAAGCAAGATATAATACCTATTCTTGGAATTGGGCAGCTGTGATTGAAGCTGCACTAGTTGAGCTACGGTTGTAGGTATTGACAATAAGGTATTATGAATTGGTTCGTTGAAGTGAATTGGTTGGAATTAAGTAGGAGGTTCATTGATTTAAATTTAGTTGTATGTTGTAGGATTGTTGTAGCGATGTTATTGGTTGAATCGCAGTTTCTTTCGGGTGAGCAAGCAGGGAGAGAGTAAAGCAACATGAAGTAAGTATATATCTAAGTGATATAGATACTTACTGTATTTGTAGTTGATTGTGAATAGGATAGGAGTTATGGATTTGGTTAGCTTGATCTATAGCTAATTAATTGTTAATGTGCAGGTTTGGGATACGAAGCAGGTCCACGTCCATGAGGATTATTTTGAGCTTCGTATTAGGTGGGTAATATCTACCTAGTCTAGTAGTTTGATCAATTCCAGCGCATGACATTGTATATATGTTTATACCTGTTTACCTTAAATCCACTCTTATTTAATCGTATGCTTGTACTGCCTTTGACCTTTGAGATATATACTCTGTTACTTCATTGATTATCTAGCATGGATAGGAACTATAAAACCCTATTATGTGTTAGCTGATAGATGTTTAGTAAGTACATGTGGTTAGGGTTATTTTTATGACCTCAGATTGGGTTACTAGGTTGCATCACTAGGTTAGGTGATGAATCCAAATTATGAGGTCGGTCGTTGTATCGTATACATATCAGTGTGTTAGTTTGACGGATCTATTTATCTGTACATAGGTAAATAGGTTGTGATTACGGATTAGTCGTCCTTGCATGGTTGACTTTTGGTTGACTAGGTCTCCCCGTGAGTTAGGGAGTGTTGCGAGGATTTGTGTGTGAGCTATGCATCATTACATCTTTGTGGTTGAGACGAGTCGTCAGTCATCCTGCCTCCCCGGCCACTCAGGGTAGTGGTTGTAGGGTTGAGGGTAGATCATTGTTGTGCGTGCCGTTCTCGGCCACTATGGATGGTGGTAGCTGGAGATGCGCACTTGGCCACTGTACGGAGTGGTAGTTAGCGCACTCACCCACTATAGACGGTGGTCATGTGATGTGCAGTTATCCTGGGTGCGGTGCTCGTCTACTCATGGGTAGGGACGGAGCGGCTAGTAGCATGGACCCCTGTGTGGGTAGCATATAGCTCTATGGCGGGCTAGCTACTGTTTCATACTACCCAACTCGGACACTCGAGAGTGGTGGCGGCTGGAGTTGGGATAGTTGTCATGTAGTGCCACCTAGGCCACACTGGGGTCATGGTAGCGAGTTGGGTGCGCAGGCATGACCATGCATATGCATTGCTGATATATATGTATGCATGTATTTGATATATGTTTTACATATGCCTGTGAGATGCTGCATTTGATTGAGCTATGATTATTGCATATGGTTGTTCATCATGATACATGCCATTTGCATTTTATATATTGTTATGTGTTGAGCATGATATATGTGTTGGTCCAGGCTGATGTATGCATTTGATTAGCGTCATGTCATAGTGTGGTATGGACCGGGTTGTTATTACAGGTGATCATATACTGTTCATATGTTGGAGTATTGGTCAGGTATGAGATTGACTTGGTACGTTATATGAGTTATGTTATTGTAAATCTATTCAGGATGATCTAGCATCTGGTGTTACAGACCGTCAGGTACGTTGGTACATTACTTCATGTTTAGTTGATCAGTTTAGTATATACACTGAGTATGACTTTACTGTAGTTATTTGTTATTAGAGTTGGATAGGACTGTATGTCTATTGGACTCATGCTGTATACCTGTAAATCTTCACATGTATACTTGTAGATCTCTTTACTCTATATGTTCATGCACTTTCTATATATTACCCCTGAGTTTCTACTCACCACCCCGGGACCCTGGGCTTCATGTCGCCCAGGTAACAGGTAGAAGATTCCTTGGACGTTCGGAGCTCCGCCAGCTGATCCCATCTCACACCGGACGGATGGATATTTAATCTGCATTGTTGTATTTGTGTGGATTGTCGTTTTGTGGTTTTATCCTGTATTGTTTCCGTATCTATGATATATAGATGTGTTGTATATATTTGGCTTTCGATGTGGCTTCTATTATG
This sequence comes from Wurfbainia villosa, assembly GCA_025175895.1. Classification (NCBI taxonomy): domain Eukaryota; kingdom Viridiplantae; phylum Streptophyta; class Magnoliopsida; order Zingiberales; family Zingiberaceae; genus Wurfbainia; species Wurfbainia villosa. The sequence continues at coordinate 88,591,660 of CM046003.1, forward strand.
TTTCTTGTTGTGTCAAGTCACTCCGGAGTGCAAAGTTGGGTCATTGTATATTGTTTTATCTGTTGTATGTTTCCGCTGTGTTTGATATGTTGATATCTTTATATATTGTGTTGTTGCTGTGGGCCTACGGGCCTTGTATTAACCCGATATATTGCCACGTACAGGGGAGATGTCGTCCGTTTACTTTTCGGTACGGCATACTCTCGGGGCGTGACATTTTTATTGGTATCAGAGCCCTAGGTTGTGAAGTCCACTTTCGGATCTTATTTCGTTCGGACATCGAGTTTTGCTTTACTCGGTTTTGATTTTGTGAGTTCTGGGATTTGGCTGTTGCGAACATCTCCGAGCTACAAGGTTTAAGGTATGTTAACTGTTATTACATATCCTTCGCATTGGCTATGCATTTAGTTGCTTATAACATGGATGACTTGTAGGATATTGGTTAGTATTCGTGAAGTGGTTTGAGTTGACCACGGAATGATATGTTGAGGTTATTAATCAAAAGGGTAATTACTTTGAGAGCCGAGATATGAGCCTGGAGTCGGATAGCAGGGTTAGTAGTCACATATCTTGTGGAGATCAAGGATTACGGTCCTATGGATTTTCACTAATTATGTTAGTCAGATCATTACCTAGGGGGTAATGGACTAAGCGAGTATACTATTACCGATGGATAGTAGAAAAATTAGTATATGATATTCATAGGGATTTTGATCCCGGAATTGGTCGTTCTAGGTTGTATAACATTGAGAGTACTTTTGAGTACTTAACTTGTGTTATACTGAAGATAGTAGTGTTAGTTGAATACCATTATCCGGATCTAGCGGTACTATAGTGGAAGAGATAGAAATAACCTACGGAAATAACACATCACTTGGTTATGGTCTAGTGATGTTGTGAGAGAGTATTTCCCCACATCATCTTCTTTGACTCATCGTCAGGGAATTCTTGAGATTTAGGTTGGGTGATCGTTTGGTGACGAAAGTACCATGCAGAGTCGTTAGACTTGTGAGGGTTACAACCACCTAATACCTCGAGAATGTGATTGGGTTGGTTTTGGCCACCCACGGGTTATCGGTTGACATTTTTATCAGGATGTTTGGATCTCCTATCAGATCCTACCGAGACCGAGTCATGTGTATAGAAATGACTCCGTAGCAAGTGTTTTAAGAGTTGGAGATTTGATAAGCATATATTGCAAGTCAAATTATTGGAATTAGAAGTCTCCGAATGTTGGATAAAAGAAGCAAGATTAAAGTCATGAGTGACTATTGGAGAGTTTTTCGATCATAGAAGACCGATTAGATTGTGACTTCTCATGTTTATCGAACTCAGAGGAAAGACTCCGAATGGAGATTATGTGTGTGCAGTGCGGGTTACGACGAGACACAGAGCCAGATTATCTGATGGATCATTTTATCCGTTTCTACTATGAGCAGTCAGTATCTACGAGGAGAGTATGTACTTTGAAGACTCAGTTGAAGACTATGGATGAAGCTTTCGAGCGGACGATCCACAACCTTGGAAGCTAAGATCATTACAAAAGATTGGGTTATCACATCAGCAGCGATTTACTACCTCAGATATAGTAGGAGTTCTTTGATACTTTCATCTGGAAGAAGTAAATTACTCGTAAAGATGCAAGACATCTCGAAAGACTCACGTTGACAACAATTGTTACTTTCCCAGACGACGACAACTGTTACCTTCCCAGACGTGGTTATGCTTTATACAAAGGAGAGATTTACGATGATGGTCGTATCTACGCAGTATTCTCCAGTTGCAGCTATACCTTTCACAGAGTTGGATCGTGCTATGATGTTGGCAGTTCTTCAGTATTTTATAGCCAGATGTGTACCCTTGCTAGTACAACAGTGTTTACCATCTCCATTGCAGTTGTTTCAGTTTGTACCTCAGTTTCAGCAGTTGACTTCAATTCCTCCATGATAGTCTTTGCATCTACATGAGCTCAACCGGCTCTGCAATGATGTTGGACAAGTTTACATGATTACTCGAGAAAAAGTATAGAAGACCGAAGGATCGGTCCTTCGGGGTATTACTTTAGGTTATCCTATTTGCGGATATATCGAGAGATACTGGTAGTTTACAAGTATCTTTGTCTAGAACATTCTTGGATAGGGTTCGAAGGGTTCCTATCGACTTGTGGGTTGGTGATTTTCTCTACCGTCAGGTGAGATGTTGATCAACAATCAAGAAGTCAAGGGATACCCTTAGCCTTTGCTAGACATACCTCCACTATAGACATATCCTTACGGATAGTTGGATTGTTGGAGCGTTGGTATACTAGGACTCTCGGATGTACGTATAATCCGAGAGTATTCGGATGTAGTTACGGATGAACTCTCGAGCTTGTCACTGCATGGGCAAGTGGAATATGCGATTGAAGGGTGATTTCGGAAATAGTTCCGATATTGAGACCTCATACCGGGAGATGATTTTACGGGTATCAGTGTTGCTAAACACTATGGGAGATTTATTTGGCTTGAGATTTCTCTAGAGAGGATCCAGAACTCTTTATTAAAAGAGAGATGAACCTTTGGGGTTATATATCGATTATCGATGATTGGAATGCATTAGTTGAGAATGAGTATCCTTCGTTAGGGATAGATGATTTGTTTAGATCAGCTAAATGACACCTGTGTATATCCTAGGGTTTGTCTACGACTGGAGATTTGATATTGTAGTGACTTAGTGTCATACAATTATCATTGTCGGTGTGATGATTGAGCTATCATTAGCATAGAGTAAAAGGATGCAGGTGTATAGAGCTGATTGATAATGTTGTTAAACTTATCGATGATTTAGTCGTTCATGGATTTGAGGAATCAAGTACTCTTTAAGTATTTGGGATCGATTGTCATCATATCTATGGATGATATATTTTTGGGATATATTCAAAATCTTAGGGAAATTATGTTTCCCTAGATTGATTTGGTATTTTACCAGAGATGAGAATAGGATGTTTTAGCGATACTATATATACCAAGATACTTTGATTTGTTGGACCAAGAAGGTGATGGAAATCACCGTCGAAAGTTGTGAAGCTAGGTTTCGTGCCTGAGATGGTGACTTTTTGCATTAGTGTTAGTTAGTCCTTCCATTGGGATGAAGGGTAGCACGAGATGCAATATTTCGTGATTAGGAGCGATCCGATGCGCTTGAATGGGACGATATTATGTGTATGCTAGTTGAGAAACTAGCGAGATTAATCATTATAGTCTTCAGCATTACTTTGATTCTGGTGACATAGTGAATTTTGGACATTAGATTAATTTCTCTTGTGAGAATAAATCTCCGTCTCTGGGAAGGATGGTGGTTCCCAGAGTTGCATTCGATTTAGGAAGAGTTATTTCAGGAGACTCTTCATTCGAGAGTGATGATTTATTCGAAGTGTATCTAAAAATAATGAGTATTGGGACGTTCCTGTTGGTGGAACGATATATGGGACATGATTGATTTCGTAGTTTGATGTTGGGTATTGCCAACAAGCAAAGGTGGAATATTAGTGACCAGTAGGGTTGCGTACCGTGATGGAAGTGGGAGCCTAGTACGTTAGACTGTGATGGGATATTATCTAGAATTCGGAAAGGACTTGATAGGATTTGGGTAGTCGATGATCGATTAGCTAGGTCCTTTCATTTTCTTCCGAGTCGTAAGATGGATTTCGTTGGATCGCTTGATGGAATTATATCCATGGAGTATCCTTGAATATCATTTCTGATAGTGATTCATGATTCACCTTATGATTGTGGCAAAGTTTCCCATCGGTTACGGGTATAGAGCTCCACTCTGGTACAGTAATTGACCTCTTAATAGGTTGGCTGAGAGCGTATAAGAGTTGGAATATAATATTCAAGCTCAGTACTCCACTTAGTCACTTGAGGTGTGACTTTGCTCCGGATACTTGAGATGGTTGTTGTGACATCTCGTACTCGTACGTGAGTCAGAAATTTGGGGACCAAATTTTTATAAGTGGGGGAGAATGTAAAATATGGGAAAAAAAAATTATATGGATTAAACCCTTTAATTAATTGGGATTAATTAGGGGATTAATTGGGCTTAATTAGTGGGCTAATGGGTTAGTTATCTAGTTGGGTTAAATCCATTGGGCTTGGTTGTATTGGGCTGTGATTTAGGGCTTGAGGTGAGCTAATCTCAATCCCGAGCCAAACCCAATTAGATTGTGGATGTAACAACGAATCACCAACTAATTAATAGCCGCAATAAACCAATTTCATCAAATCGCGATTTTTCCTTTCCGATCGTGCGATTCCTTCTTCTTCTCTCTCGCGACGTCGATTCTTCTCTGCCACGAATGCCTTTTCTCCGAACTTCCTCCCATCGGTTCTTCTTCCTAATCTCCACTGCTCGAGCTCGAGAATCTGTTGCCTTGCCTTTTCTACCGCATTATCGCCTTGAGCTCCGACACCTTTTCGGAGGCCATAAAGAGCCAACCTCACGCTGACCGCCGGAGGTCGACCGCCGCTGACGCTAGCTTGAGCCATCGCTTTTCCATCGCACCGCCGCTTTCCCATTTTCCGAATGCTTAGAAGGCGGCCATCTAATACCCAGAGCGAGCGATCGATTTGTCTCTGCCGATCTCCGCCATAGCTAGATGTCGTAGTCCGCGGGTCATGCCTTCTTTTTCCGATTCGACAACAAATGCCGATCGCTCCACCGCCCCATCCGACGCCGACCATCGATGATGTCTTGTCGGTGTTGATCTTAAGATCGTGATTCGCCGCTACAGGGCGACCTTCACCGCACCTTTGGTCTCACGAATTGACCATCGTTAATGTGTTCTTCCCTTTCATTTATTTCGCAGCCGATCGATGATCGGGACGGAGTTTGGTGGTGATCTAGAGATCGAGTGGTGAGAAACACTCAACTCTCGAGCTTCAGGTGAAGTTCAATTTGGTATAAATTCGCTTTATTCCCTTTATTTTGTTCTGCTCATGAGATTTCAGATCCATTTCGAGATGAGGTGGATGAATGCTACTCTTGTAGCTCAATGGCAGGCTGATGGATTTGAAGGTGTGTGGGTGATGGTAAGCAAGATCTAATACCTATACTTGGAATTGGGCAGCTGTGATTGAAGCTGCATTAGTTGAGCTACGGTTGTAGGTATTGACAATAAGGTATTATGAATTGGTTCGTTGAAGTGAATTGGTTGGAATGAAGTAGGAGGTTCATTGATTTAAATTTAGTTGTATGTTGTATGTTGTAGGATTGTTGTTGCGATGTTATTGGTTGAATCACGCTTTTCTGGTGAGCAGGAGAGATTATAACATGAAGTAAGTATATATCTAAGTGATATAGATACTTACTGTATTTATAGTTGATTGTGAATAGGATAGGAGTTATGGATTTGGTTAGCTTGATCTATAGCTAATTAACTGTTAATGTGCAGGTTTGGGATACGAAGCAGGTCCACGGCCATGAGGATTATTTCGAGCTTCGTATTAGGTGGGTAATATCTACTTGGTCCGGTAGTTTGATCAATTTCAGCGCATGACATTGTATATATGTTTATATTACCTTAAATCCACTCTTATTTAATTGTATGCTTGTACTGCCTCTGACCTTTGAGATATATACTTTGTTACTTCATTGATTATCTAGCACGGATAGGAACTATAAAACCCTATTATGTGTTAGCTGATAGATGTTTAGTAAGTACATGTGGTTAGGGTTATTTTTATGACCTCGTATCAAGCATCGCATCACTAGGTTAGGTGATGAGTCCAAATTATGAGGTCGATCGTGTATCGTATACATATCGCTGTGTTAGTTGTGGATCTATTTATGCATAGGTAAATAGGTTGTGATTAATGATTAGTCATCCTGCATGGTTGACTAGGTCTCCCGTGAGTTAGGGAGTGTTGAGGATTTGTGTGTGAGCTATGCATCATTACATTTCATGCATGCCGACGACCGGTTGTGTGGTTGAGATGAGTCGTCATCCCGCCTCCCTACCACTCGTAGTGGTAGGTGGGTTGAGGGCGGAGCATTGTTGTGCGTGCCATTCTACCACTATGGATGGTGGTATGGAGATGACTTGGCCACCGTATGGGAGTGGTAGTTAGCGACTCACCCACTATAGATGGTGGTCGGGTGATGTGCAATTGTCTGGGTGTGCCTCGCCTACTCATGGGTAGGGAGCTGGTAAATAGGACCCCCGTGTGGGTAGCATATAGCTCTATGGTGGGCTAGCTAATGTTTCATACTTCCCAACTCGGTCACTCGAGAGTGGTGGCGGCTGGAGTCGGGATAGTTGTCATGTTGTGCCACCTAGGCCTCACTGGGGTCGTGGTAGCGAGTTGGGTGCGCAGGCATGACCATGCATATGCATTGCTGATATATATGTATGCATGTATTTGATATATGTTTTACATATGCCTGTGAGATGTTGCATTTGATTGAGCTATGATTGTTCATCATGATACATGCCATTTGCATTTTATATACTGTTATGTGTTGAGCATGATATATGTGTTGGTCCAAACTGATGTATGAATTTGATTAGCGTCATGTCATAGTGTGGTATGGACCGGGTTGTTATTACAGGTGATCATATACTGTTCATATGTTGGAGTATTGGTCAGGTATGAGATTGACTTGGTACGTTATATGAGTTATGTTATTGTAAATCTGTTCAGGATGATCTAGCATCTGGTGTTACAGACCGTCAGGTATGTTGGTACATTACTTCATGTTCAGTTGATTAGTTTAGTTTATACACTGAGTATGACTTTACTGTAGTTATTTGTTATCAGAGTTGGATAGGACTGTATGTCTATTGGACTCATGTTGTATACCTGTAGATCTTCACATGTATACTTGTAGATCTCTTTACTCTATATGTTCATGCACTTTCTATATATTACCCCTGAGTTTATACTCACCACCCCGGGAGCCTGGGCTTCATGTCGCCCAGGTAACAGGTAGAAGACTCCTTGGACGTTCGAAGCTCCGCCAGCTGATCCCATCTCACACCGGACGGATGGATATTTAATCCGCATTGTTGTATTTGTGTGGATTGTCGTTTTGTGGTTTTATCCTGTATTGTTTTTGTATCTGTGATATATAGACGTGTTGTATATATTTGGCTTTCGATGTGGCTTCTATTATGTTTCTTGTTGTGTCAAGTCACTCCGGAGTGCACAGTTGGGTCATTGTATATTGTTTTATCTGTTGTATGTTTCCGCTGTGTTTGATATGTTGATATCTTTATATATTGTGTTGTTGTTATAAGCCTACGGGCCTTGTATTAACCCGATATTTTGCCACATACAGGGGAGATGTTGTCCGTTTACTTTTCGGTACGGCATACTCTTGGGGCGTGACATGTTAAGTGCATTGTAATCGACTTGAGCTCTTTTTCGAATATCTGTGGTCCATTTCTCTAGTTTTAACAACTTGTTGGGATGTATACTGGAAGCCTAGCTTTTTTGTATGAACATTTTTATTTTGAAATAAGAATCACATGATCATTGTTTGCACTTTATATTTATTATATGTGTGCATATTGTCTAATATTTTACATTGTAGATAACATGGTGCTTGGTGTGGTACAGAAGATCATGTTATCAGTCCCTTGTAGAATATAAGTAGAGGCTCACAACCAAGATGGTTTTGGACATACCATTGGCATGGTTGTTGTGTAGCTTGGTATTGGTTTGTCTTGAACATAGAGTTACACTAGTACACTTAGGTGTATTGAGCAGGACCGACATAGAGGTGATTCAATTTATTGCTGACTACATAATTGAATCGGACCTCGGATATTATGTTGTACATGCTCTTAATCGATATAATAATACATGTACTTAGTATTTATTTCTTTGATTTACCAAAGGGAGATTTAAATGGATTAAATCAATATGCTGTTGGGAAATGATATTATTTACATGGTGTCTAATTATAGGAGAAACCGTGTCCTATATATTAGGTTGATGATGTCCCCTTGAGGAGCTCATAAGGTTCATCATGTAAACCCTGCAGGTTGACTTAGTCAACATGATGATAAGGTTGAGTGGTACTACTCGAGGAGTTAGATGTTAATTGATTGATGGTCAGTAAATCAATTAATTGACGGACATTCGATATCTTAAACACGGGGAGATGGATGTACAAATAATGTATGGAGCCCATATTAATTTATGGGGGTTGGTGAGGTTATTCAATGATGATCCTTTAGTGGAATGGAACATCATTGATGGATCAAGTTTGTGTGGTTCCGATCCATCGGGTGGCCAAGATCCAACTCCTCCTCACGGTCCCTATCGTAGCCTATTAAAACCTCATGGAGCCTAGATCCAATGATGGAAAACAAAAGTCTAGATCCGACGGTGGAGATTAAATCTCTAGATCCGACGGTTGAGATTAAATCTCTAGATCCGACGGTTGAGATTAAATCCCTAGAACCGACGGTGGAGATTAAATCTCTAGATTCGACGGTTGAGATTAAATCTCTAGATCCGACGGTTGAGATTAAATCCCTATAACCGACGGTGGAGATTAAATCTCTAGATCCGACGGTTGAGATTAAATCTCTAGATCCGTCGGTTGAGATTAAATCCCTAGAGCCAACGGTGGAGATTAAAACAAGGCTTAAGCCTAACTCTATAAAAGGGGGCTTAAGGTGGGCGGCAAGGATGTTTTTTTTGGTTTTTGGAGATTAGGGTTTTGCCTATCATTAGCTTGGGCGGCAAGAAACCCTAGGAAGGTTAGGGTTTGGTTGGGCGGCTAGGGTTTGGGAGGTGGAGTGGGCGGCAACAATAGGAAAGGTTCTCTTCTTCTTCCTAAGGGGTTGCCGGCACCTATCTCTCTTCCTTCTACCTTGGTCGGCGCTCAACCTATTCCTCTTCTCCTCTTCCTTTCCTCTTGGCCGGCGGCACTAAGAGCTAGGGATTGTTCCCTTGTTTGGTTCCTTGGTTGGCCATCTTGTTCTCTCTATTCTTGGGGTCGGCGGCATCAAGCTTTTGTGGCTTGGTGGTTGGCTCAAGCAAGAAGGGAAGGAGAGTTCTTCTTTCTTTTGATTGAAGAAGATCTAGGAAGCTTCAACTTGTGGAGGATCTTCCCCCACACGAAGTCTACAAGGAGGTTAGGACATATGATAGAAGATCGAGAGGTATAAAAGTTTTACAAGTTTTATTATTGATCTTTGTATGTTCTTATTAATATGTTTATATGTGTTGATTATACATGTCTACATCCATATGTATTTGTATAATCATGGACCCCGAAGATAAACACAAAAACCGGCGATCCGTCCGTCGTCTCTTCCACGGTTAACCGACTAGAAGAGTTTTGTTGCCTGAACAACTAGTTTGTTCAAGTGATCGCTCAAGTCGTTAGCATGACGATGAATTGGTTGAGCTTAGGAAACTCATCCCATCCGGATTAGTTTTCATTAGTGAAAATTTTAATCTGGGGACATGGGAGCCAACGAGCGTCCGAGCAATGCCATCACAACTCACTCGAGTCGTCTGCCGGAGTTGTTAACCCTTTCCTAATTGAAAACCAAACCTCTAGGTCAGTCTTCAAGTAGCACTTCATTCGCCTTTTCCAGTAGAAAAAGTCCTCTCCATTGAAGAGAGGTGGGTGAAGAGTGTTGTATCCCTCTAAGTGTGACATTATAAATGAAATATTTTCTAAGGATAGAAAATTAAATTAAATTAAATAAATCTAATATGCAGGAAATTATTTTAATATGCAGAAAAATATTTCAATTAAATTAAATTTGTAGAAAATGATTTTAATGTGCAGAAAAATATTTTAATGTATAGAAAAATATTTTAATGTGCAAAAAATAATTTTAATATGTAGAAAAATATTTTAATGTGTAGAAAAATATTTTAATGGGCATAAAATTATTTTAATGTGTAGAAAAATATTTTAATATGAAGAAAATTATTTTAATGTGCAGAAAATTATTTTAATCAATAAAAATTAATCTAATGCACTAAAAAATTATTCTTATGCACTAACAATTATTCTAATGCAATAAAAATTATTCTAATTTAATACAAACTAATCTAATGCTCACGATGGTGTTTCACCAACTCGGAGCGCCCCTGCTCTGATACCAAATGTAGGATCGAGTAGACCGAGAGAGGGGGTGAATCTCGGTATTTTATAAATTTTTATAAACAGAATATGCAAAAAAAATTAAACAAGTTAGACATAGTAATTTACTTGGTTCACAACCCTAACTGGGTTGCTAATCCAAGGCCTGTAGCTCTCTCGCGAGCTACCTCAATGGGCAATTCACTAAATACCCTTCGACTCGAGAACTCTCGACTTCGGAGGGTTTCTCTTTTTACAAATGATGAAGAAGGGTAACACACTTCCCACTCTTCTTAAAATTAAGTGCAGAAGCGAAATAATAAATTAAAATGAAATACAAGATTTTATACCAACACTAAGGGATTGTAGAAGTAGTTGCAGTGTGTCGGAAGGTCGCCTTGTTGTGGAATGAAAATTTAGTGGACGAGCAAATATTTCGGCAGCACTTCGATGTTGATTGATTTCGATAACTGGATCTTGTCGAGCACAACTTTTATAAACATTTTCCAGTCGATCGGAATGCCTTCCAGTCGACTCCACATCAACCCGTCGATATGGAATTCGTGGTGTTCTAGTCGACTCCATGTCACTTGGCTCCACATCGGGAAATTTCGCTCTTCAGTCGACTCAAGCCATTTCCATCTGCGTCACACGATCTCCGATCGATCACCAGTTGATCTTGCCAAATATGTATCCAGTCGACTAATACATCTCCAGCCGACTTGAATCCATTCAGTCGACTATTCCCTGTAAAATAGGATTAGCACAAGATAGGTAATATGAATTACGATAGCAGTAGTAATACTGATCGATCTCGACTACTAAGTCCCACGCGGACTTTTCGTCAGATCGACACCTAGCTTTGTCCCCCTATAGAGGACTCGACCTCACCTCTTCACTCGAGGATTACCTATCGGCTACCTACCAGACTTTTTAATGATTGTCCGATCTCTTGATCCAATCGGTCTTCATGCCAAATGTCCGGTCCACACGACCCATCTAGACTTCATGCCTAGTGTCCGGTCCTCCTGATCTGTCAAGATACGTGCCTAGTATCCGGTCAACACGACCTACTAGGACTTCCTGTTAAGCCTGCACACTTAACACCTATATTAGATCACAAGTGGATCCTAACTCTTAATTGTGGTTCATACATTAAAACTAAGGAGTGATGCTCACTACATCAACACATAGGGTATAAATCTCCTCACAAGGAATGATGAATTATTTGTTGGCTATTCAATCACCTTCGGACACTTTGACTTATACCCAATCATCCCGTACCACACCTCCGTAGAGATGTATCGACTAAGATGTCAAAGTATAAGTCTCCATAACCAAGATGACTTGAATGTGTTGGATCAATGCGGTTCGCTAGAGGGGGGGGTGAATAGCGAAAAAAAAACTTTTTCGAATTCGTTTCAAAAGAAATATACGCAGCGGAAAGATAAGCAAAACAAAAAGTAAAGGAGACAATAGAAACAAGATATTTACTTGGTTCGTAGCCGAAGGCTACTACTCCAAGGCCCTAGTGGTCCTTGACCACGCACGGAGGGCAAATCACTAAACAAACTCCTCCTCGTTGGAGGTAGGAGTTAATCGATACAAAAAAACTTGAGGTAGAGGGACACTCCCCCTCTCCTCGTATACGATAAAAGCTCCGAAAATATAAATGACAAACTGATAACAAAAACTAAGACCGACGTACAATAATAAAGAAAGTTAAACCTAGACGCTGAATGGAAGGACTTCGTGTCGAGAGTTGCACAGAACGGAGGCTTTTGAGCACTTAGAATTGTTGATGAAACCCTAGGTTTGGCCTCCTTTATAGCCTTTGAGCCCCTTCGAGTGGGTCTTCAACCAATCACAAATGGACACCAAACCGCTTTGAGGTGGAGTGATAAGCCTTGACTTCGATCATTGATCATCGATCGATGGCCATCATCCCGATCGATGGCGATCGATTGATAACCTTCATCGATGACAATGAGTCCTCCGGGCAATGACCGATGCTTGCCGCAAGTCAAAGTTAGCTCAATAAAATATACTCGATGGTCGCCGACCATCCGATCTCGACCTAGACCATCTATAAGATGTCTTTGGTCGGATCTACGCTAAGATCATCCCGTAAAGAGGATACGACCTACTTACTCGCACACACGAGCTTACCTCGATCTACGTGTCGCTTTGCTTCCGCCTTCCACTCGATTCCTTTGGCTCCTCCGGTAACTCATCGCCTCGACCACCGCGGCCTCCGGTGTCGCTAGCCTTCACCCAGCTATATCAATCTTGCACACTCGATTCAGTGAGAAAACAAAATAGACTTAACTTTTGTGTCTTTGCTATAATCAAAACAGTTCGATTGGTGCCTCACCGCACTAACAATCCCCCTTTGATATATGGCAAAACACACAAAGTTAAGGAAATTAAGTGCATGAAACAAAGAAAATAAAGAAGTAAAAGTAGGAGTAGTAAAAATATTTCAAGTTCTCCCTTAGAGGAACCTCCTGACCGAGGGTGAGTACTTGAAAAAGACTTTTAGCTCTCCAAACACAAAAGATAATGAGTTAAGTAAATGACATTACTTAACTAGGCTTCTAGAGTCAAAAAAGTGCAAGTTAAGTAATCAAAAGTTAAGTCAAAGGTTAATTATTCAAAAGGTTTAACTTTTGATTTCTTAACTTGGGCCTTTAAAGTTTTCAATTCAAGAGTTGAAACCTAAACCTTACTCCCCTTAACTTAGGCCAGAATCAAAGTTTTAAGTTAAGTTATCAATTTCAAAATTTGAAATTTAACTTTGGCCTTTTCTTGAACCTTAACTTTGGCCTTTTCTCCCTTTGACATAAATCAAGGAAAAGGGGGGGTTTTAAGAAAACCCTAAGTCCATGCATGATGATTTTGAAAATAGTATGTGAAAATAATTCATCTAAATGTTCAACTCTAGTTTGACTTGATTGAAATGATATTATCAACAAGTCCTGATTAGAGATGGTTAATATTATTTGCATATTTATACTCCGAGGTTCATATTGACGCACTTGATCTACATCTTGGAACTAGTAGGGTCCTAACATCTCACGCCCATCTACGTGGCTAAGTACACAAACACATTAGTCCTATGTGTTGTGAGAATCGCTCCTTAAATCTATAGGTGCATGATATCTAAGTTATGTCCTATTCTTGTTCCATCAAAATGTAAAATAAGAAATAGTAGTATAAAATTATAGTTTGCAAGTTCTTATTATATTACGCACATGCCCAATTTTCGTCTTAATAGACTAAATTCGTCTTCGGGTAGGGGTTTAGGAAATATGTCTTCTAGTTTAGACTTAGAGTCAACATATTCGAGTTGTATGGAGCCGCGGCTACATGTTCTCGAATGAAATGGTGTTTTACCTCTATATGCTTTGTCCTAGAGTGACATATAGGGTTCTTAGTTAGATTTATCGAACTTAATGTTATCTACAAAAATTTTAGTTTTGGTGAAGTCCAACCTAAAGTCTCGGAGAGTGTGCTTCATCCAAAGAAGGAGTTACACACTCACCCATCGCAACGTATTCGGCTTTGGTAGATAAGGCAACACAATGTTGCTTCCGCACTAACTCACTAGACTCGAGCCAGTAGTTGACAACAACCACTCGTGCTCTTCTCGAGTTTACTACGATAATCCGAATCGAGTAGCCGATTAGTTCAACTCGTAGATCTAGGATACCAAATACCGACATTAAGTGTACCCTTTAGATATCTAAGGATACGCTTAACTAGGTTAGGTGAGACTCTTAGCACAGTTTGAAACTGGCGCATACTTATCGCGAATAGGATGTCGGTCGATCGCAGCTAAGTATAGAAGACTTCCTATCGCTCCTATAGTACTTTAAGTCAATGGACTTACTTAGGTCTTCCTATGTTAACATTTATCGCCATTGGGGTGTTTATTACCTTAGCCTTGCATTCCAAATCTTTTAATTAACTCCTTAGTGTATTTTTGTTGATATAGGTATATACCATCCTTAGTTTGTTTAATTTGTAGACCTAAAAGAAACTTAATCCTACCAAGTTCATTTCAACTCACTTTCCATGAGCGAAACGAACTCGCTTAGTAAGGGAGTTAGAGGTTCCAAAAATTATATCATCTACGTAAATTTGAGCTATGAATATTTCTTTACCTAAGGTTTTTACAAAGAGAGTTGGGTCAACTAAGCCTTGGTTAAACCCTTTTGACTTAAGATGGATTGAAAGTCTCTCGTACCAAGCTCGAGGAGCTTGTTTAAGTCCATAGAGAGCTTTCTTAAGTTTTAGAACATGGTCGGGTTTATCTAGATTTTCGAATCTTGGGGGTTGGCTAACATAAACTTCTTCTTTAATGTATCCATTTAGGAATGCCGACTTAACATCCATTTGAAATAGCTTAAATCCTCGATGTGCGGCATAAGCTAGCAACATTCGAATGGATTCGAGTCTAGCTACTGGGGCATAGGTTTCGTCGTAATCTAAGCCTTCGACTTGGCTAAAACCTTTGGCGACTAACCTAGCCTTGTTTCTAACTACTTCACCTTTATCATCAAGCTTATTTCGAAACACCCACCTTGTTCCAATTATCGTTTTGTCTTTAGGTGGTGGTACTAATTCCCACACTTCGTTCCTAGTAAATTGAGCTAGCTCTTCTTGCATTGTAATAATCCAATCGGGATCAAGAAGAGCTTGTTCAATTGATTTGGGTTCTATCTTTGAAATTAAGGAAATTTGACTAAGGTTCCTATAGGATGCTCTAGTTCGAACTCCTAGATTAGGATCTCCTATCACTTGATCGATAGGGTGGTTAGTCTGAATCCTAGATTGGGTTGGGTTTGTGTCACCTAATGCTTGATCAATGTGGTGACTTGGTTGAACACTAGTTTGGTTGGAGTCATCTATCACTTGATCAATAGAGTGACTAGGTTGACTTAGGTTAGGATTAACACTAGACCTGATCTCCGGATCAGAGTAAGGTCTAGTATGAATCGGCTCGCTAATTGGGATTGCCGGGGGTTTTGTAGGTTCATGTCCTTCATCGAACACTACATTGATAGTCTCCTCGACTCTAAGGGTGTCGTGGTTATATACTCTATAAGCTCTACTTGTAGTCGAGTATCCTAGAAAGATTCGTGGTTTTGGATGTAAATTTCCTAGGTAATCCTTAGTGTTTAGGATATGTACCTTACACCCAAATACCTAAAGTACTTGATGTTAGGTATTTTATCGTGATAAATCTCGTGACGAGGTCTTAAGGTGCCTCTTTACCATAAGGATCCTATTTTGGACATAGCAAGCCGTGCTAACGGCTTCTGCCCAAAACCTATCGGGTAGGTCGTATTCGTTCAACATGGTCCTAGCGGCTTCTTGTAGCGTTCGGTTTTTCCGCTCCACTAGGCCATTTTCTTTGAGGGTCCTAGGGCAAGAGAATTCATGGTGGTATCCGTTTAGGTTACGTAAGTCGGTGAACCTTTGATTTTCGAATTCACCACCATGATCGCTTCTAAGTCTTTTTAACCTTAAGGTCTTTTTGATTCTCAATTAATTTGAATAGATTAATTGATCTAGGTATCATTTTTATGTTTGATGAACCTAACCTGTAAACTCGAGTAGTCGCCAATTATGACTAAGCAATATTGACTTCTATTGAGAGACTTGGCTCCATGTGAATCGAACAAGATCCATATGCGTGGAGCTCAAGTACACTTGAGGTCTGCTCTGGTTAGTTAACTTGTGTTGTGTCCTAGGTTGTTTTCCTTGTTGACAAGCATTCTGCATTTTATTAACCAAGTTGTTGAGGTTAGGTAAGCCTCGACTAAGCCACTCGACTCATCTTGTGGATGAGTCTTGGGTGAGTATTAAGTCGTCGGTGCCACAACCATGATTCCTCTTGCCGTGTCATAAGACACTTAGTTGAGGAGTTGGTTAAATTGATCGTATAAATGTTGTTATTTCTAGTTCCTTTAAGAATTGTTTAGGTTTCATTTGGTATTAATTATGCATTCATTTTCTAGAAATATAACCTTATAGTTATTATCACACAATTGGCTTACACTAAGTAAGTTATATTCAAAATTCTCTACAAGTAATACATTTTTAATAACAAATTGTTAAGCTCGATATCACCCGATCCGATGATTTTGAGCTTGCCGTTATTCCCAAAGGCTACCGATCCTTGTCGCTTTGAATCAAGCTTTGCGAATTTGAGTTGATCCCCTGGCCATGTGTCCGAGCAACCGCTGTCCAACATCCATTGATCCTACACAAGGTGGTTGGATTGGATGTTAGATTTTGTTAAGAAAATTGGTTGTAAGTTGTTAACCCTAGGTCATCTCCCGAGTCTATATGATCAAGCATGTTATACTTATGTGTTTTTTTTGAGATGACTTTCAATTAAGTTGATTAGTGGATTTAGGTTCAAGTAATTTTATGTTAGATTTGGATTTAACCTAGGCTTGTCAAGTTTACCTTTTCAAGATCATGGCTTCCAGTCGTGGCGAGGCACAGGGCCTTCTTTATCGGATCATCGACCACTTCCTTAGACAAAGCCATTCTTCAAGAAAATGATGACTTGACTTACCTAAAATTATTTCCTCGTCTAACTAGTTATTTTTGAAAAGAGGCTCCCGAGGCTCAATCTTTTCAAAATTTTAGTTGGTTATGTTTTTGAAAAGAGGCTCCCGAGGCTCAATCTTTCAGAAATTTTAGTTGGTTATGTTTTTGTTCTAAGTGAGTTCACAAGTTTTAAAGTACAAACTTTCTAAGTTAAAGCATGCAATTTCTAAGTTAAAGCATAAACATTCTAAGTTAAAACATGCAATTTCTAAGTTAAAGCACAAACATGTTTTGTAATCGCTCCCTAGACCGCTGAATCGGTTCGGTCTATCCACATAGTGGATTTGGTCCTTGGGAACCCAAAGACGGGTTGGATCCTAGAGTTGAAATCAAAAGTTCTTAGGGACCCATGCTTGACATGTTTCTATGTCGACTTACAATCGACATATATATGACCTATTAGTCGTGTTTGAGTTAAACCCGAGTCCACCTTGTTGTACACGCCCTTTGAGATCCAAGTAGGAGGTCAAGTCCTTTGGATCCCAAGTGAACCTTTCCAACGTGTTCCTAAGATCTTCGACTTGACTTTTCAAGAGAGTTCTCAACTTCGAGCTTTTCAACTCGAGTTGAGTCCTTCTCTGAACTCGACTAGTCGAAGAGGTTAGGGAGACCTCGTGTTTGAGGAGTTTAACCTCCTCAACAAGGGTCTCGACCTTGGACTCGACTTAGCTAACTTCCTAGACAAAACCTAACCGTATTATGTAAAGTATTAAATAAAGCTCGACTCACCTTAAGGGTATCTTTGAACCGGATGATCCGTGGCTTGACTTGAAGGTAGCCGTAGTCCGAGTCATCCTCCTCGTGTTCGACTCAAGTTCGGTCTCCGTGTCTGACTCAATTGACTTCGCCATGAAGACGTGGTCTTCGTCTTCTTCGGATGACGCTTCTTCCCATGTCGCGTTGAGTGCCTTCTTGTGCTTAGGTGCTTGGTGGTTGAGCTTGGGGCACTCGGACTTGATGTGTCCAAACTCGCACTCATAACACCTAATGTTAGAACTTTTAGACTTACCTTGGTTGGGTCGAGTCGTGGTTCGCTGGCCCCTTGGCTATCCTTCGAGCTAGGTTCATTAGTTCTCTCAACGGGTCAACTTCTTCTTCGACTCGCCTTCCTCCTCGGTGGTGGTGGCTTGCTTGCATTTTCTTCTTCTTTGAACCTCGCAAACAAGGCTATACTCTCTCTGTTCCGAGTTGGATTGTTCATGTAATTCGAAATCCGAAAAGAGTTCATCTAACCTAATTTTAGAAAGGTCCTTGGAGACCTTATAGGCATCAACCATGGATGCCCATAAGGTAGTCCTCGGAAAAGAGTTTAGGACATACCTAATAAGGTCGCGGTTTTCGACCTTTTGCCCGATGCGTGTAGGTTGTTGACTATGTCTTGGACACGGGCGTGGAGTTGCGTCGCGACTCGTGTTCCTCGCATTTTTAGTGTGTACAATTTATTGAATAACAAATCACGCTTGCAAACCTTAGCTTGATCCGATCCTTCGTAACTCGATTAGTTTTGTCCAAAGATCTTTTGCGCTATGAAGGGGCCGACGCGATTTAGCTCCTCCTGATAGGCCACATTGGAGGATTTGTGCCGCTTGGCGTCGGCCGACTTGTCGCTTTGTTGCAACGTCCATTGATCATAATCCAAGGAGTCACCCACTTCATTGGTCGGAAGTGTGAAACCCGTGCTTGAATTATGATCCACATCTCAATTTGGGTTTTGAGAGCATTCCATCCGACCTTTCCAGAACGGAAATCATCTCCGCTTGTAAAACGGAGGTCTGACGGTGCTAAAACCCTCGAGATGGGCCATTAGAACAAAAACAAGGAGACTAAAATGAAAATCTAGCAACAACAAAACACATTTAAAGTACCAAGACTTGCGTCTTGGATTAGTAGGGAAATAGAAAGAAATAAACGAAAAATAGAAAGTTAAGCAAAGAAATAAGAAACTAAATAAAAGTAAGTACTCACAACCTTCGATGTCCCGAAAGGATACTAAACGTCGTTTTTGAGGATGAAAACAGCTTGTTACGGGGTAAACCCCAGTAAGAAGTGTAGATCTCGCGAGGAGCTTCGATTTGGTAGGTAGACCGTGTCGTGGGTCAACTTGTAAAAGTTATGCCCGCTTTGACCGTCGGCTACTCCAAAAGCGAATACTTGCAAAACAAAATCAACGAGAGTACCAAGACTTCGTCTTGGATTAGTAGTGCGGGAGAAAAAATTTGAACGAATGAAAAACAAATCTGTGAAAAAAAAGTTAGATTGGTGGTTTCACCAAATCTAAGCGCCCCCGGCTCTGATACCAATTGTTGGATCGATGCGGTTCGCTAGAGGGTGAATAGCGAAAAAAACTTTTCAATTCGCTTTCAAAAGAAATATACGAGCGGAAAGATAAGCAAAACAAAAAGTAAAGGAGACAATAGAAACAAGATATTTACTTGGTTCAGAGCCAAGGCTACTACTCCAAGGCCCTAGTGGTCCTTGACCACGACGGAGGGCAAATCACTAAACAAACTCCTCCTCGTTGGAGGTAAGAGTTAATCGATACAAAAAACTTGAGGTAGAGGGACACTCCCCTCTCCTCAGATATACGATAAAGCTCAAAATATAAATGACAAACTGATAACAAAAACTAAGACCGACGACAATAATAAAGAAAGTTAAACCTAGACGTTGGAATGGAAGGACTTCGTTGTCGTAGAGAGCGTCGAGGCTTTTGAGCACTTAGAATTGTTGATGAAACCCTAGGTTTGGCCCTCCTTTTATAGCCTTTGAGCCCCTTTCGAGTGGGTCTTCAACCAATCACAAATGGACACCAAACCGCTTTGAGGTGGAGTGATAATCGATGGCCATCATCAATGATCGATGGCAGCATCACGATTGATAACCTTCGCAATGATCGACATACACGGCAATGAGTCCTCCAAGCCGGCAATGATCGATGCTTCCGCAAGTCAAAGTTAGCTCAATAAAAACATAATTTCGATGGTCGTCGACCATCTGATCTCGACCTAGACCATCTATAAGATGTCTTTGGTCGGATCTACGCTTAAGATCATCCCCGTAAAGAGGATACGACCTTACTTACTCTCGCACACACGAGCTTACCTCGATACTTACGTGTCGCTTTTGCTTCCGGCCTTCCACTCGATTCCTTCGGCTCCCTCCGAAGTAACTCGAGTATCGCCCGACCACCGCGGCTTCCTCCGGGTGTCGCTAGCCTTCAGCTCCAGCTATATCAATCTTCTGCACACTCGATTCAGCTCGTGAGAAAACAAAATAGACTTAACTTTTGTGTCTTTGCTATAATCAAAACACAGGTTCGATTTCGGTGCCTCACTGCACCAACAGAATGCCTCAAGTCGAAGGAAACTCGCACTCGAGCTGCAGTAAGAGCTTCACTGACATATCTTATATGCAGAGAACCATGTAAAGTTTTATAGCAGGTCAATTCAATGTGTTAGTAATATATGAGAGGTGCCCTAAGGCAATCGCCTTATGGTTGTACCATTTATTTGATAAATGAAGATTCACTATTTGAGTATACATGTTTTCATATATTTGATTGGATCTCAAACTCATTTACTCAATGTTCGCAATATGATTCACAGCATGAGAGAATTTTTGATTGGATCACGACTAGTGAGTATCTCTACATGTGTAATTGTGATGTATTAGAATTATCCCTATTCGATGAATTGATGCATTCAGATGCCATCGATTCTATTGAGACTAGCACGAGGTGTACTCTTTGGTTTATCTAAGCAGTTGTTTCTCACTGGCTAGAGACATTGGGATGTCCGTAGTTGATCGTGGATGCTAATTATGGTAACTAGTTCATTGGAGTAACCAGCTGTAAGACTTCATATGGTTCTCTACATATACAGATATGTCAATGAAGTCTTTACTGCAGCTTAAGTATGATATTCCTTTGACTTGAGGTATTCGAGTCATCTTGGTCATGGAGAATTATGCTTTGACATCTTAAGTAAGCATCTCCGAGGAGATGTGAACCCGGGATGATTGGGCATAAGTCGAAGTGCCCGAAGGTGTTTGAATAGCCAATAGAGGATTCACCACTCCATGCGAAGAGATGTATACCCTATGGCCTCTCGTCGGATTGTTACTAAAGTCTTTGGCCAAAGCATTATATGTTTAGAGTATGGTACTCTTTGATACATGTGCAGTAACTAGGATCCGTAGGACGAGGAAGTAAATACTTGGGCTAGGTGTGACGTAGTCATCTTAGTGGGGACTAACACAATAGACCATGTCCTGAACCAAGTGAGTATAAGATGAGTGAAGGGAATGGGGCACAATTTATTGTAGCCGCTGAAGGGTTTCAAAAAAAGGTTCTGGGATCAACAGTTGATTTTTTGATTAATTGGGGATCGTGATGTACTACTAGGTGTCACTCATGATCATTCTATAATTAATGATTAATTATAGATGACCAACATAAACTGGGAACCTCTTTGGTCACATTCACAACGAGCGTAATCCGAAGGAGTTAAAACGAGCTTGAGAATAGGATTCTCATATCAAGAGAGACTTGGTTTGGTTGGACCAAACAAAGAGCGAGTATGAAATTGTTTCAGTCGCATTGGAAGCATGGATGGGCTAAGTCTTATGAAGACATGATGGATGAACCAAATTGATTTGGTTATAATCCAATGGTGGAAAAATAAACCAAAGTGGTTTGGTTTGTTTTAATCGAATGAACCAAAGTTATTTCGGTTCGTTTTAACTTAAAATACACCAACGCGGTTTGATTTATTTTAACTTAAGTTAATGGAATGGATTAACGGGTTTTGGTTATGAACCTATAACCGTTAGAAGAATATGCTCTCTATAAAACATGGCTAAAGGGTTTTGTGAAACCCTAAGAGAGTTATTTTTGGAGTTGCCGCCCACCTCTTCTCCTTCTCCTTGCTTCTTGCCGCCCAACACAAGGAGGGAGTCCTTGCCGCCTAGCCCTTGTTTTGCTGCCCAAGTTGCTGCCGCCACTCCCTCCTTGCTGCCGGCCATCCTCCAACCGTCGGTGACTCCTCCAGCCATCCTCCTTTCGCCGCCGGTGAACAAGGAGTAGCCGGCCAAGCTTTGGTCGGCCATCTCTTCCGCCTAAACAAGCTCTCCAATTTTGGATAACTTATTCTCCTCTTTGTGGAGAGGTCATTTGGTCGACGTTTTGAGCTCCGATAGTGACTTTCTTGTCGAGGATTGGATCTTTGGCAATCCTCATATGTGAAGAGTTAAGTTTTCATCAATTGGTTGACGAAAATCGCTTCCAAGAAGCGAGTTCGTCAAACTCGTTTTACATCCGAATTTGATTCGGATTGTGATCATCTCTCGAATCACAATGACTTCAATGTGAGGCTAGTACCTTTCGTGAAGTGTTAGTAATATATGAGAGATGTCCTAAGGCAATCGCCTTATGTATGAACCATTTATATGATAAATGAAGATTCACTATTTGAGTATACATGTTTTATGTATTTGATTGGATCTTAAACTCATTTAATCGAATGTCCTGATACGATTCACAGCATGAGAGAATTTGTGATTGGATCACAACTAGTGAGTATCTCTACATGTGTAATTGTGATGTATCAGAATTATCCCTAGTCGATGAATTGATGGATTTGGACACCATCAATTCTGTCAAGACTAGCACGAGGTATACTCCTTGGTGTATCCAAGCAGCTGATTCTCACTGGCTGGAGACATTGTGATGTCCGGAGTTGATCGTGGATGCTAGTTATGGTAACTAGTTCATTGGAGTGACCAGCCGTAAGACTTTATATGGTTCTCTGCATATATAGATATGTCAATGAAGTTCTTACTGTAGCTTAAGTATAATGTTCCTTTGACTTGCGGTATTCAAGTCATCTTGATCATGGAGACTTATGCTTTGACATCTTAAGCAAGCATCTCTAAGGAGATGTGGACCCGGGATAATTGGGTATAAGTCGAAGTGATCGAAGGTGTTTGAATAGCCTATAAAGGATTCACCACTCCTTGCGAGGAGATGTATACCCATGGCCTCTCGTCGGATTGTTACTAAAGTCTTTGGCCAAAGCATTACATGTTAAGAGTAAGGTACTCTTCGATACATGTGCAGTAACTAGAATCCGTAGGATGAGGAAATGATACTTGGGCTAGGTGTGACGTAGTCAGCCTAGTGGGGACTGACACTATAGACCATGTCCTGAACCAAGTGGGTATAAGATGAGTGAAGGGAATGGGGCACGATTCATTCGAGCTACTGAAGGGTTTCAGAAATAGTTCTAGATCAACCGTTGATCTTTTTGGTTAATTGGGGATCATGATGTACTACTAGGTGCCACTCATGATCATTCTATAATTAATGGTTATTATAGATGGCCAACATAAACCGAGAACCTATTTGTTCACACGCACAACGAGCATAATCCGAAGGATTTAAAACGAGCTTGAGAATGGGATTCTCAGACCGAGAGAAACTAGGTTTGGTTGGACCAAACAAGAAGCGAGCATGAAATTGTTTCAGTCACAATGGAAGCGTGGATGGGCCGTGTCTTATGAAGACATAATGGATGAATCGAAATTGTTTGTGTAGGGAATTCTTTATGCCAAATGGCATATGCGCAACGGAAAAATTAGGATCCCTTCCAAGTGATCCATGCGAAAGCAAACTCGTATAAAATAAATTTCTCTAAACCAAGCCTATCTTATAGGAGAGGATTACCTTTGTTGCGTGCCCTTGTTAATCCCGCTTCTTCCTTTTGTTTGTTGGATCTTTAGCACGTTCAAGTGTCCGTGCCTCTATATGTATCCACACGAGCAAGCTCTTGTCTCACAAAAGAAAACTAGAGGAGCTCTCCTTTACTTCTTGCTAGAGAAGTCCCTAAAGGAGAGGAAGCTAGGGAAAAAGAGAAGTGAAGAAGAAGACTACTCTTCTTGCTACACTCACAAAAGCCACACAACAATAAGCTCTCAAGCTCTCTCCAAGCCTCAAGCTCCCAACAACCACACCCACAATTCTTCTTTGGCCGGCCACTCCATGGAGCCTTTTATAGGGTTGGAAAAACCCTTCCACCTCCTTCACATTCAATGCAATCCATTGCATTGAGACACACTCAAAAAGGATTTGGCTTCCTTGTTTGGCCGGCCACTTAAGGAGACAAAACCATTTTGTTTCCTTCCACCTTATCTAGCTTAGGTGGATGCTTAGGTGGCATGCTTATGTGGCATTCTTATGTGGCATTCATGCATGTTGAATTAATCTTATTAATTCAATTAAGCTTATGTTATCATATTGAATTAATCTTATTAATTCAATTAAGCTTATGTTATCATATTGAATTAATCTTATTAATTCAATTAAGCTTATGTTATCATATTGAATTAATCTTATTAAATCAATGAGGTAACATATTGAATTAATCTCATTAAATCAATTAGCTAAAATTTTCATTAAGCTTAAAGTCCAAAAACCATTTTGTACTTAAGCTTATTCCCAAATTATTCTAGTCAAACTAGAATACTCTAATTCCTCTAATCATCATGCTCTTTGTGTGTGACCCTATAGGCTCTCATAACGTTGGCAGTGGACCTAAACTCTTTTAGATACACAAGCAATGAGCGGCATCTAGCAATACATCATTGCTACCCAAGTTATGAGATAAGTCAAGATCCGACTAACCTTTCCGTGACTACTAATATATGACCGTGTCCTTCTATCCTTGATATCAGATTGATCATTGAGGCATAGACCGTGTCATCCTCGATCAATCTATGTGTTTCTTGATCCCTGAGTAAACTAACTCAAACAAATGAGCTCAATATCTCATATTGACTCATTCGAGCACCATGCTTTAGTAGTTCTACTCAATCAAGGGGCCCACCGATATCACTCGGCCATATGAGAGGGATAGATCCCATCTACATCACTCACATCCCTCCGCATAATTTGTTATATACCCAAGAACGCTTTATGGTCCACCTGACATGTGACGCTGACGATACAAAGTACATAACTCCTATGTAGGGAACCGAGTGACTTCGTGTCCGAGGACTATTCATACCAATAGTCACATGAGAAAGTTTATGACACTCATATAACGATCCATGAAACTTTCTCATGAAGGGTCGGGCCTAAGATATATTCTCTAATATATACCCATGTGTCAACTTGATATCATATATCCATGACTTGTGAGATCAAGTCATCAATTGACCTACATGCTAGTCTTTATGTATTAATATTGCCCTTGCATATTAATACTTGACTAGGAACATTTAGAAAGTGTTCTCATACCTCTCATAATCAATTCTCGCCAATTGATGTGTCAGAGATAAGAACCTACTTTTCTAGGGCATTACTATATTTAATTTAGCTGCACAAGCAAGACTTAAATATAATAACCAACTTTGCCTTTATAGAATATGATACAAAATGTTCCCTATTCAACCATCACATGATTGGTTCTTAGGGCTATAACTAACAATCTCCCACTAGCACTAGTACCAATCACTATGATATCTAATACCTAGTGACCTAGTGTGACCATCATGCTTCCTCCGTACAAAGCCTTGGTCAATGGATCGCAATGTTAGCTTCGACTGGATATCCTCACATCTCCTCTATCGATGATCTCTCGAATGAGATGGAAGCGCCAAGAAGATGTGTTTGGTCCACGATGTGATCGAGGTTCCTTAGCTCGCGTAATAGCCCCATTGTTGTCACAATAGAGGTCTATTGATCCGCAATGCTAGGAACTACCCCAAGTTCATCGATGAACTTATGAGCCAAACAGCCTCCTTTGTGATCGATGCAAGCAATATACTCGGCTTCGCTGTAGAATCAAGAATCGTGTCCTCGCTGAACTCTTCCACCACACCCCACCATTCGTGCAAAACACGACTGATCGATGATCTATAGTCATCCTTGTCTGCTTGGAAGCTTGCATCATCAGAACCCTTTACAGCTAGCTCCTCATTGCCTCCAAATATCGTGAAATATTCTTTCGCTCTTCGTAAGTATTTAAGAATATTTTTGATCGCTATTATCCGCTGACTTTCACCGATCCGATCGTATCTACTGCCATGCTCAAAGCATACGAGACGTGATTTGAGTACAAAGCATGGCGCATATGATAGACCCTTTGGCAGTTGCATAAGGGATCTTATCCATGCGATCTCTCTCATCCTTCGATGAGGTAAATTGAGTATTCGATAGACTCTCAACATGTGATAAAGGCAGTAATCCTTTCTTGGAATTTTGCATAGCAAAATGATCTAGCACTTTATAAATGTATGTAATCTGACTTAGGCCAAGTAATCTTTTAGATCTATCTCTATAGATCTTGATGCCTAGAATATAGGCAATTCACCTAAGTCTTCATCGAGAAACAATTCCCTAACCACATCTTCACAGCATCGAGTGAGGGAATATCATTTCCGATGAGAAGTATGTCATCTACATACAAGACAAG
Organism: Wurfbainia villosa; assembly: GCA_025175895.1. NCBI lineage: Eukaryota > Viridiplantae > Streptophyta > Magnoliopsida > Zingiberales > Zingiberaceae > Wurfbainia > Wurfbainia villosa. The sequence goes on from CM046003.1 coordinate 88,617,849, forward strand.
AAATACAACTGTGTTCTACTATTTCTCTTGTAGACACAAGGTTCATCTTCATTCTGATGAAACCAAACTCTTTGATTGCATCATCGAATCAAGATTCCAAATGAGAGGCTTGCTTTAGTCCATAAATGGACCTTTGCACAGATACCTTTCAGATGCTTTGATCTTCAAAACCCTCAGCGTGTCATGTACACATTATCCTAGTAGCTTTCATTCGTAAAAGTGGTTTTGACATCCATCCGCCAGATCTCATAATCGTGGTAGGTCGCAATAGCAAGTATGATCCGAATGGATTTAAGCATCGCAATCGTGAAAAGGTTTCATCATAGTCAATACCATGAATTTGTTTGAACTTTAGCCACCAATCTACCTTTATAGGTATGCTTATTACCATCCATGTCTTTACTTTAAAGACCCACTTACACCCAATGGGTTTTACCCTTCGTGGATCAACCAAAGTCCATACTTGGTTAGTGTACATGGATTCCATTTCGATCTCATGGCCTCTAGCCATTTCTAACTGGCTCATCATAGCTTCTTGATAGGATGTAGGCTCGCCAAGATCGATCAATACTTCACCATTTTCACCAAGAGAAAAGAATATCTCTCAAGTTGACGACGGATCCTCAGATCTACGTAAGAGGTTGGTCTACTTGAACAGTGTGTTGCTTCCACAACTCTTGGGCAACAATTTCATCCACAACACTTTGTGGTTCCTGCTCATTTTCCATCGAAGCCTTAGTGTTATCTCATCTTGAACTTCTTCAAGATGAATTTTACTCCCACTAGTTTTTCTAGAAATAAATTCTCTTTCTAGAAAGACAAAGATTTCCGCAACAAACACCTTGCCAAGTGTGGGATTGTAAAAGTAATATCCCTTAGTTTCCTTGGGATATCCTACAAAATAACACTTATCCGATTTGGGGTCCTAGTTTATCCGAGACTTGACGCCTAACATAAGCTTCACAACCCCAAATCTTTATAAAAGACATTTTGGGACTCTTCCCCCATATCGATATGGTGTCTTTTCTACGGCTTTTGATGGGACGCGATTATGTGAAAGCTACTGCCTCTAGAGCTAAACCCCAAAAGGAAGTAGGTAGATCACTGCTCATCATTGATCGTACTCATATCTAATAGAGTACGATTTCTCCTCTAGATACACCATTCCATTGTGGTGTTCCAGGGGAGTGAGTTGGGATATTATCCCACACTCACCAGTGATCACGAAACTTGACTAAGGTATTCACCACCTCGATCCGATCAAGTAGCTTAATACGCTACCAAGTTGGTTTTGTACTTCATTCTTGAATGCTTTGAACTTTTCAAAGGATTCGACTTATGTCTCATCAAATATAAGTAGCCAAATCTACTCATATCATCGCGAAAGTAATAAAGTACTTATAGCCTCCTCTGCTTCGACATTGAAAGGGCCACATACATCAAGATGTATGAGTCCTAACAAGTCCGTCGCTTCTCGCCATGTCCACTAAATGGAGTTTTAGTCATCTTTCCTAAAGACAAGATTCGATACCTCATATGATTCAAAATCAAATGAGTCCAATAATCCATCTTTACGGAGTCAGATATGCTTTTTCATTTATGTGACCTAGGCGATACAAGGTTGAGATATGTTTGGTTCAAATCATTCGATTTGAACTGCTTGGTATTTACGTTATAAATTGGGTTTTCTAAATCTAGAACATAGAGACCATTCATAAGTGGTGCATTACAATAGAACATTTCATTCAAATAAATGGAACAACATTTGTCCTTTATTATAAAAGAAAAGTTTTTCTTGTCTAAACAAGATACGTAAATTATGTTCTTTGTTAATGCAGTACATATAAGCACTCCTCTAGTTCTAAGATAAGCCCAAAGGCAAAGACAAAGAATATGTTCCTACAAAACATACAGAAGAACTTTTATCGCCATTGCCTACTCGTAGGTCCACTTCGCTTTTGCCATTATTCTACTATTTCACTCGCACATTAGTACAAATGTGAGATGTACATCCGATCTAATACCCATGTAGAAGAAATAGATAGATTAACTTCTATAACGTGTATACCGAGGTAAGTCCCACTTCTTTTATTCTTTACTTCTCAAGGTAGACTTCTATAGCCCCGCTCCAATGTCCGGCCTCACCGCACGGAAGCCCCCTTCCTTAGGTACTTTACCTTTACCCTTTGAAGTGGATGAATTGGCCTTGCCTTTGGCTTGGGTCTTACCTTGCCTTCAAGGCTTACCTTTGCCTCTTCTGACCATTAGTACGCATTAACTTTCTTCTTGAGATCTTGGTTCAAGCAGCTTCTAACATGCCGAGAATCTCAGCAAAGGTTTATCAATTTCATTCATGTTATAATTCATGACGAATTGATTATATGCTTCCTAACGATTGCGGTGATAACATCGCTTGCCAATTCTGGCCTGGAAAACCTAGTCTTTCAAGGTTCTCAACGCATCAATCATTTTGAGTACGTGAGTTCCTACAGTGTTCCTTCTGCATCTTGCATGCAAAAAGAGCCTTAGACACTTCAAAACGCTGCGTTTAGCTTGTCCTTGATATAGTTGTTTCAAATGCTCAACCATATCATAGGCATCCATGTTCTCATGTTGCTTCAAGCTCGTAGTTCATGGTGGCAAGCATAAGACATGACACATCTAATGCGCCATCTTGATGCTTCTTATAAGCATCCTTTTCAAGACGAGTGGTCGCAGGGCTGGGTGTTTCAGTGGTAGACCGCTCTAGGACATACAAGCTGCTCTTGCTTTGAGGATAATCCTCAAGTTCCTATACTACCAAGAAAGTTCGCTCCATTGAGCTTGTCCTTCTCAAGGACAGATCGCAAGTTGAGGGGGTGTGTCGTGTTAGATGACATGGTGATCTACAACATTAAAATGCAAAGTTAAGTATCATACCTAAATCATTTAATTAGGCCTTTAATTAAATGAGGCTCCCACTAAATTCTCATAGCTACTATTTAGCTATAAATTTATATGGGATAAAGATCCACATCATAATTGCCTTGAGTTAGCTTTGGCTAATCGCCCAAGACGAGTATAATTAGGTAGGCAATCTTTTGCCAATTACATCTGATGTAACTCTTTAATAGCTTTGGTTAAGTTTTAGATTAGTTTAGTGTTTATTCCTAAACCAGCTTCCAGGCTGTGGCGAGGCACAGAGGCCTTCTTGGATATCGGAGCAACGACCACTTCTAAGACAAAGCTGATGTTCGGAAATCACACAAAACTAATTTTAACACTTATGTTCAAAGCTAATATATGCCTCTACTTTCTTAACTAATTAAGAAAACTTAATTAAGTCTTAACCCCGATCGATAGCGGGACATCACGATTGTCCACTCGCACCCCTCCCAGATAAAATGCATTGCTTTGCTTTGGCAAACCCAATAACAAATGATCGAGGAAGTAGTGAGTACCAACTTTGGTAGGCATATCGTTTAGACTTATTAAGAAATAAACATGTATCATATACATATTAGCATACATCACATATAAGCTAAACTAATCATGCATCACATACAAGCTAAACTAACATGCATCACATACATATTAAACTAAGCGTGTCATGGTTATGGCCCTTATTCTACAATCTTCTCAAGCCAATGAAAAGATTGATTGGTCAACCTAGGGATAGCATCTTCTCCTAAGTGCTTCCTTTTGGTTGTCTTGTGTGTTGACTTCCTCCTTGTAACCTCATCTTCCAATGGACCCTCCATCCTTGTTTTGTACATTACAAAAGGAGAAATACTGAGTTACATTCTTAGTCTAAAACTAATTTTACAACAAGAATTTTAGGAGAAAGGCACGACACGCAGCCGTATTAAGAATTACAACACACACATTCACAAACCTTTTGGGACTAGGCCATAACCATTCACCATGTCATTTTAACTATTAAAAGACATCTGATATTTTATTATTTTTGACAATTTCTAATTCAATTATCAACTCATAATAAAATTTATCCTACTTCTATAACACCTATAAAATAGAGAAAACCTATTTTATACGATCTTCGTAAGTGGCTCGATACCATTGTAGGGAATTCTTTATGCCAAAATGGCATATGCAAGTTAACGCTAAAATTAGGATCCCTTCCAAGTGATCCATGCGAAAGATAACTCGTATAAAATAAATTTCTCTAAACCAAGCCTATCTTATAGGAGAGGATTACCTTTGTTGCGTGCCCTTGTTAATCCCGCTTCTTCCATTTGTTTGTTGGATCTTTAGCACGTTCAAGTGTCCGTGCCTCTATATGTATCCACACGAGCAAGCTCTTGTCTCACAAAAGAAAACTAGAGGAGCTCTCCTTTACTTCTTGCTAGAGAAGTCCCTAAAGGAGAGGAAGCTAGGGAAAAAAAGAGAAGGGAAGAAGAAGACTACTCTTCTTGCTACACTCACAAAAGCCACACAACAATAAGCTCTCAAGCTCTCTCCAAGCCTCAAGCTCCCAACAACCACACCACCAATTCTACTTTGGCCAGCCACTCCATGGAGCCTTTTATAGGGTTGGAAAAACCCTTCCACCTCCTTCACATTCAATGCAATCCATTGCATTGAGACACACTCAAAAAGGATTTGGCTTCCTTGTTTGGCCGGCCACTTAAGGAGACAAAACCATTTTGTTTCCTTCCACCTTATCTAGCTTAGGTGGATGCTTAGGTGGCATGCTTATGTGGCATTCTTATGTGGCATTCATGCATGTTAAATTAATCTTATTAATTCAATTAAGCTTATGTTATCATATTGAATTAATCTTATTAATTCAATTAAGCTTATGTTATCATATTGAATTAATCTTATTAAATCAATGAGGTAACATATTGAATTAATCTCATTAAATCAATTAGCTAAAATTCTCATTAAGCTTAAAGTCCAAAAACCATTTTGTACTTAAGCTTATTCCCAAATTATTCTAGTCAAACTAGAATACTCTAATTCCTCTAATCATCATGCTCTTTGTGTGTGACCCTATAGGCTCTCATAACGTTGGCAGTGGACCTAAACTCTTTTAGATACACAAGCAATGAGCGGCATCTAGCAATACATCATTGCTACCCAAGTTATGAGATAAGTCAAGATCCGACTACTATAATATATGACCGTGTCCTTCTATCCTTGATATCAGATTGATCAATGAGGCATAGACCGTGTCATCCTCGATCAATCTATGTGTTTCTTGATCCCTGAGTAAACTAACTCAAACAAATGAGCTCAATATCTCATATTGACTCATTCGAGCATGACCATGCGTTTTAGTAGTTCTACTCAATCAAGGGGCCCACCGATATCACTCTCGTCATATGAGAGGGATAGATCCCATCTACATCACTCACATCCCTCCGCATAATTTGTTATATACCCAGTAATCGCCTTTATGGTCCACCCTGTTACGGGTGACGTTTGACGATACCAAAGTACATAACTCCTTATGTAGGGAACCGTAGTGACTTCAGGTCTGAGGACTATTCATACCAATAGTCACATGAGAAAGTTTATGACACTTATATAACGATCCATGAAACTTTCTCATGGCGGGTCAGTTCAGTATATATTCTCTAATATATACCCATGTGTCAACTTGATATCATATATCCATGACTTGTGAGATCAAGTCATCAATTGACCTACATGCTAGTCTTTATGTATTAATATTGCCCTTGCATATTAATACTTGACTAGGAACATTTAGAAAGTGTTCTCTACAGCCTCTCATAATCAATTCTGCCAATTGATGTGCTGTAGATAAGAACCTACTTTTCTAGGGCATTACTATATTTAATTTAGCTGGCACAAGCAAGACTTAAATATAATAACCAATCCTTTGCCTTTATAGAATATGATACAAAATGTTCCCTATTCAACCATCACATGATTGGTTCTTAGGGCTATAACTAACAGTTTGGTTCTAATCCAATGGAGGAGAATAAACCAAAGGGTTTGGTTTATTTTAAACGAATGAACCAAAAGTTGGTTCGGTTCGTTTTAACTTAAAATAAACCATCATGGTTTGGTTTATTTTAACTTATATTAATGGAGCGGGTTAACGGGTCTTATGGTTATGATCCAATAACCATTAAGAGAATTAGTTCTCTATAAAAGAGGGCTTAAGGGATTGTTAAGCCCTAATCCAAAAGCCCTAAACCTAGTTGCCGCCCACCCCATTGAAGGAGTCAGCGCCAACTCGATTGCCGCCCCCTCTTCTCCTCCAACCGGCGTCCAGAAGGAGCTTTCCTTCCCCCTTGCCGGCGTTGAGCTGCTGCCGGTTGGTGCTCCGGTGATCTCCCTTGGGTGTGGCGATAAGGTGAGCACTTGGCTTCCCTTGGTTGGCCGGCGCCTACTCCTCCACCAAAGCTGTCCAGTTTTCTGGACAGCTTGTTTTCCTCTCGTCGGAGCGTCGTTTGGACGACGGTTAGAGCTCCGACAGTGCCTAACTTACCGGGGATTCGATCTCCGGTAATCCTCTGAGGTGGAGGACGAAGGATTCATCAAATGGTTGACGAATACCTCTCCGTAGAAGCGAGTTTTGAGGACTCGTCTTTGGGTCCGAATTTGGATTCGGATCGTGATCATCTCTCGATCACGTCATCTTCAACACAAGGCTAGTAACCCGTACGAAGACGAAGCTCGTGGCTTAGCGAAGTCATCCTAAGGATACTCAGCGTGGATACGGATAGAGACAATTCTAGCGAGGATCATTCCGGTTGATGTCATTCCCGCTACACGTGATACGAAAGGTATACGTAGTTAAATTTCCTTTATTGCAAAATTTAAATTTACGGTTATGTCTACACATGTTTTACTATGCATGCGTGTGATGTGTGTGTTGTAATAAATGTAGATTTATTATTTTTATTGCTTCCGCTGTGCACATGTTTACGAAACATGATCAAACACACACTTACCGCGGTGCCGGAAACCCAACAGTGGTATCAGAGCCCAGGTTGTGTTTCGACATAATCGTAAAATGGTTTTGCGATAGTCATAATGTTATTTCTGGAAAATTTCTAATTTTGGAAATTTAGAAGTATTTATGGAAATTTTTCAATTTTGGAAAGTCTAGAAGTATTTATGGAAATCTTCCACTTTTGGAAAGTTGGAAGTATTTATGGAAATTGATATTTTCCATAAATAAAATATTTGATTAGATTCTGGAAATTTGTTTCCTAATTTAATCATGATTTGATTTGGGAAATCAAATCTTAAAATATTTTATTTCCATAAGTAGTTATGATGATTTAGGAAATTGGTTTCCTAAATTGATTTTCCTTAATCAACTATTTCCATAAATAAAATATGTGATTAGATTTGGAAATTTGTTTCCTAATTTAATCATGATTTGATTTGGAGAATCAAATCTTAAACATATTTTATTTCCATAAATAGTTATGACAAATAAGGAAATTATGTACATGACATAATTGTATGCCATGTAATTGCATTAGATGCATATCATTATGCCATGCGTGTCGTGACATGTAGATGTATGCCATGTATGTCATGCCATGTATGTCATGCCTTGTAGATAATAGTTATTTGCATGCAAAGAGGATGAGACATAAAAACCCTAACTCAATATTAAAGCTTACACCTTCCATTAATATGGTTAGAACCAGAGTTCCGTTTCTTGTTTGGGTTGTTGGACTCTCTCCAAGCCCGGCTCGAACCCGAACATGTTCAAACCATGGAATAGTTTAATACTAATATGGTAAGAGTCAGAGGGCAATCGTTAGCTTTGGTTGTTGGACTCTCTCCAAGCTGGGCTAATTGGTTGAATGCGCTCTAACCATATTAAAACTATTTCTCGATTAATGGGTTGGCTTTAACCTGGAGCATCGGCTTGTTGTACTTTCTCCAAGGTCGATGTAAATGGAGGTGAAGTTGGGTGCTATGCATATGATGCATACTTGTTAATGTGTTAACAACCCGATGTATGTGTGAACATTCAATTAGTTGATAGCACATTGTGATAGTTGCATATACGTGATATGCAATCGGTATAGTTGATACCTACCGTCATAGTTATGAATGGCTTGTTGGACTCTCTCCAAGGTTGTTCATATCTATGATGGATATCAGCCCATTCGGAGATGGACCTACGATCTCCCGAAGTGATTTTGGAGTTTTTGAAATTTGAAAAATGAATAGGATTTATGAATGTATATTGATGCATTTTAAAAATCATCTTTCTCATATATGCTCGTTTTGTATTTCTAAGATTGATCGTGATGTCTTTAAATTTGCGTTCCATTTTGGATTTGAATAAATTGACTGGGCTGAACTTCTTGGACTGGCTTAGAAACTTGAGAATTGTTCTCAAGGTGGAAAAGCTTGCGTATGTCCTCGAAGCACCTCTTCCCGCCCGTCCTAGTGACAATACAACTCTGGACCAATTGTTGACCTATCAGAAACATGTGACTGATTCTGAAATGGTGAGTTGCATCATGCTAGCCACGATGGTACCTGACCTGTGGAAGCAGCATGAGCATTTGGATGCTCATACCATAGTCTTTCATCTTTATGAGTTGGTTGATGAGTAAGTGAGATTCGAAAGGTTCGAAGTCTCTAAGCTCCTCTTCACCTCTGAGATGTAAGAAGGTTCATCTGTGGTACTGCTCAACATGCTGAAGACTGTGGAGCCTTCTGAGAAGCATGAGCAGGGGATGGTGCTGTTAGTTGATTCCTCGAAGAAAGGTTCTAAGAGGGAGTCAAAGGAACAGTAGAAGGGAAAGAAGAAAAGGGCTAAAAAGGCAGAACCAGCTCAAAAGGCACTTGCCATCATTATGGCAAGGAAGGCCATTGGCGAAGAAATTGCAAGATTTATCTTGAGTCTGTGAAGGAGAATAAGGCATCGGATGCCCCATCTTCATCAGATATCTTCGTTATTGATTGTCATTCTTTTTCCTCAGACACTTGGGTATTGGATACTGGGTGTGGCTCCCATATATGTAATGACATACATGGGCTAAGGAATAGAAAAAGACTCGACAAGGGAGAGTCAAAATTTACGTGTTGGGAATGGAGCAAAGGTTGCTGCACTCGCCATCGGAACGTATTTGTTGAAACTCCCTATAGGACTTGTCTTAAAACTAGACAATTGCTTTTATGTTCCTTCATTGATAAAGAACATCATTTCTATTTCTTGTTTAAATAGAAATGGTTACCATTTGATTTTTAGTAACAATTGTTGTTACATAACTTTGAATGGAGTTCTTTATGGGACTGGAACTTTAAGCAATTATATTTATACGTTGGACGTATCCAGTGACATTTTCAATATCGAAGCGAGCAACAAGCATGCTCGAAAGGATAATCAATTAGACTCCTATATGTGGCATTGTCGTCTTGGCCATGTAAGCAAGAAACGCATGTCCGAATTACACCGATGTGGAATTCTGGAATCGTTGGAATTGGATTCATACGATACATGTGAATCATGCTTAAAAAACAAGATGACTAAGTTACCTTTTACTGGAAAAGGTGAACGAGTAGGAGAGTTACTAGGTCTAATACATACTGATGTATGTGGACCTATGTCAACTCAAGCTTTAGGAGGCTATAGCTACTTCATTACCTTCACCGATGATCACTCACGGTTTGGGTATGTGTTCTTGATGAAACACAAGTCTGAAACCTTTGAAAGGTTCAAAGAATTCAGAAATGAAGTAGAGAAACAACATGACAAAAGTATTAAAATACTTCGATCGGATCGAGGTGGTGAATACTTGAGTCGGGAGTTTCTTGATTATCTAAGAGACAATGGCATATTGTCTCAATGGACTCCGCCATATACACCACAGCATAATGGTGTATCTGAGAGGCGTAACCAGACCTTGTTGGACATGGTCAGGTCAATGATGAATCATGCAAATCTTCTCAAGTCCTTTTGGGGCTATGCACTTCAGACAGCTGTTTACTTGTTAAACAAAATGCCTACCAAGGTAGTCTCTACTACTCCATATGAGATATGGAATAGTAAGAAACCTCATGTATCTTACTTGAAGATATGGGGTTTTCCTGCTTATGTGAAGCAGACAGTATCAGAAAAATTGGATGTTAAGTCTGATAAATGTCTATTTATTGGATACCCTAAGGAAATAAGGGGTTACCAATTCTATCATCCTGTGGAACAAAAAGGTGTTTGTTTTAAGGCATGCTATGTTTCTAGAGAAAGAGTTTCTCTTGCAAGAAAACAGTGGGAGTGTCGTCGAGCTTGAGGAGGCTCGAGAGACTCAAATAAACATTGATGAGATACCTGGTGAAGCACAACAGCCGACAACTCATAGTGATAAGCAATCGGCTGGACCTATTGTAACACCACATCTTCGTAGATCTGGTAGAACACGCAATATTCCTGAGAGATATGGATTTCTCGTAAGTGAATTGAACGATGTGTTACTCATTGATGATGAGGAGCCTACCAGTTATGAAGAAGTGCTGACAAGTTCAGAAAGGGATAAGTGTCTTGGTGCCATGAAGTCGGAAATGGATTCCATGTATAAAAACCAAGTTTGGAACTTGGTTGACCCACCTGAAGGCATAAAGCCTATAGGGTGCAAGTGGGTTTTCAAGAAGAAAACCGACATGGATGGTAATGTGATTACCTATAAGGCTAGATTGGTGCCGAAAGGATATCGTCAAAAGCAAGGTGTTGATTATGACGAAACCTATTCGCCTGTAGCTATGCTTAAATCCATTCGAATGCTCCTGGCCATAGCGGCTCATTATGATTATGAGATATGGCAGATGGATGTGAAAACAACTTTCCTTAATGGAAACCTACTCGAGGACGTGTATATGATACAACCTGAGGGTTTCACATCGGTTGATAAAACCAAGGTATGCAAATTGTGATGGCCCATTTATGGATTGAAGCAAGCATCCAGGAGCTGGAATATCCATTTTGATGAGAAAATCAAAAGGTTTGATTTCTCACAAAATCCAGACGAACCTTGTGTGTACAAGAAGGTTAGTGGGAGTGCAGTCGTGTTCCTAGTATTATATGTCGATGACATATTACTTATAGGAAATGATGTTTCAATCTTACAGTCAGTTAAGGTTTGGTTATCCAAGATATTCTCCATGAAAGACCTGGGAGAAGCAACCTACATCCTCGGGATTAAGATCTATAGAGATAGATCGAAACGGTTGCTTGGTCTTTCGTAGTCTACATATATAGACCGAGTGCTAAAGAGGTTTAGCATGTCGGAATCCAAGAAAGGTTTCCTACTCATCAGGCATGGGGTACACCTTTCGAAGTCTATGTGTCCGCACACAGAAGACGAGAGGATTTGCATGAGTAAGATTCCCTATGCATCCGCAATAGGATCTATCATGTATGTTATGTTATGTACGAGGCCCGATGTATCGTATGCTCTGAGTGTCACGAGCAGATACCAGTCTGATCCAGGAATGGATCATTGGGTGGTTGTTAAGACGATCCTTAAGTACTTAAGAAGAACTAAGGATGTGTTCCTAATATATGGAGAAGGGTACATGGTGATACGTGAGTATACAGATGCCAGCTTCAGACAGACAAGGATGATTCCATGTCTCAGTCTGGGTATGTATTCACCTAGAATGGAGGCGCAATATGTTGGAAAGGTTCCAAGCTTGACACTATAGCGGATTCTGCCACTAAGGCAAAATACATTGCAGCTTTGGAAGCAGCAAAGGAAGCGATTTGGATCAAGAAGTTCATCTCTGAACTTGATGTGGTCTCATCAATGATCCAAACATGTGCTTCGCCGCTATCATCTTATCAGAGAGATCATCAGTAGGTACGAAATACAAATCGAGAAAATTCCCACTGAAAGGAACATAGCGGATCCTTTCACTAAAGCATTACCTCAAAGTAAGATTGAGGGTCATGTTAGAGCTTATGGTATTGGATACTGTAGCGATTGGCATTAGGCCAAGTGGGAGTCTGTTAGTAATATATGAGAGATGTCCTAAGGCAATCGCCTTATGTATGAACCATTTATATGATAAATGAAGATTCACTATTTGAGTATACATGTTTTATGTATTTGATTGGATCTTAAACTCATTTACTGAATGTCCTCGATACGATTCACAGCATGAGAGAATTTGTGATTGGATCACAACTAGTGAGTATCTCTACATGTGTAATTGTGATGTATCGGAATTATCCCTAGTCGATGAATTGATGGATTTGGACACCATCAATTCTATCAAGACTAGCACGAGGTATACTTCTTGGTGTATCCAAGCAGCTGATTCTAACTGGCTGGAGACATTGTGATGTCCGGAGTTGATCGTGGATGCTAGTTATGGTAACTAGTTCATTGGAGTGACCAGCCGTAAGACTTCATATGGTTCTCTGCATATATAGATATGTCAATGAAGTTCTTACTGTAGCTTAAGTGCGATGTTCCTTTAACTTGTGGTATTCAAGTCATCTTGATCATGGAGACTTATGCTTTGACATCTTAAGCAAGCATCTCTAAGGAGATGTGGACCCGGGATGATTGGGTATAAGTCGAAGTGATCGAAGGTGTTTGAATAGCCTATAAAGGATTCACCACTCCTTGCGAGGAGATGTATACCCATGGCCTCTCGTCGGATTGTTACTAAAGTCTTTGGCCAAAGAATTACATGTTAAGAGTAAGGTACTCTTTGATACATGTGCAGTAACAAGAATCCGTAAGATGAGGAAATGATACTTGGGCTAGGTGTGACGTAGTCAGCCTAGTGGGGACTGACACTATAGACCATGTCCTGAACCAAGTGGGTATAAGATGAGTGAAGGGAATGGGGCACGATTTATTCGAGCTGCTGAAGGGTTTCAGAAATAGTTCTGGATCAACCATTGATCTTTTTGGTTAATTGGGGATCATGATGTACTACTAGGTGCCACTCATGATCGTTCTATAATTAATGGTTAATTATAGACGGCCAACATAAACCGAGAACCTATTTGGTCACACGCACAATGAGCGTAATCGGAAGGATTTAAAACGAGCTTGAGAATGAGATTCTCAGACCGAGAGAAACTAGGTTTGGTTGGACCAAACAAGAAGTGAGCATGAAATCGTTTCAGTCGCAATGGAAGCGTGGATGGGTCGTGTCTTATGAAGACATAATGGATGAACCGAAATGGTTTGGTTCTAATCCAATGGAGGAGAATAAACCAAAGGGTTTGGTTTATTTTAAACGAATGAACCAAAAGTTGGTTCGGTTCATTTTAACATAAAATAAACCATCATGGTTTGGTTTATTTTAACTTATATTAATGGAGCAGGTTAACGGGCCTTATGGTTATGATCCAATAACCATTAAGAGAATTAGTTCTCTATAAAAGAGGGCTTAAGGGATTGTTAAGCCCTAATCCAAAAGCCCTAAACCTAGTTGCCGCCCACCCCATTGAAGGAGTCGGCGCCAACTCCATTGCCGCCCCCTCTTCTCCTCCAACCGGCGTCCAGAAGGAGCTTTCCTTCCCCCTCGCCGGCGTCGAGCTGCTTCCGGTTGGTGCTCTGGTGATCTCCCTTGGGTGTGGCGATAAGGTGAGCACTTGGCTTCCCTTGGTTGGCCGGCGCCTACTCCTCCACCAAAGCTGTCCAGTTTTCTGGACAGCTTGTTTTTCTCTCGTCGGAGCGTCGTTTGGACGACGGTTAGAGCTCCGACAGCGCCTAACTTACCGGGGATTCGATCTCCGGTAATCCTCTGAGGTGGAGGACGAAGGATTTGTCAAACGGTTGACGAATACCTCTCTGGAGAAGCGAGTTTTGAGGACTCATCTTTGGGTCCGAATTTGGATTCGGATCGTGATCATCTCTCGATCACGTCGTCTTCAACACGAGGCTAGTAACCCGTACAAAGACGAAGCTCATGGCTTAGCGAAGTCATCCTAAGGATACTCGGCGTGGATACGGATAGAGACGATTCTAGCGAGGATCGTTCCGGTTGATGCCGTTCCCGCTACACGTGATACGAAAGGTATACGTAGTTAAATTTCCTTTATTGCAAAATTTAAATTTACGGTTATGTCTACACATGTTGTACTATACATGCGTGTGATGTGTGTGTTGTAATAAATGTAGATTTATTATTTTTATTGCTTCCGTTGTGCACATGTTTACGAAACATGATCGAACACACACTCGCCGCGGTGCCGGAAACCCAACATGAAGTTGGGGCTCGTGGCTTTGTGAAGCTATCCCGACGATACTCGGCGTGGATACAAATATAGGCGGTTCTAGCGAGGGTCACTACAGTTGATGCCTTTCCCGCTACACGTGATTCGTCAGGTATAACTAGAATAAATTTCCTTTTATTGCAAAATTTGAAATGTCGATTATGTCTACACATGTTGTATCCTTGCATGCATGTGGTGTGTGTGTTGTAATAAATAGTTTATTACTTGTTTTTGCTTCCACTGTGTGCATGTTTACAAAACGTGTTCGAACACAACACCCACATCGGTGCCATGGGAACACAACAGTGGTATCAGAGCCCGATTGTGTTTCAACATAATCATAAAATTATTTTGCGACAGTCATAATTATATTTTTTGGAAATTTTCTACTTTTGGAAAGTTTAGAAGTAATTATGGAAATTTTAATTAGTAAAGAAATTCAAATTGGAAATTTTCTAATGTGATTAGGAAATTTGTTTCCTAAATTAAATTTGAATTTCCTTAATTAATATTTTCCATAAATAAAATGTGTGATTAGATTTGGAAATTTATTTCCTAATTTAATCGAGATTTGATTTGAGAAATCAAATCTCAAACATATTTTATTTTCAAAAATAGTTATGACAAATAAGAAAACTATTTGTACATGCCATAATTGTATGTCATGTAATTGCATTAGATGCATATCATTATGTAATGTGTGTCGTGACATGTATGTTGGTGCAACAATGCCCCAAGCATTTATATGTTTTGATGTTTGGATAATGATCTATAGGTAGGCAACGTTTTGTGATTTAACCGTGAACGTGTTAAGTGACAGAAAATCCAAGTATGAAGACTTGGTAAAGGAAAGTCCAAGTATGATCTTGGCAAGAGAGTCCCAAGGAAAAGTCTTGGCAGCGTATGTTCAAGCATGTAGTCTTGGCGGCGTAAAGTCCAAGCGGACCTTGGCAAAGGAAGACCAAAGGCAAGGTCTTGGCAGTGTAAGTCCAAGCATGTAGTCTTGGTGGCGTAAAGTCCAAGCAATCCTTTGGCAAGAGAGAAATCCAAGATATGACGAAACCGAGGGAAGCTCTTGGAAGCAAGTGCAAGGATGAAGGAGTTGCAGACTCGGAGGGATCCTGAAGGCACAAGGCTGAAGGAAGAGCTAGAAGGTTAAGTCTAGGTCTATGGGGTTAATTCAAGTATGATTTATTCTTACTTGAAGTGTATCAGTCGACTGGTGATTCGTACTAGTTGACTGCTCAATCACTCGACTGGACTTGGCTGAGTTCTATGGGCAACAGTTGATTGCTAGGGTTTGACAGTCGACTGATCCACCCATCACTTAACTGATCCAACAATATGTGATATGTTAGGAAGATACATTTGGTTCATCATGCTTGTTATGATGCATTACTATGAACCAAAATGTCATCAAGAAACATTAATCCTTAATTGGACCAATCATCGGGAAGACTTATGTACAATTGATGTGCATATAGTTCTAATAACATGATTGGAAATGTCAAACAAAATATATTTTAAACTATGTTTATCATACTTTGAAAAATAGTTTTCAATTGTTAAGCAAAGGTGATACAAAGTTTGCAAAATTCTTAAAGCTTTTGTTAGTTTTCAAAATTATATCATTTGTAAAATCTAGAAAACATATATTTTTCAAATTATTTTTCCTTGATAGAAAATGGTTTCAGAAATGTGTACACAAAATTTCGTAATTTTTCGATGTTTCTAGAATTTTTGGTGCATTTCTGAAGTTGAGCTGAAAAACTCTAAAAATGACATTTCAGGTGTGGCAGTCGACTACTTCGGATATCAGTCGACTAACACTTTGATTTTTCTGCAGATCAGCTTTCTTTCTTGACTTAAGTGTAATCTTAAGTGTCCTAACCCTATGGTATGATAATTCAAGTAATTAGAAGGGTATAGGACTGATTTATGAATTATTTTAGGGGGAGCTTCATAGTGAAATCTTTTCATTCCATAAATTTATATTGTTGGTACAAAGTTAGGACATATTTTCATATTATGCTTTGCTCAACATGTTTACACATCATGAAACATGTCCTGGATTAAGGGGGAGCCCCATATCTATCTTATACCTTAGTTCAAGACATAACCAATTCAATTCTTTAATGAACTTATCATTGTATGAATCCTTCTCTTTTTGATGTATGCCAAAGGGGGAGAAGGAAACTTTAAGTTAGAATTCATATTGGAAAAATGATGTTTTCATTATATGCATTTGTTAAGACCTAACTTAAATGATTGCCAAAAATCAAAAAGGGAGAGATTGTTGGTGCAACAATACCCCAAGCATTTATATGTTTTGATGTTTGGATAATCATCTATAGTTAGGCAATATTTTGTGATCTAACCATGAACGTGTTAAGTGACAGGAAATCCAAGTATGAAGACTTGGTAAAGGAATGTCCAAGTATGATCTTGGCAAGAGAAGTCCAAGGAAAAGTCTTGGCGGGGTAAGTCCAAGCATGTAGTCTTGGCGGCGTAAAGTCCAAGCGGACCTTGGCAAAGGAAGACCAAAGGCAAGGTCTTGGCAGCATAAGTCCAAGCATGTAGTCTTGGTGGTGTAAAGTCCAAGCGGTCCTTTGGCAAGAGAGAAACACAAGACATGATGGTTACGTATTGCTACGAGGCTGCGTGGCTTTGTGAAACCATCCTGACGATACTAGAAACTGGATACGGATAGGCGATTCTAGCAAAAATTCACTCCGGTTGATGTCATTCGGGGTAAATTCAAGTATGATTTATTCATACTTAAAGTGTATCGGTCGACTGGTGATTCATACTAGTCATTGCTCGACCACTGAACATATGCTTCGTTCCGGTTACGTATTGCTAAACCCCGGTTGACCCTCCTTTTAGCCTTTGAGCGCACCGAGAGAACCTGGCTTGGTGGGCACAATGCGCCAGTAGGTGATAAGCGCATCGACTCCTCGAATCTGATCATCCTTCTTAGTAGATCGGTATGGCCAACCATGATATTCAGGAGGAAGAAAATAACGCCTTTTAAAAGCCATTGGATTGCATCGGCTACAACATCAGTCGACTGATCGAGACCATCAGTCGACTGATCGAGGTTCAACGAGAAAATTAGCATCTTCTCTATAAAAAGAGGCCATGCGGTGATTGCAGAGACTAGTGCTTACATTCCAACCATACTCTCAAGCTCCCCATATTTTCTTAAGCTTTCTAAGTCTTTTAAATCCTCCTCTTCTCTAATCTTCATCTTCATCAATTGTAAGAAGAGGAGTGTGTTTGTAAAGAAAGCTTTCTAGTGGAGATTTGATTGGATTGATCCACCTCAAGGATCACCGTGGAGTAGGAGCTTAATCTCCAAACCACGTAAAAGCCTTCTTGTTAGCGATTGTGTTTTAGCTTTTTAATTTTCATTTAGTTTTTGTTTTGCTTCCTCTAACCTTTATTGTAGAAACAAAAAGAGGCTATTCACCCCCCTCTAGCCTTCCAAAGATCCCCAACAATGTAGATGTATGTCATGTGTGTCATTCCATGTAGATAATAGTTATTTGCATGAAAAAGAGGATGAGACTTTAAAACCCTTACACAATATTAAAGTCTACACCTTCCATTAATATGGTTAGAACTAGAGTTCCATTTTTTGTTTGGGTTGTTGGACTCTCTCCAAGCCCGGCTCGAACCTGAACATGTTCAAACCATTGAATAGTTTAACACTAATATAGTAAGAGTCAAAGATCAATCATTAGCTTGGGTTGTTGGACTCTCTCCAAGCCTGACTAATTTGTTGAATGTGCTCTAACCATATTAAAACTATTTCTCGATTAATGGGTCGACTTTAACTTGGAGCATCGGTTTGTTGGACTCTCTCCAAGGTCGATGTGAAGGGAGGTGAAGTTGGGTGTCATGCATATGATGCATACTTGTTAATGTATGTGTGAACATTCAATTAGTTGATAGCACATTGTGATAGTTGCATATATGTGATATGCAATTGGTATACTTGATACCTACCATCGTAGCTAAGAATTGCTTGTTGGACTCTCTCCAAGGTTGTTCTTACCTATGTTGGATATCAGCCCATTTGGAGATGGACCTACGATCTCCCGAATTGATTTTAGGGGTTTTTGAATTTGAAAAAATGAATGGGAACTAATAAATGTATGTTATTGCATTTTAAAATCATCTTTCTCATATATGCTCGATTTGTATGTCTAGGTTAATCACTTGATCATGACGTCCTTGAATTTGTGCTCTATTTTGGATTCAAATAAATTGACTGGGTCGAACTTCTTGGACTGGATTAGAAACTTGAGAATTGTTCTCAAGGCGGAAAAGCTTGCGTATGTCCTCGAAGAGCCTCTTCCCACCCGTCCTAGTGATGAAGCAACTCCGGACCACTTGTTGGCCCATCAGAAACATGTGAGTGATTCTGAACTAGTGAGTTGCATCGTGCTAGCCGAAATGGTACTCAAGCTGCAAAAGTAGCATGAGCATATGGATGCTCATACCGTAGTCTTTCATATCTATGAGTTGTTTGATGAGCAAGTGAGATCCAAAAGGTTCGAAGTCTTCAAGCTCCTCTTCACCTCTGAGATGCAAGAAGGTTCATCTGTGGTACTGCTTAACATGTTGAAGACTGTAGAGCCTTCTATGAAGCATGAGAAGGGGATGGTGTTGCTAGTTGATTCCTCAAAGAAAGGTTCTAAGAGGAAATCAAAGGAACAACACAAGGGGAAGAAGAAGGCAAGGAAGGCAGAACCAGCTCAAAAGGGCGCTTACCATCATTGTGGCAAGGAAGGCGATTGGCGAAGAAACTGTAAGTTTTATCTTGAGTCTGTGAAGAAGAATAAGGCATCTGATGCCCTATCTTCTTCAGATATCTTCGTTATTGATTGTCATTCTATTTCCTTAGACACTTGGGTATTGGATACTGGGTGTGGTTCACATATATGTAATAACATACATGGGCTAAGGAATAGAAGAAGACTCGTCGAGGGAGAGTCAAATTTACGTGTTGGGAATGGAGCAAAGGTTGCTGCACTCGCCATCAGAACATATTTGTTGAAACTCTCTATAGAACATGTCTTAGAACTGAGCAATTGATTTTATGTCCCTTCATTGATAAAGAACATCATTTCTATTTCTTATTTAAATAGAAATGGATATCATTTGACTTTTAGTAACAATTGTTGTTACATAACTTTGAATGACGTTCTTTATGGGACTAGAACTTTAAGAAATGGTATTTATACATTGGACGTATCCAGTGACATTTTCAATATCGAAGCGAGCAACAAGAGTGCTCAAAAAAATAATCAATTAGACTCCTACATGTGGCATTATCGTCTTGGCCATGTGAGCAAGAAATGCATATTCGAATTACACCGATGTGGAATTCTGGAATCGTTTGAATTCGATTCATACGATACATGCGAATCATGCTTAAAGGGCAAGATGACCAAGTTACCTTTTATTGGAAAAGGTGAACTAGTGGGAGAGTTGCTTGGTCTAATACATACTGATGTACGCGGACCTATGTCAACTCAAGTTCTAGGAGGCTATAGCTACTTCATTACCTTCACCGATGATCACTTAGAGTTTGGGTATGCGTTCTTAATGAAACACAAGTCTAAAGCCTTTGAAAGGTTCAAAGAATTTAGAAATGAAAGTAGAGAAACAACTTGGTAAGAGTATTAAAATACTTCGATCGGATTGAGGTGGTGAATACTTGAGTCAAGAGTTTCTAGATTATCTGAGGGACAGTGGTATATTGTCTCAATGAACTCCGTCATATACACCACAACTTAATGATGTATCTGATCGGACCTTGTTGGACATGGTCAGGTCAATGATGAATCATGCGAATCTTCCCAAGTCCTTTTGGGGCTATGCACTTCAGACAGTTGTTTACTTGCTAAACAGAATTCCGACTAAGGTAGTCTCTATTACTTTATATAAGATATGGAATAGTAAGAAACCTCATTTATCTTACTTGAAGATATGGGGTTGTCTTGCTTATGTGAAGTGGACTGTATCATATAAACTGGATGCTAAGTCTGATAAATGTCTATTTAATAGATACCCTAAGGAAATGAGGGGTTACCAATTCTATCATCCTATGGAACAAAAGGTGTTTATTTCAAGGCATGTTGTGTTTCTGGAGAAAGAGTTTCTCTTGCAAGAAAACAGTGGGAGTGACGTTGAACTTGAGGAGGTTCAAGAGACTCCAATAGACATTGAAGAGATACCTAGTTAAGCACCTCAACCGATAACTCATAGTGATGAGACATCGGTTGAACCTATTGTAACACCACATCTTCGTAGATCTGGTAGAACACGCAACATTCCTGAGAGATATGGATTTCTTGTAAGTGAATCGAACGACGTTTTACTCATTGACGATGAAAAGTCTACCAGTTATGAAGAAGTTCTGAAAAGTTCAGAAAGGGACAAATGGCTTGAAGCCATGAAGTCGAAAATGGATTCCATGTATGAAAATCAAGTTTGGAACTTGGTTGATCCACCTGAAGGCATTAAGCCTATAGGGTGCAAGTGGATTTTCAAGAAGAAAGCTGGCATGGATGGTAATGTGATTACCTATTAAGCTAGATTAGTAGCGAAAGGCTATCATCAAAAGCAAGGTGTTTATTATGATGAGACCTATTCACCAGTAGATATGCTTAAATCCATTCAGATGCTCTTTGTCATAGCGGCTTATTATGATTATGAGATATGGAAAATGGATGTGAAAATGACTTTCCTTAATGAAAACCTACTCAAGGACATGTATATAATACAACCCAAGGCTTTCACATCGATTGATAAAACCAAGGTATGCAAGCTTCGACAGTACATATATGTACTGAAGCAAGCATCCAGGACCTGGAATATCCATTTTGATGAGACAATCAAAAGGTTTGATTTCTCACAAAATCCAGACAAACCTTGTGTCTACAAGAAGGTTAGTGGGAGTGCAGTCATGTTCCTAGTATTGTATGTCGAAGACATATTACTTATAGGAAATGATATATCTGTCTTATAGTCAGTTAAAATTTGGTTATCCAAAACATTCTCCATGAAAGACCTGGGAGAAGTGACCTACATCCTCAGGATTTAGATCTACAGAGATAGATCAAAATGGTTGCTTGGTCTTTCGTAGTCTACTTATATAGACCGAGTCCTAAAGAGGTTTAGCATGTCAGAATCTAAGAAAGGTTTCCTACCCATCAAGCATGGGGTACACTTTTCGAAGTCTATGTGTCGCCGCACAGAAGACGAGAGGATTTGTATGAGTAAGATCCCCTATGAATCTGCAATACGATCTATCATGTATGCTATGTTATGTATAAGGCCCGATGTATCATATGCTTTGAGGGTCATGAGCATATATCAGTCTGATCCAGGAATGGATCATTGGGTGGCTGTTAAGATAATCCTTAAGTACTTGAGAAGAACTAAGAATGTGTTCCTAATATATGGAGAAGGTGATATGGTAATACATGGGTATACGGATGCCAGCTTCTAGACAGGTAGGGATGATTCCAGGTCTCAGTCTAGTTACGCATTTACCTTGAATGGAGGCGCAATAAGTTTGAAAAGTTCCAAGCAAGACACTATAGCAGATTCTGCCACTGAGACAGAATACATTGCAACTTCAGAAGAAGCAAAAGAAGCGGTGTGGATAAAGAAGTTCATCTCTGAACTTGATGTGGTCTCATCAACGATCCAAACATGTGATGTGTCATTACCATCTGATCAAAGATATCATCAGTAGGAAGAAAATACAAATCGAGAAGATCCCCACTGAAAGGAACATAGCGGACCCTTTAACTAAGGCCTTACCTCAAAGTAAGTTTGAGGGCCATGTTAGAGCTTATGGTATCGGGTACCGTGGAGATTGGCATTAGGACAAGTGGGAGTTTGTTAGTAATATATGAGAGGTGTCCTAAGACAATCGCCTTATGATTTTACCATTTATTTGATAAATGAAGATTCACTATTTGAGTATACATGTTTTCATGTATTTGATTGGATCTCAAACTCATTTACTGAATGTCCGCAATACGATTCATAGCATGAGATAATTTGTGATTGGATTACAACTAGTGAGTATCTCTACATGTGTAATTGTGATGTATTGGAATTATCCCTAGTCGATGAATTGATGCATTCGGATGCCATCGATTCTGTTGAGACTAGCACGAGGTGTACTCTTTGGTTTATCCAAGAAGTTGTTTCTCACTGGCTGGAGACATTGGGATGTCCAGAGTTGATCGTGGATGCTAGTTATGGTAACTATTGTTGGATCGAGAAGCATCGCTAGAGGGGGGGGTGAATAGCGAGCGTAGAATTTCTTTTCGTTCGTTTACGTTCATTAAAACACGAGTAGACACAGTGGAAAAATAAGAAGACAAGTTTATTTTTACTTAGTTCACAACCCAATGGTTGCTACTCCAAGGCCATAACGATCCTAGACCGCATACAGAGGGAAAAACACTATAACGTCTCCTCCTCGTTGGATGTAGAAGACAACGATCACAAAATTGGAACTGCGAGGATGAGGCAACAAGCCTACCTCACCTCGTTATGAATAAAAACAAAGAATACAATAATAAAAGCAATTACTTGCTACTGTTGCCGACGAAGAGGATTAGAACTTGTTGTTGTTGGTGCAGTGAGGCACCGAAATCGAACCTGTGTTTTGATTATAGCAAAGACACAAAAGTTAAGTCTATTTTGTTTTCTCACGAGATGAATCGAGTGTGCAGAAGATTGATATAGCTGGAGCTGAAGGCTAGCGACACCCGGAGGAAGCCGCGGTGGTCGGGCGATACTCGAGTTACTTCGGAGGGAGCCGAAGGAATCGAGTGGAAGGCCGGAAGCAAAAGCGACACGTAAGTATCGAGGTAAGCTCGTGTGTGCGAGAGTAAGTAAGGTCGTATCCTCTTTACGGGGATGATCTTAAGCGTAGATCCGACCCAAGACATCTCATAGGTGGTCTAGGTCGAGATCGGACGGTCGAAGACCGTTAGAATTATGTTTTTTTTGAGCTAACTTTGACTTGCAGCAAGCATCAGTCGACTGCCAGCTTGGAGGACTCGACTGCCGTGTATCAGTCGACTGCCGAAGGTCATCAATCGACTGATGCTGCCATCAGTCGACTGATGATGGCCATCAGTCGACTGATGGTCAATGATCAGATTCGAAGAGTCAAGGCTTATCACTCCACCTCAAAGCAGTTTGGTGTCCATTTGTGATTGGTTGAAGACCCACTCGAAAAGGGGCTCAAAAGCTATAAAAGGAGGGCCAAACCTAGGGTTTTGACAACAATTCTAAGCTTCCAAAAAGTCTCCGCAAAGCTACCGACAACAACGTGCTTCTTCTTCTCCGACGTCTAGGTTTCATTTCCTTTATTTTTGTACGTCGGTTTTAATTTTAGTGTCGTTGCTCATTTACATTCTTCGAAGCTATTTTTCTATCGTAACGAGGAGAGGGGGAGTGTCCCTCTACCTCAAGTTTTTTTGTATCGATTAACTCCTACCTCCAACGAGGAGGAGTTTGTTTAGTGATTTGCCCTCCGTGCGTGGTCAAGGACCACTAGGGCCTTGGAGTAGTAGCCTTCGGCTACGAACCAAGTAAATATCTTGTTTCTATTGTCTCCTTTACTTTTTGTTTTGCTTATCTTTCCGCTGCGTATATTTGTCTTTAAACGAATTCGAAAAATTTTTTTCTTTCGCTATTCACCCCCCCCCCCCTCTAGCGAACCGCATTGATCCAACAATTGGTATCAGAGCCGGGGGCGCTTAGATTTGGTGAAACCACCAATCTAACATTTTTTTTTACAGATTTGTTTTTCGTTCGTTTAAATTTTTCTCCCGCACTACTAATCCAAGACGAAGTCTTGGTACTCTTCGTTTGATTTTGTTTTGCAAGTATTCGCTTTTGGAGTAGCCGACGGTCAAACGGGCATAACTTTTCGTAAAAGTTGACCCATGACACGGTCTACCTACCAAATCGAAGCTCTCGCAGAGATCTACACTTCTTACCGAGGTTTACCCCCATAACAAGCTGTTTTCATCCTCGAAAAATGACGTTTAGTAGCCTTTTGGGGACATCGAAGGTTGTGAGTACTTACTTTTTATTTAGTTTCTTATTTCTTTGCTTAACTTTCTATTTTTCGTTTATTTCTTTTTATTTCCCGCACTACTAATCCAAGACGCAAGTCTTGGTACTTTCGTGTGTTTTTGTTGTTGCTAGGTTTTCATTTTAGTCTCCTTGTCTTTTTTTTCTAATGGCCCATCTCGAGGGTTTTAGCACCGTCCGACCTCCGTTTTACAACGGAGATGATTTCCGTTACTGGAAAGGTCGGATGGAATGCTTTCTCAAAACCCAAATTGAGATGTGGATCATAATTCAAACGGGTTTCACACTTCCGACTAATGAAGTGGGTGACTCCTTGGATTATGATCAATGGACCATTGCAACAAAACGACAAGTCGAAGCCGATGCCAAGGCGACACAAATCCTCCAATGTGGCCTATCCAAGGAGGAGCTAAATCGCGTCGGCCCCTTCATAAGCGCAAAGGATCTTTGGACAAAACTAATCGAGTTACACGAAGGATCGGATCAAGCTAAGGTTTGCAAACGTGATTTGTTATTCAATAAATTGTACACACTAAAAATGCAGGAACACGAGTCCGCGACGCAACTCCACGCCCGTGTCCAAGACATAGTCAACAACCTACACGCAATCGGGCAAAAGGTCGAAAACTACGACCTTATTAGGTATGTCCTAAACTCTTTTCCGAGGACTACCTTATGGGCATCCATGGTTGATGCCTATAAGGTCTCCAAGGACCTTTCTAAAATTAGTTTAGATGAACTCTTTTCGGATTTCGAATTACATGAACAATCCAACTCGGAACCCGAGAGGGGTATAGCCTTGTTTGCAGGTTCAAAGAAGAAGAAAATCGCAAGCAAACCACCACCACCTGAGGAGGAAGATGAGTCTGAAGAAGAAGTTGACCCGGAGTTGACTGCCGAACTAATGAACCTAGCTCGAAGGATAGCCAAGGGACGAAAGCGAACCACGACTCGACCCAACCAAGGTAAATCTAAAAGTTCTAACATTAGGTGTTATGAGTGTAACAGGTTTGGACACATCAAGTCCGAGTGCCCCAAGCTCAACCACCAAGCACTCTAGCACAAGAAGGCCCTCAACGCGACATGGGAAGAAGCGTCATCCGAAGAAGACGAAGACCACGTCTTCATGGCGAAGTCGATTGAGTCAGACACGGAGACCGAACCTGAACTTGAGTCAGAACCTGAGGATGACTCGGACTACGAAGCTACCTTCAAGTCAAGCCACGGATACGCATCCGGTTCAAAAGATACCCTTAAAGTAAGTCGAAATTTATTTAATACTTTACAAAATACGGTTAGGTTTTTGTCTAGGAAATTAGTTAAATCTGAGTCCAAGGTCGAGACCCTAGTTGAGGAAGTTAAACTCCTCAAACACCAGGTCTCCCTAACCTCTTCGACTAGTCGAGTTCAAGAGAAGGACTCAACTCGGGTTGAAAACTTCGTAGTTGAGAACTCTCTCTTGAAAAGTCAAGTCGAAGATCTTAGGAACACGTTGGAAAGGTTCACTTCGGGATCCAAAGGACTTGACCTCCTACTTGGATCTCAAAGGGTCGTGTACAACAAGGCTGGACTAGGGTTTAACTCAAACGCGACTAATAGGTCGTATATGTCGATCGTAAGTAGACATAAAAAATGTGTCCAAGCATGGGTCCCTAAGACCACTTTGATTTCAACTCTAGGATCTAACTCGTACTGGGTTCCCAAGGACCAAATCCACTATGTGGATAGACCGAACCGATTCAACGGTCTAGGGGGAGCCAGGACAAAATATGTTTGTGCTTTAACTTAGAAATTGCATGTTTTAACTTAGAAAGTTTGTGCTTTAAAACTTGTGAACTCTCTTAGAACACGTACATAACCAACTAAAATTCTTCGAAAAGATTGTGCCTCGGGGAGCCTCTTTTCAAAAATAACCAGTTAGACTAGGAAATGATCTTAGGTGAGTCAAGTCATCATTTTCTTGAACATGGTTTTGTCTAAGGAAGTGGTCGATGATCCGATAAAAGAAGGCCCCTGTGCCTCGCCACGACCTGGAAGCCATGATCTTGAAAAGGTAAACTTGACAAGCCTAGGGTTAAATCCAAATCTAACATAAAATTACTTGAACCTAAATCCACTTAATCAACTTAATTGGAAATCATCTCACAAAAAAAAAACACATAAGTATAACATGCTTGATCACATAGACTCAGGTGAGATGACCTAGGTTTAACAACTTACAACCAATTTAAATTTAAAAAAAAAATATCTAACATCCAATCCAACCACCTTGTGTGTAGGATCAATGGATGTTGGACAGTGGTTGCTCCCGACACATGACCGGGGATCAACTCAAGTTTTCAAAGCTTCGATTCAAACGACAAGGATCGGTAGCCTTCGAAAATAACGGCAAGCTCAAAATCATCGGATCAGGTGATATTGAGCTCAATTCAAATTTTGTTATTCAAAATGTTTTACTAGTAGAAAATTTTCAATATAATTTACTTAGTGTAAGCCAATTGTGTGATAATAACTATAAGGTCATATTTCTAGAAAATGAATGCATAATTAATACCAACGAAACTGCTAAAACAATTCTTAAAGGAACTAGAAATAACAACATTTATACGATCAACTTAACTAACTCCTCAACTAAATGTCTTATGACACGGCAAGAGGAATCATGGTTGTGGCACCGACGACTCGGTCACTCACACCCAAGACTCATCCACAAGATCAGTCAGAGTGATTTAGTCAAAGGTTTGCCTAACCTCAAAAACTTGGATAATAAAATATGTAATGCCTGTCAACAAGGTAAACAATATAGGGCACAACATCAACTAACTAATCAAGAACGAACCTCAAGAGTACTTGAGCTCCTGCATATGGATCTATTCGATTCACATGGAGCCAAGTCACTCAATAGAAGTCAATATTGCTTAGTCATAATTGACGACTACTCCAGGTTTACCTGGGTTAGGTTCATCAAACATAAAAATGATACCCTAGATCAATTAATCAATTTATTCAAATTAATCGAGAATCAAAAAGACCTTAAGGTTAAAAGACTTAGAAGCGATCATGGTGGTGAATTCGAAAATCAAAGGTTCACCGACTTCTGTAACCTAAACGGATACCACCATGAATTCTCTTGCCCTAGGACCCCTCAACAAATGGCCTAGTGGAGCGGAAAAACCGAACTCTACAAGAAGCCGCTAGGACCATGTTGAACGAATACGACCTACCCGATAGGTTTTGGGCAGAAGCCGTTAGCACGGCTTGCTATGTCCAGAATAGGATCCTTATGGTAAAGAGGCACCTTAAGACCTCGTACGAGATTTATCACAATAAAATACCTAACATCAAGTACTTTAGGGTATTTGGGTGTAAGGTACATATCTTAAACACTAAGGATTACCTAGGGAAATTTGCATCCAAAACCACGACCGGAATCTTTCTAGGATACTCGACTACAAGTCGAGCTTATAGAGTATATAACCACGACACCCTTAGAGTCGAGGAGACTATTAATGTAGCGTTCGATGAAGTACCCGAACCTACAAAACCCTTAATGACCCCAAGTGTTGAGCCCACTGATACCAAATTCGTCTCCGACCCTGAGATCGAGTCTAATCCACATCAACCAACTTCTCTTGTCGACCAAGTGACAAGTGATCCGAGTCAAACTAGTGTTCAACCAAGTCACCCCATTGATCAAGCATTAGGTGACACAAACCCAACCCAATCTAGGATTCAGACTAACCACCCTATCGATCAAGTGATAGGAGATCCTAATCTAGGAGTTCGAACTAGAGCATCCTATAGGAACCTTAGTCAAATTTCCTTAATTTCAAAGATAGAACCCAAATCAATTGAACAAGCTCTTCTTGATCCCGATTGGATTATTGCAATGCAAGAAGAGCTAGCTCAATTTACTAGGAATGAAGTGTGGGAATTAGTACCACCACCTAAAGACAAAACGATAATTGGAACAAGGTGGGTGTTTAGAAAAAGCTTGATGATAAAGGTGAAGTAGTTAGAAACAAGGCTAGGTTAGTCGCCAAAGGGTTTAGTCAAGTAGAAGGCTTAGATTACGACGAAACCTATGCCCCAGTAGCTAGACTCGAATCCATTCGAATGTTGCTAGCTTATGCCGCACATCGAGGATTTAAGCTATTTCAAATGGATGTTAAGTCGGCATTTCTAAATGGATACATTAAAGAAGAAGTTTATGTTAGCCAACCCCCCGGATTCGAAAATCTAGATAAACCCGACCATGTTCTAAAACTTAAGAAAGCTCTCTATGGACTTAAACAAGCTCCTCGAGCTTGGTACGAGAGACTTTCAATCCATCTTAAGTCAAAAGGGTTTAACCAAGGCTTAGTTGACCCAACTCTCTTTGTAAAAACCTTAGGTAAAGAAATATTCATAGCTCAAATTTACGTAGATTTATATAATTTTGGAACCTCTAACTCACTTACTAAACGAGTTCGTTTTCGCTCATGGAAAGTGAGTTCAAATGAACTTGGTAGGCGAAAGTTAAGTTTCTTTTTAGGTCTACAAATTAAACAAACTAAGGATGGTATATACCTATATCAACAAAAATACACTAAGGAGTTAATTAAAAGATTTGGAATGCAAGACGCTAAGGTAATAAACACCCTAATGGCGATAAATGTTAACATAGGAGAAGACCTAGAAAGTAAGTCCATTGACTTAAAGTACTATAGGAGTGCAATAGGAAGTCTTCTATACTTAATCGCAGTGGCAGACATCCTATTCGCAGTAAGTATGTGCGCCAGGTTTCAAACCTGTGCCAAGGAGTCTCACCTAACCCTAGTTAAGCGTATCCTTAGATATCTAAAGGGTACACTTAATGTCGGTATTTGGTATCCTAGATCTACCGAGTTCGAACTAATCGGCTACTCCGATTCGGATTATGCCGGTAGTAAACTCGACAGAAAGAGCACGAGTGGTTGTTGTCAACTACTCGGCTCGAGTCTAGTGAGTTGGTGCAGTAGGAAGCAACATTGTGTTGCCTTATCTACCACCGAAGCCGAATACATCGCGATGGGTGAGTGTGTCACTCAACTTCTTTGGATGAAGCACACTCTCCGCGACTTTAAGTTAGACTTTACGAATACTAAACTTCACGTAGATAACATTAGTTCAATTAATCTTACCAAGAATCCAATATGTCACTCTAGGACCAAACATATAGAAGTCAAACACCATTTCATTCGAGAACATGTGGCCAACGGAGCCATACAACTCGAGTACGTCGAATCGAAATCTAACCTAGCAGACCTATTTACTAAACCCCTACCCGAAGCCGAATTTAGTCTATTAAGACGAAAATTGGGCATGTGCGTAATAGAATAAGAACTTGCAAACTATATTTTTTACTACTATTTCTTATTTTTCATTTTGATGGAACTAGCATAGGACATACCTTAGATATCATGCACCTATAGATTTAAGGAGTCAGTACATCTCACAACACATAGGACTAATGTGTTTGTGTACTTAGCCACGTAGATGGGCGTGAGATGTTAGGACCCTACTCCAGGTTCCAAGATGTAGATCAAGTGTGTCAATATGAACCTCAGAGTATAAATATGCAACTAATATTAACCAACTCTAATCAGGACTTGTTGATAATATCATTTCAATCAAGTCAAACTAGAGTTGAACATTTAGATGAATTATTTTCACATACTATTTTTAAAATCATCATGCTTGGACTTAGGGTTTTCTTAAAACCCCCCCACTTTTTCCTTGATTTATGTCAAAAGGGGGAGAAAAGGCCAAAGTTAAGGTTCAAGAAAAGGCCAAAGTTCAATTTCAAATTTTTGAAATTGATAACTTAACATAAAACTTTGATTCTGGCCTAAGTTAAGGGGGAGTAAGGTTTAGGTTTCAACTCTTTGGAATTGAAAACTTTAAAGTCCCAAGTTAAGAAATCAAAAGTTAAACCTTTTGAATAATTAACCTTTTGACTTAACTTGCACTTATTTTTGACTCTAAGAAGCCTAACTTAACTTTTGTGTTTGGAGAACTAAAAGTCTTTTTCAAGTACTCACCCTCGGTCAAGGGGGAGGGTTCCTCTAAGGGGAGAACTTGAGAAATATTTTTACTACTCCTACTTTTGCTTCTTGCCTTTACTGTTTCATGCACTTAATTTCCTTAACTTTGTGTGTTTTTGCCATATATCAAAAAGGGGGAGATTGTTGGTGCAGTGAGGCACGGAAATCGAACTTGTGTTTTGATTATAGCAAAGACACAAAAGTTAAGTCTATTTTGTTTTCTCACGAGCTGAATCGAGTGTGTAGAAGATTGATATAGCTGGAGCTGAAGGCTAGCGACACCCGGAGGAAGCCGCGGTGGTCGGGCGATACTCGAGTTACTTCGGAGGGAGCCGAAGGAATCGAGTGGAAGGCCGGAAGCAAAAGCAACACGTAAGTATCGAGGTAAGCTCGTGTGTGCGAGAGTAAGTAAGGTCGTATCCTCTTTACGGGGATGATCTTAAGCATAGATCCAACCCAAGACATCTCATAGGTGGTCTAGGTCGAGATCGGACGGTCGAAGACCGTCGGAATTATGTTTTTTTTTAGCTAACTTTGACTTGCAGCAAGCATCAGTCGACTGCCAGCTTGGAGGACTCGACTGCCGTGTATCAGTCGACTGTCGAAGGTCATCAATCGACTGATGCTGCCATCAGTCGACTAATGATGGCCATCAGTCGACTGATGGTCAATGATCAGATTCGAAGAGTCAAGGCTTATCACTCCACCTCAAAGCAGTTTGGTGTCCATTTGTGATTGGTTGAAGACCCACTCGAAAAGGGGCTTAAAAGCTATAAAAGGAGGGCCAAACCTAGGGTTTTGACAACAATTCTAAGCTTCCAAAAAGTCTCCGCAAAGCTACCGACAACAACGTGCTTCTTCTTCTCCGACGTCTAGGTTTCATTTCCTTTATTTTTGTACGTCGGTTTTAATTTTAGTGTCGTTGCTCATTTACATTCTTCGAAGCTATTTTTCTATCGTAACGAGGAGAGGGGGAGTGTCCCTCTACCTCAAGTTTTTTTGTATCGATTAACTCCTACCTCCAACGAGGAGGAGTTTGTTTAGTGATTTGCCCTCCGTGCGTGGTCAAGGACCACTAGGGCCTTGGAGTAGTAGCCTTCGGCTACGAACCAAGTAAATATCTTGTTTCTATTGTCTCCTTTACTTTTTGTTTTGCTTATCTTTCCGCTGCGTATATTTGTCTTGAAACGAATTCGAAAAAGTTTTTTCTTTCGCTATTCACCCCCCCCTCTAGCGAACCGCATTGATCCAACAGTTGTCGCGTCGGCGTTAAGACGGTGTTGGAGCTTTGGCATTGTAGGAGCACTTGAGAATAATCTTGATGATGTTTGGAGTTGGAATCCTCCCCTCCTTTTATAGATTTTGGCCTCTGAATATGTCTCCCAATGTTTTGGAACAGATCCCGAAGTTGTACAAAATTTTATCGCGAAGTGGCCGCGGCAAACGTTATCCATTTTGACCAAGCGCAAAGGCTGATTCGTCGTCATCAGTCGACAGATGAGCATTAGTTGACTGCCCCATGTCCAGCAGTCGACTGCTAGCCTGGCCACTTCCCTGCAGTAAGAGGTTAGCACGCAAAATGGTAAATACGACGGTTTCTAACCGTCCGATCTTGACCTAGACTTTCCACAAGAAGTCTTAGTCGGATCGCCGCCTACGATCATCCCCATAAAGAGGACACGACCTTACCATCTCTCACTCACACGAGCTTACCTCGATACTTACTTTGTAACTCTCGCTTCCGACCTTCCACTCAATTCCTTCGGCTCCCTCCGAAGTACTCGAGTGTCGCCCGACCACCGCGGCTTCCTCCGGGTGTCGCTAACCTTCATCTCTAGCTTTAGTACTTTTCTACACACTCGATTTAGCTCGTGAGATAACGATGTAAACTTAACTTTGTGTCTTTGCCATAATCAAAACACAGGTTCGATTATCTAGTGCCCCTACACGAACAACTAGTTCATTGGAGTGACCAGCTGTAAGACTTTATACGGTTCTCTACATATATAGATATGTCAATGAAGTCCTTACTGCAGCTTAAGTGCGATATTCCTTCGACTTGAATTATTCAAGTCATCTTGGTCATGGAGACTTATGCTTTGACATCTTAAGTAAGCATCTGCGATGAGATGTGGACACGGGATGATTGGACATAAGTCGAAGTTTCCAAAGGTGTTTGAATAGCCAACAAAGGATTCACCACTCCTTGCAAGGATATGTATACCCTATGGCCTCTCATCAGATTGTTACTAAAGTCTTTGGCCAAAGAATTACATATTTAGAGTATGGTACTCTTGGATACATGTGCAGTAACTAGAATCCACAGGACGAGGAAGTAAATACTTAGGCTAGGTGTGACGTAGTCAGCCTAGTGGGGACTAACACAATAGACTATATCCTTAACCAAGTGGGTATAAGATGAGTGAAGACAATGGGACACAATTCATTGTAGCTGCTGAAGGGTTTCAGAAAAAGGTTTTGGGATCAACCATTGATTTTTTAGTTCATTGGGGATCATGATGTACTACTAGTTGTCACTCGTGATCATTCTATAATTAATGGTTAATTATCGATGACCAACATAAATTAGGAACCTATTTGATCACATGCACAAAAAGCATAATCCGAAGGATTTAAAACGATCTTGAGAATAGGATTCTCAGATCGAGAGAGACTTGGTTTGGTTGGACCAAACAAAGAGCTAGTATGAAATTCTTTCAACCGCATCGGAAGCATGGATGGGCCAAGTTTTATGAAGACATGATGGATGAACCAAAACAGTTTGGTTCTAATCAATGGTGGAAAAATAAACTAAAGTGGTTTGGTTTGTTTTAAACGAATGAACCAAAGTTGGTACGGTTCATTTTAACTTAAAATAGACCTACGCGATTTGGTTTATTTTAACTTAAGTTAATGAAATGGGATAATGGGTTTTGGTTATGAACCAATAACCATTAGGAGAATATGCTCTCTATAAAAACACGACTTAAGGGTTTTATGAACCCCTAAGAGAGCTATTTTTGAAGTTGCCGCCCACCTCTTCTCCTTCTCCTTGCTTCTTGCCGCCCAACACAAGGAGGGAGTCCTTGCCACCCAGCCCTTGTGTTGCTTCCCAAGTTGGTGCCGCCACTTCCTCCTTGTCGTCGGCCATCCACCAGCTGCCGACCAAGCTTTGGTCGGCCATCTCTTCCACCTAAACAAGTTATCCAGTTTTGGACAACTTGTTCTCCTCTTTGTGGAGAGGTCGTTTGTGTTAGTGTCAGCCCTTAGTGTTAATCATGAGATGATTGATTAGGGATCATATGTATCATATTTCATTAATAATAGGCAAAGATTGATTATTATATTTACTTTATGCGTGTGTCAGCCAAATAAATATAATAATCCCCTTGAATTGTAGGTTCTAATCTACAGTATATCAATTGGTAAAATTGATTATGAGAAGCTATAGAGAACACTATACTTAAACATTCCTAGTCAAGTATTGTATTAATAAACAAAAGGATATATTGATACATTGAGACAAGCCTATAGGTTAATGGATGACTTGATCTCACAAGTCATGGATATGTGATATCACATTGATACATGGGTATATATATTGGAGAATATATGTACTGAATTGACCCGCCATGAGAAAGTTTCATGGATCATTATATGAGTGTCATATACTTTCTCATGTGACTATTGGTATGAATAGTCCTTATACCTGAAGTCACTACGATTCCCTACATAAGGAGTTATATACTTTGGTATCGTCTAACATCACCCGTAACAGGGTGCACTATAACGGCAATTGTTGGGTATGTAACGAATTATGTGGAGGGATGTGAATGATGTAGATAGGATCTATCCCTCCAATATGACGGGAGTGATATCTTTGGCCTGTTGATAGAGTATGACCACGAAATGCATGGTCATGCTCAAATGAGTTAATATGAGATATTGAGCTCATTTGTTTGAGTGAGTCTACTTGGGGATCAAGAAATATAAAGATTGATAAGGGAATGACACGGTCTATGCCTCATTGATCGATCTAAGATATCAAGGATAGAAGGATACCGTCACACATGATAATAGTCATGGAAAGGTTGTCAGATCTCGACTTTCTTGTAGCTTTGGTAGCAATGATGTATTGCTATATGTCACTGATTGCTTATGTATCTAAAATGGTTTTAGATACATTACCAACGCTATGAGAGGCTATAGGGTCGCACACAAAGAACATATTTTGGAGAAGTGTTCATCTTAGTTTGACTAAATGAATCATTAGTTAATTGAATGGACTAGAATGAGTTAGACTCATTGCTTGGCCTAACTTGAGTTGGACTCAAATTGGTTTAATTTGAGTTAGACTCAAGTGAAACCAATTGAAGAAGGTAAGCATGATTAATGATGATTAATCATGCATGCAAATGGGAGTTGTTGCATGCAAATGGATTAATGCATGAAATGAGATTTAATGCTTAATGTTGCATGCAAAGGGATTAATGCATGAAATGAAACATATTCCCAAACGTTGCATGCAAATTGGATTATTGTATTAACATTGCATGAAATGTAATTTCACATGCAATTGGAATTTGAGAAGCCACCCTAAACGTTGCATGCAAAAAAGAAAAGGGTTAATGCAAAAGAATTAATCTATGAAGTGGGGTTTCATCCCCAAACGTTGCATGCATGAAGGGATTAATGCATGAAATGTGATTTAATGCATGTAAAATGGGATTTAAGCTCTCTTGAATGAGAGTGAGATGTGGTGAATCCTTTTTGCCGTGTAGTGCATCCCTATTTCTTCTTCTCCCTTCTTCTTGGCCAAGGTCTAGAGTGGAGAGCCTTAGTGTGGTGCTAGCACAACCAAAGGTGTTATCTCCTTCTCCAAGATACGATTTGTGTGGATACCTTAGAGATACGGTTGTCCTTACCGTATTGAGATCCAACTAGGTTTGGATAGCGGAATTGCGAAGGGCTCACATCGAAGGTATATTTCTTCTTCTAGAAAAGATCTAGATTAAACTAAGAAAATGATTTATATGTTTTGCATGGATCTCTAGAGGGATCCGGTTTGTATTTTTATTTCCACTGCGATTGTGCGATGTATTTCACACGCGATGTTGCGAATGTTACGATCTGGTTACCCTACAGTGGTATCAGAGCCACTTGCAAAACGTATATTTCGTTATGATAATTTATATGTGATATAAATTTAGATTTTCGTGTTTTCTATGAGATATAAAACATGTGCATTATGGGTACACGAATTTTAGACTTGGAATGTTGATAAGGTGCAAAAACGGGGTTGGACATAGCCAACCCGTGTTGGAAAACACGGTCGTGTTTTTAGCACGGCTTGGCAAACAAAGCAATCCACGGTTGTGTTGAAAAACATGGCCTGGCCGTGGGGGCCTCTGATCACCGCAAAATGGTCATGCCAATTGGCATAGCCCGACCGTGTTGAACATAGGACACTCCGAAAATGAGGGTCTTGGGTTCATATTGATGGACCAAGGGCAACAACTCATTCAAGGAGTTGAGTTGAAAAAAAAATAAAAGTTTGCTTCGGGACTATCATGGTATTGCGACTTATCGGCGAATCAGCTTAAAATTCATGTGTGTATTCATAATAAATTTTATAAAATTACATCATTATGAATGATATGGTGCATGGTGCATGGTTATGGCCTAGGACCCAATGTGATTGTGGTTGTGTGTTGCATGTGCATGTTGTAATTCATAATACGCCCTGTGTGTCGTACCTTCATCTCTATTTTTTTTATTATAAAATAGACTTAGACTCGAATGTAACTCGAGTGTTCTTATTCTGTAATGTACAAAATAAAGAAATGAAAAAGTCCATTGAAGGTTGAAGTTATAAGGAGGATGCCGACAACACAGGATGACCGAAGGAATCACTTGAAGAAGATGTCATCCCTAGGTTAACCATTCGTTCTTCTCATTGGCTTGAGAAGATCGTAGATTCGGGCTATAACCATGTCACGTTTAAGATGATTATGCTATGTGTGTATGTGATGCATGTAATGCTTGTATATGTGATGCATGCGTAGTTAGTTGTCACACAATTGGTCACTTATTATATGCCTACCAAAGTTTAATACTCACTATTACCTTATTCAATCGTAGCGCGTTTGCCAAAGTAAAGTGACCTGATTTACCTCGGTAAAGTGCGACAGGACAATTGTGATGTCCGACTATTAAACCTTGGGTTTGACTTAACTAAGCTCTCTCAATTAGATTGATGAACTTAGAGGCATAGCTCATATGGGACATCTACCTACATTATACAAATCTTGGGCGATTAGCCAAAGCTAACTCAAGATGAGTAGTAATTTAGAAAGATATCTCATGTGATGGGCATAATGAACAAATAATGTTGTTCATATAGATATACAAGAGTTACATTAGATGTAATTGGTACAAGTTACCTACCTAACTTATACGAGTCTTGGGTGATAAGCCAAAGCTAACTCAAGATGCGGTATAATATGGATCTTGTCCCACTTTGTAACTAGTGGGAGAATCATTTAGTTAAAGGCCTAATTAAATTATTGAAATATGAAACATTTCTGTATTGTAGATCACCATATCTTCAAATACGTCGAACACACTCTCTCTGTGATCTTTCCTTGATAAGGACAAGTTCACTGGAGCTAATTTCTTGGACTAGTACAGAAACTTGAGGATAGTCCTCAAGCAAGAACGCAAACTATTGAAGGGATGAAGCTTCGCTTCTCGCTTCAACTTTGTTGCTTGTACATGGCGATCCTATCTACGTCTCCGGATTAAAAAAATTAATCCTTGACGAAGACGGATTACCCAAGCAACCGATCAATCATCGTGCTATTCGATTAGAGTGGTCTCTTGAACAAACTTGTTGTTCAAGAAACCTAACTCTTTTCATCGATTAGCTGCAGAATAGATGATGTACGGATCGTCAGTTTTTGTGTTTATCTTCAGGGTCCAAGTAAATTAGCCACATGAATTATACAAAAGAACTAATTAAAAACAAACAAGATTATACCTCTTGTATACCTCTTGATCTTCTATTGTATATCCTATCCTCCTCTTGGACGTTGTGTGGGCAACAATCCTCATAGAGATGAAGCCTCCTAGATCACATTCTTTCCTTCCTTGCTCGCTCCGAACAAAGGGAAGATGAAAGCTCCCTTCTTCTCCTATCTAGTGCCGACCAACAATCCTCCTAACTCAATTGTTACCGCCGACCAAGGAGAGGGAGAAAGAAGGTGGGCGCCGACCAACAAGAGGAGCTCTTGTTGCTGCCGGCCAAAGCTTGAGGAAGAGAGGAGGTGGGCGCCGGCCAAGTGATGGAGAGATCCCTTGTTACCGCCGGCCAAAAGAGTAGAGAGAGAGGGGGGAGCCGCCGACCAACCTAGAGAGAAAGAAGAAGGCGCCGCCCAATCTTCTCTATAGCCAACTCCAAAAACCCTAACCCTAATTGATGTGTTGCCGCCTAAAACTTTGGAAGCAAACCCTAACACCAATTCTCCTCTTGACGCCCAAGCCTTTGCCTCCTATTTATAGATTTTACCCAAACCTCTTTTTAATCATGCCTGTCGGATCTAGGCTACATGGGGTTTTTAATAGGCTACAATAGGGACCATGAGGAGGAGTTGGATCTTGGCCACCCATTGGATTTAGCCCACATAAAGTCCGATCCATTAATTATAATCCATTCCACTAGAGGATTATCATTGATCTACCTCACCAACCCCCATAAATAAATATGGGCTCCATATATTAATTGTACAAATATCTCCCGGTGTTTAAGATATCGAATGTTCGTCAATTAATTAATT
This sequence comes from Wurfbainia villosa, assembly GCA_025175895.1. Lineage (NCBI taxonomy): Eukaryota > Viridiplantae > Streptophyta > Magnoliopsida > Zingiberales > Zingiberaceae > Wurfbainia > Wurfbainia villosa. Next base: position 88,656,074 of record CM046003.1, read on the forward strand.
AACATCTAACTCCATGAGTAGTACCACTCAACCTTATCATCATGCCGGACCAAGTCCACCTGCAAGATTTACATGATGATCCTTATGAGCTCCTCAAGGGGACAACATCATCCTAATATATTGGACACGGTTTTCTCCTATAATCAATGGCACACCATGAAAATAATATCATTTCCCAACTTATCGAGCCTATCAATTTAATCTATAAATCTCGCCCATTGGTAAATCAAAGAAATAAATACTAAGTACATGTGCCCATTATTATATCGGGATTAAGAGCAAGCACACTATAATATCCGAGGTCTGATTCAATTATGTAGTCAGCAATAAATTGAATCACCTCTAAGTCGGTCTTGCTCAATACACACAAAGTATACCAGTGTAATTCTATGGTCAAGGCAAACCAATACCAAATTACACTGCAACCATACCAATGGTTTGTCTAAAACCATCTCGGTTGTGAGCCTCTACTTATAATCTATAAGGAATTGATAATATGATCTTCCGTGTGACACCACACACCATGTTATCTACAATGTAATGTATCAGACAATATGCATAACCATAAATATGCAAACAATGATCATGTGATTCTTATTTCAAAAATAAAGATGTTCATACAAAAGATAGACTTTTCAGTATTCATCCCAACAATCTCCCACTTATACTAAAAGATTGTGCTGCCATTAAAGTGGCATACATCTGATTCACATTCCCTCCACATACCTATCAAAGCTCTCACTAGAAGGGCCTTAGTGAAAGGATCTACCAGGTTATCCTCTGATGCAATCTTGGCGACAATAACTTCTACCCGCTTTACGATCTCTCATATCAGGTGGTACTTGAGCTCTATGTGTTTACTTACCTTATGGGCTTGTGGTTCCTTCAAGTTTGCAACTGCACCACTGTTATCACAATAAATCGTGATAGTTTTGGGCAAACTAGGAATCACATCCAAGTCCATCAAGAAGTTCCTGAGCCATACAGCTTCTTTGGCTGCCTCAGAGGTTGTCACATACTCAGCTTCCATGGAGGAGTCCGCCACATATTTCTGCTTGACACTCCTCTATACAATGGCTCCACCTCCCAAAGTAAACACAAAACTCGAGGTAGACTTATTGTTATCCCTATCCGATTGGAAGTCGGAATCTGTGTAACCCACAGGGAGTAATTGATCTGCCTAGTATACTAGCATATAATCCCTAGTCATTCTTAGGTACTTCAATATATGTTTTACCGTAGTCCAATGTCCATGTCCTGTATTACTCTGATATCTGCTAATCATGCCCACGGTAAAGTAGATTTCCGACCTCGTACATAACATAGCATACATGAGGCTTCCTACTATTGAAGCATAAGGAACCGCCTTCATCTATTCTATCTCCTTTGATGTTCTGGGACACATTTCTTTAGATAAAGGTACTCCATGCCTAAAAGGTAGAAAACCTTTCGTGGAGTTCTTCATGCTAAAACGAGCCAAAATAGTGACAATATATGAAGCTTGAGATAAACACAACATCCTTTTCTTGCGATCCCTTATAACCTTGATCCCAAGGATGTGTCCCACTTCTCCCAAGTCCTTCATATCTAACTGTTTGGATAACCATACCCTTACGTCTGATAACACTTTTACATTGTTGCCAATTAACAAAATATCATCTATGTATAGTATAAGAAATACCACTACATTTTTGTCACATCTCTTGTATACACAAGACTCATCCGGACTTTGAATAAATCCATAAGACTGGATTACCTCATCAAAGTGGATGTTCCAAGATCTCGAAGCTTGCTTCAATCCATAAATGGACCGATTAAGCTTGCACACAAGATGCTCTTTTCCCTTTGCAATGAATCCCTCTGGTTCCTCCATATAGATGTTTTCCTCAAGACTTCCATTAAGGAAAGTTGTCTTGACATCCATCTGTCGCACCTCATAATCTATATGAGCAAAAATAGATAAGAGAATCCGCATAGACTTAAGCATGGCTACTGGTGAAAAGGTCTCCTCATAATCGATACCCTCTTTCTAAGTATACCCTTTCGCTACAAGCCTTGCTTTGAAGGTCTCAACCTTCCTGTCTATTCCTCTCTTTCTTTTGTAGATCCACTTGCATCCAATGGTTTTTACACCATTGGGTGGTTCTACTAGCTCCCAGACCTAATTTGAATCCATAGATTCTATCTCAGAATTCATCGCACTTTGCCAAGATACCACATCTTTATCTTGGATTGCCTCGTCATATGTCCAGGGATCAGGTTCATGTTCGCCAGTGACCAATTCATAAGTTTCTCCCAAGAACATAAATCTATCAGGTTGTCTAACAACCCTCCCACTACGATGTGGTATCACCTGTGTATCCTCTCCGACATGCTGTGCAGTCACTTGTGGTATATCCTCTTGTACCGGTGGTACTGAAGTAGTGACTTCCCCACTCAATTCCTCTAGAACAATCTTGCTCATTGGCTTGTGGTTCATCACATAGTCTTCCTCTAAAAATCTGGCATTCATGCAAATGATCACCCTTTGATCTCTAGGACTATAGAACAAACCACCTTTCATTCCTCTAGGATAGCCTACGAACATGCGCACTTCTGTATGAGGTTCCAACTTACCAGCATCTGCCTTCAGCACATGTGTTGGACTCCCCCAAATCTGAATATGTCTCAGACTAGGATTTTTCCCAATCCACAATTCTGTGGGAGTAGAAGACACTGATTTAGATGGTACCAAGTTAATGTAGGGGATAGGTACGACCGGCTAGAGGGGGGTGAATAGCCCTCTTCCAATTGATGTTGGAATTCTCTCGTTCGTTTGCTCGTCTACACAATCGTTAGTGCAAGCGAAAGCATAAACAATAAAAACAAAGTAATAAATGAAATTACAAACGCTAACAAAAGATATAACGTGGTTCACGGCTACGCCGCTAATCCACGATCCCGATTCGTCCAAGGTGAATCACTCCTCCAAAGCCAATCACTATTGGTCTCTCCTTTGCACCAAGCTAGGTAGAGGTAACCTTTACAATCAAGATCACTCTTCTTACAATAAGAATGGAGTAAAAACAAGTAAGAAGAGTTTAGAGCTTGTGGGGCACTAGGAAGATCACTTAGAGCATAAGCATTAGCCTCCCAAAGGCTCACACCCTCTCTTTTTATAGAGAGGGCTGATTTCTTCCCGTTGCGCCACGATCGCCGCCCTTCCTCTAACGGCCTCCGAACACGTCGGATCCCGACCGTTATAGTCCAACAGAACTCTTGGCGATCGGTGATGGACCTCATCACCGATCACGCCTCGTAGTCGACCGCTCACGGCACGAATCGCTGCGCTAAAACCCTATTGACTACCGATCGCCGCCTTCAGCCGATTCGGTCTTAGCGATCCGCCCACGTATAGTAGTCGACTGCTGCCACACTCCAGTTAGTCGGATACCAATCGAACTTCATTCGACTCAGAGCAGTCGACTGCCATGACATGCCAGTCGACTGGTGTCGGGAAAACCCATCCGACACTTGGCCAAATGGCCAAGTTTCACCTAAGAGCTACCCCTCCCCGGGTTACAATCGCTCACTCTCATCTCTCGGAGTCCCTCGCCTTCGAAGTTCTCTTCGTTCTCGGCCACGTCCCTCGGCAGCATCAGGTGCACGGCTCTGCAATGCTCCTTCGCGTCTCTTGCCTCGAAGTCTACTTCCTCCGGCTTCACTCCAAGCTTCTCGTCCGGCGGTGCCTCGGATGCTCCAAGCGCACGGCTTCCGCAAAGCTATCCTTCACCGACTCAAGGCACGAGTCATGAGATGTGAAACTCGCCACGGCTCCATATGCGAATTACTAAGTCCTGCACGACTTCAACGCACATATCAAATCAACATATCAAACTAACTTAAACCCTTTGCCACACCATCAAAACCATATTACGGCAAGAGATTGCCCTAACAATCTCCCCCTTTTTGATGTGTGGCAATCCGTTTAAGTTAGGTAAAAACATTTAATATAAGTTTTAAAGGAAAGAAAGCATGTAAACATAAACATGATATAGCAACATGCAATTCCCCCTTAATCCATGAAACTCTCTATACAAATTTTCTCCCCCTATCATATATTTCTCCCCCTAAAATAATTAACTTACATTTGATATAAGTTTTAAAGGAAAGAAAGCATGTAAACATAAACATGATATAGCAACATGCAACTCCCCCTTAATCCATGAAACTCTCTATACAAATTTTCTCCCCCTATCATATATTTCTCCCCCTAAAATAATTAACTTAAACATAATTATTTCTCCCCCTTTGACACCATCAAAAAGATTAACACTAAGTTAAAAGCACATGGCATCAAGTCTAATAGAAAGAAAATACCACAAGTTGAATTAAAATCGGAATTCAGCCTTTTTTGCCTCGATATTCAGTCATCGATCGGTTCGGACTACGAACGACCGCACAATCAGATTCGAGATTTCTGATTTCTGGGGTGAATTTCATATATGTGTTAAAAATTCCAGAAAATTCGAAAAATCATGAAATTTGGGGAACACATTTCTTTTAAGTATATCTATCAGTGAAAAATAGTTTTCATGAAAAATCATTATATTTCCACGTATTTGCAAAAAATCCATAAGCTTTAAAAACTACTAGGTTTTTGATCACAAGAGTATCCATTTTAACACCTAGTCTTGCTTTGAATTGTTTCAAAACATGAATACATAGATTTTAGATTATGAGATTGTTTTGAAAACATATGAAATATCCAACCATGATCTTTGGGCAATATGTCTATGAATTAAACATAAGCCTTCCCCATGATTGGTCTATTATTGCTATGTTGATACTTTAAATGACCATCTAAATGCTATAGGCATTAGTGGACATTTGTATCATCCTAACATCTCACCCATGCTAAGTTTTCAATCAAGGTAGCCTATGGTGAGTGTGAGATGCATCCTAGGGGGTATTTGTGTATACTTAACCAATATATTCATGCAATTCTATCAAGGTTAAGTATCACCCTAATAATCCTCATGATCATAAAGGCATATATGAATGAATTCTACATTATGATCATGAAATACATGTATTCATTGAATAATAATCATGCATTAGGTATTATTTGATGATAATAAGCAAAGTATCACCTAAAGCATGATTTGACCCTATTTCTCATGATTACATGCCAAATATTAAAATCATAACTCATGATTTCAAACATACATAGCAATTACATTAATTATCATGATTTAAGCATTATTATCTATTTATGGGCACGTTATCATCACCCAACACTATTCTAAAAATGTTGTCCCGCCATCCTAAGTCAACCAAAATATGATATAGGTTAATTCCATATGGTTGACTACCCTAGGGTTTTCCTACCCCTTAAGGATGGACTTTGGAACCCAAAATAAGTTCTTTCCTATTGGGTTCACTAAGTATTCCTTGGGGATCCATTTCCTAGCTATTACTTTCTTCTTATCTTGTCCCCTAGCTATTAGGCATTTGTAGGCCTTTTCATTTTTCTTTTCCTTGTAGCCTAGGCCCTTTTTGTTGAAACTAGCTCTTTGGCTCCCTAAGATCATGTTCAATGTGTTGGAGCCAATTGTGAATTTTTCTAGGGCTTTTGTTAAATAATCTACCTTTTCCCTTAAGGCCCTATTTTCATTTATACATGCATCACTAACATCTATTGGCACATAAAGGTCATGTGAACATGCATCATTTAAGCTAGAAGAAATATTATCATTTAAGCATGAATTTTCTAGCTTATTTTCCAATGCCTTAATTTGATTAAGCATGCTTTTATTTTTCTTTTTCATTCCAAATAAATCCTTAGTTAAACTAGAAATTATGGAAACTATTTTCTTAGGAGAGGCTTTCGTTATCATAGTTTCCATGTCCTCTTCTTCTTCGGATGATGAGGATGTAGAAGCTCCCCCTTCATTTGAGCTCTCCCCACTTGAGCTTGATCCTTCATTTTCGGATGAAGAGCAATCCAAGTCATCAAAGGCCATCAAGGCCAAATTGGTGACAAAGGCATTCTCCTCATCCGATGATGATGAGGAGGATGAGGATGGGTCATCCCAAGTCCTTGCCTTTAGAGTTTTGGTCTTCCCCTTTTCTTTTGTCTTCTTCTCCTCTTCCTTCTTTTTCTTGCTCCCCTTTTTCTTCTTCTTTTCTTCTTTCTTTTTCTTCTCTTCCTTGCTCTTGTTTAGGAGGGGACAATTATCCCTTATGTGCCCCTCTCCTTGGCAATTGTAGCATATGACCTTCCCCCTTGGTCTTCTATTCCTATCATTAGATTTATTAAATCTAAAATTCTTAAATGCACGTCTTACCTTCCTTACCATATAGGCTTCTTCGGTGCTATCCAAGGAGGAGGAGGAAGACGCTTCGTCATCGGAGGAGGAGGGAATTTCCATCTTCTTCTTCCCCTTGATCGCAATCAAAGCTACTCCTCTTGAGGTATGAATTATACGCTATTCTTGTATTCCTTCAAGCCTAGTTTCGTGGAGCTCCATTGTTGAGAAAAATTCCTCCAAGGTACTTACTTCCAAGTTCTTGGAGATGTAAAACGAATCCACCATGGAGCTCCATCTTGAGGACCGGGGAAAGGCATCTATGGCCTTCATTACCATATCCCGGTTGGAGAGCTTTTCTCCTACACTTGTTAGCCCAATTAATATTTCTTTAAATCTAGAATGTAGGGAAGTTACCTTTTCTCCCTTTTCTAATTTGATGTTTGAGAGTTGGGAGCGGAGGGGGTCTCTCCTAGCTAGCATGGCCTCGGATGTGCCTTCATGGAGTTCTACAAGCTTTTCCCACATCTCTTTGGCGCTAGCACATTCTCCGATCCGTTTGATCTCTTGTTGAGGGAGCACATTGAGAAGATGATGTTTTGCCTTTGAGTTTGCAAGGTGCTCCTCTCTTTGCTTCTTAGTCCAACGTGATTTTTCAATTGGTTCACCTCTTTCATCCCTAGGCAACTAGAAACCATTTTCCATTATAAGCATAATATCAAAATCGGTCTCGAAGAATACCTCCATTCTCTTTTTCCACCAAGAGAATTCCCCGTCGAACTTCGGAGGATGGATGTTGGAGCCGGCCATTTCGAAAATTTGCTTGTTGTGGCGGTTAGTCCTCGACAAGCTTTCCTTGGCTCTGATACCACTTGTAGGGGATCGGTACGACCGGCTAGAGGGGGGTGAATAGCCCTCTTCCAATTGATGTTGGAATTCTCTCGTTCGTTTGCTCGTCTACACAATCGTTAGCGCAAGCGAAAGCATAAACAATAAACACAAAGCAATAAACGAAAATACAAACGCTAACAAAAGATGTAACGTGGTTCACGGCTACGCCGCTAATCCACGATCCCGATTCGTCCAAGGTGAATCACTCCTCCAAAGCCAATCACTATTGGTCTCTCCTTTGCACCAAGCTAGGTGGAGGTAACCTTTACAATCAAGATCACTCTTCTTACAATAAGAATGGAGTAAAAACAAGTAAGAAGAGTTTAGAGCTTGTGGGGCACTAGGAAGATCACTTAGAGCATAAGCATTAGCCTCCCAAAGGCTCACACCCTCTCTTTTTATAGAGAGGGCTGATCCGCCCGATCATTCTGAGCGATTCTGAAAACCCTATTGACGGGCTTCGAATTGCGATGGTCTTGGCAATCGCGCCCACGTATGCGATCGGCTGCTGCCTCGATTAATCCGATACGGTCGAAACTTCATTCGACTCGGAAGCGATCATGCCATGACTAGCGATCGGTGTCGGGAAAACCCATCCGACACTTGGCCAAATGGCCAAGTTTCACCTAAGAGCTACCCCTCCCCAGGTTACAATCGCTCACTCTCATTTCTCGGAGTCCCTCGCCTTCGAAGTTCTCTTCGTTCTCGGCCACGTCCCTCGGCAGCATCAGGCGCACGGCTCTGCAATGCTCCTTCGCATCTCTTGCCTCGAAGTCTACTTCCTCCGGCTTCACTCCAAGCTTCTCGTCCGGCGGTCCCTCGGATGCTCCAAGCGCACGGCTTCCGCAAAGCTATCCTTCACCGACTCAAGGCACGAGTCATGAGATGTGAAACTCGCCACAGCTCCATGTGCGAATTACTAAGTCCTGCACGACTTCAACGCACATATCAAATCAACATATCAAACTAACTTAAACCCTTTGCCACACCATCAAAACCATATTACGGCAAGAGATTGCCCTAACAGTTAAGAATATACATTGTCGTATCCAGAGCATACCCCTAGAACGAATCTGGTAACTCAGAATAACTCATCATCCAATCACATACACACACATATGGCCATAACAGTTGGATCTTATTCCTGCAATCAAAAAGTTAACCTACGCACATCCTACTATTATCTGACACATATAATATATGACAAGTGCATAAAAGTAACCGAATCTTAAACACACAAAATCAAAAATCGTGGCTCTGATACCACTTGAAGGGACGAAGCTTCGCTTCTCGATTCAACTTGGTTGCTTGTACATGGCGATCCTATCTACGTCCCCGAATTAAAAAAATTCATCCTTGACAAAGACAGATTACCCAAGCAACCGATCCATCATCGTGCTACTCGATTAGAGTGGTCTCTTGAACAAACTTGTTGTTCAAGCAACCTAACTCTTTTTCTCGATTAGCCGCGGAATAGATGATGTACGGATCGCCAGTTTTTGTGTTTACCTTCGGGGTCCAAGTAAATTAGCAACATGAATTATACAAAAGAACTAATTCAAAACAAACAAGATTATACCTCTTGTATACCTCTTGATCTTCTATTGTATATCCTATCCTCCTCTTGGACGTTGTGTTAGCAACGATCCTCCAAGAGATGAAGCCTCCTAGATCACGTTCTACCCTTCCTTGCTCGCTCCGAACAAAGGGAAGATGAAAGCTCTCTTCTTCTCCTATCTAGTGTCGACCAACAATCCTCCTAACTCAATTGTTGCCGCCGGCCAAGGAGAGGGAGAAAGAAGGTGGGCACCGGCCAAAGCTTGAGGAAGAGAGGAGGTGGGCGCCGACCAAGTGATGGAGAGATCCCTTGTTACCGCCAGCCAAAAGAGTAGAGAGACAAAGGGGGAGCCGCCGACCAACCTATAGAGAAAGAGGGAGGCGACGCCCAATCTTCTCTATAGCCAACACCAAAAACCCTAACCCTAATTGATGTGTTGCCGCCCAAAACTTTGGAAGCAAGCCCTAACACCAATTCTCCTCTTGACGCCCAAGCCTTTGCCTCCTATTTATAGATTTTGCCGAAACCTCTTTTTAATCGTGTCCATCGGATCTAGGCTTCATGAGGTTTTAAATAGGTTACAATAGGGACCATCAGGAGGAGTTGGATCTTAGCCACCCAATGGATCTAGCCCACATAAAGTCCGATCCATTAATGATAATTCATTCCACTAGAGGATTATCATTGATCTACCTCACTAACCCCCATAAATAAATATGGGCTCCATATATTAATTGTAGAAATATCTCCCCGTGTTTAAGATATCAAATATCCATCAATTAATTAATTTACTGACAATTAATTAATCAACATCTAACTCCATGAGTAGTACCACTCAACCTTATCATCATGCTGGACCAAGTCCACCTGCAGTGTTTACATGATGATCCTTATGAGCTCCTCAAGGGGACATCATCATCCTAATATATAGGACACAGTTTCCTCCTATAATCAACGGCACACCATGTAAATAATATCATTTCCCAACTTATTGAGCCTATCGATTTAATCTATAAATCTCGCCCATTGGTAAATCAAAGAAATAAATAATAAGTACATGTGCCCATTATCAAAGTTCCACATGCCCTCCACATTCCTATCAAAGTTATCGCTAGAAGGGCCTTAGTGAAAGGATCTACCAGGTTATCCTCTGATGCAATCTTGGCGACAAAAACTTCTACCCGCTTTACGATCTCTCGTATCAGGTGGTACTTGCGCTCTATGTGTTTACTTACCTTATGGGCTTGTGGTTCCTTCGAGTTTGAAACTATACCACTGTTATCACAATAAATTGTGATAGTTCTGGACAAACCTTGAATCACATCCAAGTCCATCAAGAAGTTTCTGAGTCATACAGCTCCTTTGGCTGCCTCAGAGGCTGCCACATACTCAGCTTCCATGGTGGAGTCCGCCACGCATTTCTGCTTGACACTCCTCCATACAATGGCTCCACCTCCCAAAGTAAACACAAAACCCGAGGTAGACATATTGTTATCCCTATCTGATTGGAAGTTGAAATCTATGTAACCCACAGGGAGTAATTGATCTTCCTGGTATACTAACATATAATCCCTAGTCCTTCTTAGGTACTTCAATATATGCTTTACAGCAGTCCAATGTCCCTGTCCTGGATTACTCTGATATCTGCTAACCATGCCCACGACAAAGCAAATATCTGACCTCGTACATAACATAGTATACATGAGGCTTTCTACTGCCGAAGCATAAGAAACTTCCTTCATCTCCTCTATCTCTTTTGATGTTCTAGGACACATCTCTTTAGATAAAGGTACTCCATGACTAAAAGGTAGAAAACCTTTCTTGGAGTTCTACATGCTAAAACGAGCCAAAATAGTGTTTATATATGAGCTTGAGATAAGCACAACATCCTTTTCTTGCGATCCCTTATAACCTTGATCCCAAGGATGTGTCCCACTTCTCCCAAGTCCTTCATATCAAACTGTTTGGACAACCATACCCTTAAGTCTGATAACACTTTGATATTGTTGTCAATTAACAAAATGTCATCTACGTATAGTACAAGAAATATCACTACGTTTCCGTCACATCTCTTGTATACACAAGACTCATCCAGACTTTGAATAAATCCATAAGACTGGATTACGTCATCAAAGCAGATGTTCCAAGATCTTGAAGCTTGCTTCAATCAATAAATGGACCGATTAAGCTTGCACACAAGATGCTCTTTTCCCTTTGCAATGAATACCTCTGGTTGCTCCATATAGATGTTTTCCTCAAGACTTCCATTAAGGAAAGTTATCTTGACATCCATCTGCCACACCTCATAATCCATATGAGTAGCAATAGATAAGAGAATCCGGATAGACTTAAGTATGGCTATCGGCGAAAAGGTCTCTTCATAATCGATACCCTCTTTCTGAGTATACCCTTTCACTACAAGTCTTGCTTTGAAAGTCTCAACCTTCCCATCTATTCCTCTCTTTCTTTTATAGATCTACTTGCATCCAATGGTTTTTACATCATTGGGTGGTTCTACTAACTCCCAGACCTAATTTGAATCCATAGATTCTATCTCAGAATTCATCGCACTTTGCCTAGATATTGCATCTTTATCTTGGATTACCTCATCATATGTCCAGGGATCAGGTTCATGTTCTCTAGGGATCAAATCAGAAAATTCTCCCAAGAACATAAATCTATCAGGTTGTCTAACAACCCTCCCACTACGACGAGGTATCCCCTGTGTATCCTCTATTACACGCGATACAGTCACTTGTGATATATCCTCTTGTACCGGTGGTACTGAAGTAGTGACTTCCCCTCTCAATTCCTTAAGAACAATCTTGCTCATGGACTTGTGGTTCATCATATAGTCTTCCTCTAAAAATCTGGCGTTCGTGCTAACGATCACCCTCTGATCTCTAGGACTATAGAACAAGCCACCTTTCGTTCCTCTAGGATAGCCTACGAACATGCGCACTTCTGTACGAGGTTCCAACTTACCAGCATCTTCTTTCAGCACATGTGCTGGACTCCCCCAAATCCGAATATGTCTCAGACTAGGCTTTCACCTAGTCCACAATTCTGTGGGAGTAGAAGGCACTGATTTAGATGGTACCAAGTTTAGAATATACACTGTCGTATCCAGAGCATACCCCCAGAAAAAATCTGGTAACTCAGAATAACTCATCATCGATCTAACCATCTCCATAAGAGTCCTATTCCTTCGTTCCGCTACATCATTCTGCTGGGGTGTGCTAGGTGCAGACAATTGGGATTGAATCACAGCCTCTGATAAGTAGTTCGTAAACTCTCCCAAGAGGTACTCACCACTACGATCAGATTGTAGTGTCTTGATACTTTTACCTTGACGTTTCTCCACATCAGCCTTGAATTCTTTAAACCTGTCAAAGCATTCAGACTTGCGGCGCATCAAGTAAATGTATTCATATCTTGAATAATCGTCTATAAAAGAGACGAAATATTCAAAACCACCTCTAGCTTGGATAGACATAGGACCACACATATCAGAATGAACCAATTCCAACACATCTTTGGCTCTATACCCCTTGGCCTTAAAAGGTCTCTTGGTCATTTTGCCTTCCAAGCAAGATTCACAGGTTGGGAAATCTTCCACCACTAATGAATCCAAAGGTTCATCAGCTATCAACCTTTGAATTCTACTTAGGTTAATATGACCTAACCTTAGATGCAAAAGATATATTTGGTTCATTTTTGAAGGTTCTGTTCTCTTATTAGATTTAGAATATGAGTTATTTACTTCTATTTGCATCGTGGGAGCTTTTGGTTCAAGGGTATATAATTTCCTATCAATGCACCAGAACAGATAATCTCCCTATTCCTTTTTATAACAACTTTGTCATTAAAAGAAATAGAATATCCATCCAAAAACAATTTAGAAACCGAAATGAAAATTCTTTCTAAATAAAGGTACATAAAGGTAATTTTTCATAACCAAAGTTTTATTTTTATCAAAAGATAAATAAACATCTTCCACTGCAATATCCGTCACCTTCGTATCATCGCCCAAGTAAATGGTAATCTCCCCCTCAACTAGTCGTCTAGTTTCCTGGAACCCCTGCAAAGTATTGCAGACATGATCAGTGGCTCCCGTATCTACACACCAGGTGCCGGTAGATAACACCGCCAAACATGTTTCAACGACTAGACTAAAAGATATACCTTTGTTCTGCTTTCGATTGGGCCAGTCCTTCTTCCAATGTCTAGTCTGCTTGCAAGTGAAGCACTTGCCTTTCAGCTTCTTCACTCCTCCCTGAGATCCTCCCGCCGCCTTTGCTCCACCTTGTTTATTTTTCTTCTTGCCTTTCGGCTTAGAAGTAGAAAACTTCTAAGCAACCATGGCTTGAGCCTGAGCACTCTGACGAAAAAGCCCCTCTGTCACCTGGAGTTCTGTCAAAAGCTCCACAAATGAATACAACCTCTTATTCATGTTGTAGTTCAGGTGAAACTGCTCAAAACTCCTAGGTAGAGATTGGAGAATGATATAGACCTGGGTTTCCCCATCGATCTCAGCTCCAAGGACTACCAGCTCATTCAAATGAGTCATCATCTTGAGAACATGATCCCTCATGGGTGTTCCCTCGACCATGGTGGTCGACATCAAGTTCCTCATGGCTTCCTACCTCGCAGCCCGATTCTGGTGTCCAAAAAGTTCCTTGAGATTGAGCATCATGTCATAAGTAGTAGGCATGGCTTGATGCTGATGTTGCAATACATTTGACATATAAGCCAAAATGTAACACCGCGTCATCTCATCATCCTTAATCCTCTTTTTATAACTCTCTTTCTCCTTTTCCCCATAATAATCCACAGGCTTAGGAGGACACTCTTCGAAAAGTACATACTTGTACTCCTCAGCGGTCAAGACAATATCTAGATTCCTTTTCCAATCAACATAATTGGGTCCAGTAAGTTTATTTTCCTTTAGTATCACAGCAAGTGGGTTGAAAGTTATTTTTGAAAAACCTAAGAATCACATAGATCAAAACATTATATTTCAAAAATTTATTGATTCTTCAAACAATAAAATTTTAAAATCAACCAACACCTCAAAACACCGAGAATATCTTATGCCACGATAGTGTGGACGTATACGAATTCTACATTTGTAAGAGGAGGTTTTACCCATTAATTTTATTATCCTGTCAACCTTACTTTTTGATAAATAAAATTAATAGTTGGTTCCTCTTCGTCCCTACAAATAAAAGCAGTGACTCCGATGGGGAGGATACTCCTATTTGCATCTAAGTGTTCACCATTGCCCGATACTAAGGCAATTATCTCGGATTATGTGCCTTCCGATGGGAAAGTACACACGCTCCTAAATAATTTCCTATAACCATATTTTACCTAGTGATCCACAAAAAAAACTCATCCGATGGGGAGGAAGGCACTCAGAGCCGACGCGCAAGTTTGTTTGCATCACATGTCAAATTGTAATGGAGGTCATGGGAATTTTTTAAAAAATATCCCTCTCCCACTTAGTAATTTAAAATGAGGAATTTTACTAGCACACAACATGCATATCAACCAAGAAGCAATAAATATGAAAAAAATATTTTCCAACTATTATGGCTTTTGTTTTCCAATATGTCTCCCGTCGTGTCGTCGTGTCGTCCGCTCCTCCCTACGCCATGTACAAGCCATCCGGAGATCCGAGCCGAGAAAAATTATTTTAATTTACATCCATCGATCCTATACTCCACAAAGGAGTGTACATGAAAATCTAGATCGAAAGTAAACTAAAATAAAAGTGTGGCTAAACAATGTCGTACTTAATTACAAAAATTAAATACTAGCCTCGTCAACCCCGAGGATTCAAATAATATTACAATTACACAAATCCAATCACATACACACACATATGGCCATAATAGTTGGATCTTATTCCTGCAACCAAAAAGTTAACCTATGCACATTCTACTATTATCCGACACATATAATATATGATAAGTGCATAAAAGTAACCGAATCCTAAACACACAAAATCGGAAACCATGGCTCTGATACCACTTGAAGGGACAAAGCTTCGCTTCTTGCTTCAACTTGGTTGCTTGTACGTGGCGATCCTATCTACGTCCCCAAATTAAAAAAATTAATCCTTGACGAAGACGGATTACCCAAGCAACCGATCCATCATCGTGCTTTTCGATTAGAGTGGTCTCTTGAACAAACTTATTGTTCAAGCAACCTAACTCTTTTCCTCGATTAACCGCGGAATAGATGATGTACGGATCGCCGGTTTTTGTGTTTATCTTCGGGGTCCAAGTAAATTAGCCACATGAATTATACAAAAGAACTAATTCAAAACAAACAAGATTATACCTCTTGTATACCTCTTGATCTTCTATTGTATATCCTATCCTCCTCTTGGACGTTGTGTGGGCAACGATCCTTCAAGAGATGAAGAATCCTAGATCACGTTCTTCCCTTCCTTGCTCACTCCGAACAAAGGGAAGATGAAAGCTCCCTTCTTCTCCTATCTAGTGCCGACCAATAATCCTCCTAACTCAATTGTTGTCGCTGGCCAAGGAGAGGGAGAAGGAAGGTGGGCGCCGGGCAACAAGAGGAGCTCTTGTTACTGTCGGCCAAAGCTTGAGGAAGAGAGAAGGTGGGCGTCGGCCAAGTGATGGAGAGATCCCTTATTACCACCGGCTAAAAGAGTAGAGAGAGAGGGGGGGAGCCACCGACCAACCTAGAGAGAAATAGGGAGGCGCCGCCCAATCTTCTCTATAGTCAACTCCAAAAACCCTAACCTTAATTGATGTGTTGCCGCCCAAAACTTTAGAAGCAAACCCTAACACCAATTCTGTTGGGTTTCCGGCACCGCGGCGTGTGTGTGTTCGATCATGTTTCGTAAATATGAACACAGCGGAAGCAATAAAAATAATAAATCTACATTTATTACAACACACACAACACACGCATGCATATTACAACAAGTGTAGACATAACCGTAAATTAAAATTTGCAAAAAAAGAAAATTATCTACGTTATACCTTTCGTATGACGTGTAGCGGGAACGGCATCAACCAGAACGATCCTCGTAAGAATCGTCTCTATCCGTATCCACGCCGAGCTCCTCGGGATGACTTCGCTAAGCCACGAGCTTCGTCTTCGTACGGGTTACTAGCCTCATGTTGAAGACAAAGTGATCGAGAGATGATCACGATCCGAATCCAAATTCGGATCCAAAACCGAGTCCTCAAAACTCGATTCTCCGGAGAGGTATTCGTCAACCGTTTGACGAATCCTTCGTCCCCCACCTCAGAGGATTACCGGAGATCAAATCCCCGGTAAGTTAGCCGCTGTCGGAGCACTAACCGTCGTCCAAACGACGCTCCGACAACAAAGAAACAAGCTGTCCAGAAAAACTGGACAGCTTTTGGTGGAGGAATAGAGGCCGGCCAAGGAGAGATGGAAGCTCACCTTATCACCAAACCTAGAGGAGATCACCGGAGGTTCACCGTCTGAAGCTTGGTCGCCGGCAACAAGTTGGACAGCTGCACAAAAGCTGGGCGGCGGCACCTTAGGGTTGGGCGCCGAAAACTCCAAGGAGGTGGGCGGCAACTAGGTTGGGCAACCAAAACTTGATTAGTTTTAGGGTTAGGTTTAAGCCCTATTTTATAGAGAACTAATTCTCTTAATGGTTAATGGATCATATCCATAAAGCCCGTTAACCCGCTCCATTAGGATAAGTTAAAATAAACCAAACCATGATGGTTTATTTTAAGTTAAAACGAACCGAACCAACCTTTGGTTCATTCGTTTAATATAAACCAAACCCTTTGGTTTATTCTCATCCATTGGATTAGAACCAAACCATTTTGGTCCATCCATTATGTCTTCATAAGACACGGCTCATCCACGCTTCCATTGCGACTGAAACAATTTCATGCTTGCTTTATGTTTGGTCCAACCAAACATAGTTTCTCTCGGTCTGAGAATCCCATTCTCAAGCTCGTTTTAAATCCTTTGGATTACACTCGTTGTGCGTGTGACCAAATAGGTTCTCGGTTTATGTTGGCCGTCTATAATTAACCATTAATTATAGAACGATCATGAGTGGCACCTAGTAGTACATCATGATCCCCAATTAACCGAAAAGATCAACAGTTGATCCAGAACTATTTCTGAAACCCTTCAGTAGCTCGAATGAATCGTGCCCCATTCCCTTCACTCATCTTATACCCACTTGGTTCAGGACATGGTCTATTGTGTCGGTCCCCACTAGGCTGACTACGTCACACCTAGCCCAAGTATCATTTCCTCGTCCTACGGATTCTAGTTACTCCACATGTATCGAAGAGTACCTTACTCTAAACATGTAATGCTTTGGCCAAAGACTTTAGTAACAATCTGACGAGAGGCCATGGGTATACATCTCCTCGCAAGGAGTGGTGAATCCTTTATAGGCTATTCAAACACCTTCGATCATTTCGACTTATACCCAATCATCCCGGGTCCACATCTCCTTAGAGATGTTTGCTTAAGATGTCAAAGCATAAGTCTCCATGATCAAGATGACTTGAATACCGCAAGTCAAAGGAACATCGACTTAAGCCACGTAAGAACTTCATTGACATATCTATATATGCAGAGAACCATATGAAGTCTTACTTTGGTCACTCCAATGAACTAGTTACCATAACTAGCATCCACGATCAACTCCGGACATCACTATGTCTCCAGCCAGTGAGAATCAGCTGCTTGGATACACCAAGGAGTATACCTCGTGCTAGTCTTGACAGAATTGATGGTGTCCTAATCCATCAATTCATCGACTAGGGATAATTTCGATACATCACAATTACACATGTAGAGATACTCACTAGTTGTGATCCAATCACAAATTCTCTCATGCTGTGAATCGTATCGTGGACATTCAAGAAATGAGTTTAAGATCCAATCAAATACATTAAACATGTATACTCAAATAGTGAATCTTCATTTATCATATAAATGGTTCATACATAAGGCGATTGCCTTAGGACATCTCTCATATATTACTAACAGACTCCCACTTGGCCTAATGCCAATCACTACGGTATCCTATACCATAAGCACTAACATGACCCTCAAACTTACTTTGAGGTAATGCTTTAGTCAAAGGATCCGCTAAGTTCCTTTCAGTGGGAATTTTCTCGATTTGTATTTCGTTCCTACTGATGATCTCTCTGATAAGATGATAGCGGCGAAGCACATGTTTGGATCGTTGATGAGACCTTGGCTCTTTCGCCTGTGCAATTGCTCCATTGTTGTCGCAGTAGACCGGTATTGCTTCAACAATGGCCGAAATCACACCAAGTTCATGAACGAACTTCTTGATCCAAACCGCTTCCTTTGCTGCTTCCGAAGCTGCAATATATTCTGCCTCAGTGGTAGAATCCGCTACAGTCTCTTGTTTGGAACTTTTCCAACTCACTGCGCCCCCATTCAAGGTGAACACGTATCCAGACTGAGACCTGGAATCATCCTTGTCTGTCTGGAAGCTGGCATCCGTATACCCGCGTATCACCATGTCCCCTTCTCCATATATTAGGAACACATCCTTAGTTCTTCTCAAGTACTTAAGGATCGTCTTAACAGCCGCCCAATGATCCATTCCTGG
Source organism: Wurfbainia villosa (assembly GCA_025175895.1). Classification (NCBI taxonomy): domain Eukaryota; kingdom Viridiplantae; phylum Streptophyta; class Magnoliopsida; order Zingiberales; family Zingiberaceae; genus Wurfbainia; species Wurfbainia villosa. Next base: position 88,674,447 of record CM046003.1, read on the forward strand.
ATCGGATTGGTATCTGCTCGTGACACTCAGAGCGTACGATACATCGGGCCTCGTACATAACATAGCATACATGATAGATCCTATTGCGGATGCATAGGGAATCTTACTCATGCAAATCCTCTCGTCTTCTGTGCGCGGACACATAGACTTCGAAAGGTGTACCCCATGCCTGATGGGCAGATAACCTTTCTTGGATTCCGACATGCTAAACCTCTTTAGCACTCGGTCTATATATGTAGACTGCGAAAGACCAAGCAACCGTTTCGATCTCTCTCTATAGATCTTAATCCCAAGGATGTAGGTTGCTTCTCCCAGGTCTTTCATGGAGAATGTCTTGGATAACCAAACCTTAATTGACTGTAAGATTGACACATCGTTTCCTATAAGTAATATGTCATCGACATACAATACTAGGAACACGACTGCACTCCCACTAACCTTCTTGTACACACAAGGTTCGTCTGGATTTTGTGAGAAATCAAACTTTTTGATCGTCTCATCAAAACGGATATTCCAGCTCCTGGATGCTTGCTTCAATCCATAAATGGATCGTCACAATTTGCATACCTTGGTTTTATCAACCGATGTGAAACCCTCAGGCTGTATCATATACACGTCCTCGAGCAGGTTTGTTGGATATCGAATGGCTGGCTAGAGGGGGGTGAATAGCCCTCGTTCGTTGGATGTCGTATTTTGCTCGTCTACGAAAATGTTAGCGCAAGCGGAAGCAATAAACTAAGACAAGCAAATAGAAATAAAACAAAGACAATACAAACTAACGCGGGTTCACGGCTACGCCGCTAATCCACGGTCCGATTCGTCCACGGTGAATCACTCCGAAACCCAATCACTATTGGTCTCTCCTTTGCACCAAGCTAGGTGGAGGTAACCTTTACAAACACTCCTCTTACAAATAGAATGGAAATAAGCTTGAGTATGAGGATAGAAAGCTTTAGGGAACTTTGGGAGAGTATTAGAGCATAAGCATTTTTTTTCCAAACCCTTACCCCCTTCCTTTTTATAGAGGAAGAGGCCGATGCTCGATCACGATCGAGTGCGATCTAGTCGACTCCATTCGTGCGACGCAGTTCCATCGATCATTGCCTTCACAGGCGATCATTGATCGTCGACCGCATCAATCGCCCATCGATTCCCATAGGCGATGATCGCCGCCTAAATCGGTCTTATACCATCGATCAACCCATCGACTCGAGCGATCCGCCATGACATGGCGATCGGGTGTCGAAAACCCATCCGACACTTGGCCAAATGGCCAAGTTTCACCTAAGAGCTACCCTTCCCGGGTTACAATCGCCACTCATCTCTGAGTCCTCGCCGAAGTTCTCTTCGTTCTCGGCCACGCCCTCGCAGATCAGCGACGGCTCGCAAAGCTCCTTCGCGTCTCTTGCCTCGAAGTCTACTTCCTCCGACTTCACTCCAAGCTTCTCGTCCGATGATCCCTCGGATGCCCCAAGCGCACGGCTTCCGCAAAGCAATCCTTCACCGACTCAAGGCACGAGTGATGAGATGTGAAACTCACCACGGCTCCATGTGCAAATTACTAAGTCCTGCACGACTTCAACGCACATATCAAATCAACATAACAAACTAACTTAAACCCTTTGCCACACCATCAAAACCATATTACGGCAAGAGATTGCCCTAACAATCTCTCCCTTTTTGATGTGTGGCAATCCGTTTAAGTTAGGTAAAAACATTTGATATAAATTTGTAAGGTAAGAAAGCATGTAAACATAACATTTGATAGCAACATGCAACTCCCCCTTAATCCATGAAACTCCCCCTTAATCTCTTCCCCTATCATAAATAACTTAAACACATTCATTTCTCCCCCTTTGACACCATCAAAAATATGAATACTAAGTTAAGAACACATGGCATCAAGTCTAGTAAAAAGAAAATACCACATGTTGACCATCGATCGTTCGATACCAATGATCGCACGTGATTTTCGTAATTCGATTTTTCTGGCCGAAATTCAGAAATGCATAAAAAATTCCAGAAAATTTGAAAAATCATGAAATTTGGGGAACACATTTCTTTTAAGTATATCTATCAATGAAAAATAGTTTTTATGAAAAATCATTATATTTTCACGTTCTCGCCAAAAATCCAAAAGCTTTAAAAACTACTAGGTTTTTTATCATAAGAGTATCCATTTTAACACCTAGTCTTGCATCCAATTGTTTCAAAGCATGAATACATGTATTTTAAAGTAAGAAATTGTTTTGAAAACATATGAAATATCCAACCATGATCTTTGGGCAATATGTCTATGAATTAAACATAAGTCTTCCCCATGATTGGTCTATTATTGCTATTTTGATACTTTAAATGACCATCTAAATGCCATAGGCATTAGTGGACATTTGTATCATCCTAATATCTCACCCATGCTAAGTTTGCTATCAAGTTAGCCTATAGTGAGTGTGAGATGCATCCTAGGGGGTATTTGTATATACTTAACCAATATATTCATGCAATTCTATCATGGTTAAGTATCAACCTAACATCCTTCATGATCATAAAGACATATATGAATGAATTCTACATTATGATCATGAAACTCATGTATTCATCAAATAATAGTCATGCATTAGGTATTATATGATGATAATAAATAAAGTATTACCTAAAGCATGATTCAAACCTATTTCTTATGATAACGTGCCAAATTTCAAAAACATAAATTATGATTGTAAATATACATAGGAATTACATCAATCATCATGATTTAAGCATTATTATCTATTTATGGGTACGTTATCATCACCCAACACTATCTAAAAAATGTTGTCCCGTCATCCTAAGTCAACCAAAATATGATATAGGTTAGGTCCATGTGGTTGACTACCCTAGGGTTATTCTAACCCTTAAGGATGGATTTTGGAACCCAAAATAAGTTCTTTCCTATTGTGTTCACTAGATATTCCTTGGGGATCCATTTTCTAGCAATTACCTTCTTCTTATCTTGTCCCCTAGCTATTAAGCGTTTGTAGGCCTTTTCATTTTTCTTTTCCTTATATCCTAGGCCCTTTTTGTTAAAGCTTGCCCTTTGGCTCCCTATGATCATATTTAATGTGTTGGAGCCTATTGTGAATTTTTCTAGGGCTTTGGTTAAATAATCTACCTTTTCCCTTAATGCCCTATTTTCCTCTATGCATGCATCATTAACATCCAAAGGCATATAGTCATGTGAGCATGCATCATCATGGCAAGAAGAAACATTATCATTTAAGCATGCATTTTCTAGCTTTTGTTCTAATTCCTTAATTTGACTAAGCATGCTTTTACTTTTCTTTTTCATGCCAAATAACTCCTTAGTTAAACTAGAAATTATGGAAACTATTTTCTTAGGAGAAGCATTCGTTACCATAGTTTCCATATCCTCTTCTTCTTCTTCGGATGAAGAGGATGTAGAAGCTCCCCCTTCATTTGAGCTTTCCCCACTTGAGCTTGATTCTTCATTTGAGGAGGAGGAGGAGCAATCCGAGTCATGAAGAGCCATAAGTGCTAGGTTGGAGTAGACATGCTCTTCTTCTTCGGATGAGGAGGCGGGGGCAACGTCATCCCATATCTTGGCTTTGAGTGCCATGGCCTTCCCTTTTCCTTTTGCCTTCTTTTCTTCTTCCTTTTTCTTGCTCCCCTTCTTCTTCTTTTCTTCTTTCTTGCTCTTATTTAGGAGGGGACAATTATCCCTTATATGTCCCTCTCCTTAGCAATTATAGCATATGACCTTCCCCCTTTGTCTTCTATTCCTATCATTAGATTTATGAAAATGAAAACCTTTTAACGCCCGTCTTACCCTCCTTACCATATAGGCTTCTTCGGTGCTATCCATGGAGGAGGAGGAAGATGCTTCATCATCGGAGGAGGAGGGAACTTCCATCTTCTTCTTCCCCTTGTTTGCCATCAAGGCTACTCCCCGTGAATTTTGGACTCTAGGCTCTTCTTGTATACCTTCAAGCCTTGTCTCATGAAGCTCCATGGTTGAAAAGAATTCCTCCAAGGTGCTCACTTCTAGGTTCTTGGAGATGTAAAATGAGTCCACCATGGAGCTCCATTTTGAGGACCGGGGAAAGGCATCTATGGCCTTCATTACCATATCCCGGTTTGATAGCTTCTCCCCTACACTTGTTAGCCCAATTAATATTTCTTTAATTCTAGAATGTAGGGAAGTTACCTTTTCTCCCTTTTCAAGCTTAATATTTGATAGTTGGGAGCGAAGGAGGTCTCTTCTTGCTAGCTTGGCTTCCGAAGTGCCTTCATGAAGTTCAACCAATCTCTCCCACATCTCTTTGGCACTTGAGCACTCCCCTATTCTATTTACTTCTTGTTGAGGGAGCACATTGTATAGGTGGTGCTTGGCCTTTGAATTTGCCAAGTATTCTTCTCTTTGCCTTTTGCTCCACCTAGATTTCTCCAATGGCTCCCCATTCTCGTTCCTAGGCAACTCGAAACCGTTTTCCATTATTAAAAGGATTTCAAAGTCAGTTTCAAAGAATACCTCCATTCTCTTTTTCCACCAAGAGAATTCGCCGTCAAACTTCGGAGGGTGGATGTTTGAGTCGGCCATTTACTTGTTGAAGTGTTTGTTGTGGCGGTTAGTCCGGTGACAAGCAACCTGGCTCTGATACCACTTGTTGGATATCAAATGGCCGGCTAGAGGGGGGTGAATAGCCCTCGTTCGTTGGATGTCGTATTTTGCTCGTCTACGAAAACGTTAGCGCAAGCGGAAGCAATAAACTAAGACAAGCAAATAGAAATAAAACAAAGACAATACAAACACGGAGATATAACGTGGTTCACGGCTACGCCGCTAATCCACGATCCGATTCGTCCACGATGAATCACTCCGAAACCCAATCACTATTGGTCTCTCCTTTGCACCAAGCTTGGTGGAGGTAACCTTTACAAACACTCCTCTTACAAATAGAATGGAAATAAGCTTGAGTAAGAGGATAGAAAGCTTTAGGGAACTTTGGGAGAGTATTAGAGCATAAGCATTTTTTTCCAAACCCTTACCCCCTTCCTTTTTATAGAGGAAGAGGGTTTCTTCCCGTTGACACAGAGCTGATCGATGCCCTCGATCACCGACCGATCCCGTGAGCCGCTGCCCAATAACGCTTCCACGCTGGATTCCATCCAGCAGATAGCATCACCGACCGATGGGACCATCACGACCGATGCTCGATAAGTCGAGTGCTCACTAGTCGACTCCATTCTGCGTGCGCATCGTTGCCCATCACCGACCGCTTCCGGGCCGATCGTTGCCGACATCCCGATCGCGCAGCCCATGGCGGGCCGACCGCCAAGCCCTAAACCGGTCTTATACCCCGATCAACCCATCGATTGAGCGGATCGCTATGACATGGCAATGACCGTGTCGAAAAACCCATCCGACACTTGGCCAAATGGCCAAGTTTCACCTAAGAGCTACCCTTCCCGGGTTACAATCGCTCACTCATCTCCTGAGTCCTCGCCTTCGGTTCTCTTCATTCTCGCCACGCCTCGGCAAAGATCAGCGACGGCTCGCAATGCTCCTTCGCGTCTCTTGCCTCGAAGTCTACTTCCTCCGACTTCACTCCAAGCTTCTCGTCCGACGGTCCCTCGGATGCCCCAAGCGCACGGCTTCCGCAAAGCAATCCTTCACCGACTCAAGGCACGAGTGATGAGATGTGAAACTCACCACGGCTCCATGTGCGAATTACTAAGTCCTGCACAACTTCAATGCACATATCAAATCAACATAACAAACTAACTTAAACCCTTTGCCACACCATCAAAACCATATTACGACAAGAGATTGCCCTAACAAGGTTTCCATTAAGGAAAGCTGTTTTCACATCCATCTGCCATATCTCATAATCATACTGAGCCGCTATGGCCAGGAGCATCCGAATGGATTTAAGCATAGCTACAGGCGAATAGGTTTCGTCATAATCAACACCTTGTTTTTGACGATATCCTTTCGCCACCAATCTAGCCTTATAGGTAATCACATTACCATCCATGTCGGTTTTCTTCTTGAAAACCCACTTGCACCCTATAGGCTTTATGCCTTCAGGTGGGTCAACCAAGTTCCAAACTTGGTTTTCGTACATGGAATCCATTTCCGACTTCATGGCACCAAGCCACTTATCCCTTTCTGAACTTGTCAGCACTTCTTCATAACTGGTAGGCTCCTCATCATCAATGAGTAACACGTCGTTCGATTCACTTACGAGAAATCCATATCTCTCAGGAATATTGCGTGTTCTACCAGATCTACGAAGATGTGGTGTTACAATAGGTCCAGCCGATTGCTCATCACTATGAGTTGTCGGCTGTTGTGCTTCACCAGGTATCTCATCAATGTCTATTTGAGTCTCTCGAGCCTCCTCAAGCTCGACGATACTCCCACTGTTTTCTTGCAAGAGAAACTCTTTCTCTAGAAACACAGCATGCCTTGAAACAAACACCTTTTGTTCCACAGGATGATAGAATTGGTAACCCCTTGTTTCCTTAGGGTATCCAATAAATAGACATTTATCAGACTTAGCATCCAGTTTGTCTGATACAGTCCGCTTCACATAAGCAGGACAACCCCATATCTTCAAGTAAGATACATGAGGTTTCTTACCATTCCATATCTCATATGGAGTAGTTGAGACTACCTTGGTAGGCATTCTGTTTAACAAGTAAACAGCTGTCTGAAGTGCATAACCCCAAAAGGACTTGGGAAGAGTCGCATGATTCATCATTGACCTGACCATGTCCAACAAGGTCCGGTTACGCCTCTCAGATACACCATTATGTTGTGGTGTATAGGGCGGAGTCCATTGAGACAATATGCCATTGTGTCTTAGATAATCAAGAAACTCTTGACTTAAGTATTCACCACCTCGATCCGATCGAAGTATACTCTTGTCATGTTGTTTCTCTACTTCATTTCTGAATTCTTTGAACCTTTCAAAGGCTTCAGACTTGTGTTTCATCAAGAACACTTACCCAAACCGTGAGTGATCATCGGTGAAGGTAATGAAGTAGCTATAGCCTCCTAAAGCTTGAGTTGACATAGGTCCACATACATCAGTATGTACTAGACCTAGTAACTCTCCCACTCGTTCACCTTTTCCAGTAAAAGGTAACTTAGTCATCTTGCCTTTTAAGCATGATTCGCATGTATCGTATAAATCCAATTCAAACGATTCCAGAATTCCACATCGGTGTAATTCGGACATGTGTTTCTTGCTTATATGGCCAAGACGACAATGCCACATATAGGAGTCTATTTGATTATCCTTTCAAGCACGCGTGTTGCTCGCTTCGATATTGAAAATGTCACTGGATACGTCCAACGTATAAACACCATTGCTTAAAGTTCCAGTCCCATAAAGAACTCCATTCAAAGTTATGTAACAACAATTGTTACTAAAAGTCAAATGGTACCCATTTCTAGTTAAACAAGAAATATAAATGATGTTCTTTATCAACGAAGGAACATAAAAGCAATTGTCCAGTTCTAAGACAAGTCCTACAGGGAGTTCCAACAAATACGTTCCGATGGCGAGTGCAGCAACCGTTGCTCCTTTCCCAACACGTAAATTTGACTCTCCCCTTGACGAGTCTTCTTATATTCCTTAGCCCATGTATGTCATTACATATATGTGAGCCACACCCAGTATCAAATACCCAAGTGTATGAGGAAATAGAATGACAATCAATAAAAAAGATTTCTGAAGAAGATGGGGCATCCGATGCCTTATCCTTCTTCATGGACTCAAGATAATCTTGCACTTTCTTCGCAAATGGCTCTCCTTGCCATAATGATGGCAAGTTTCCTTTTGTGCTAGTTCTACCTTCTTAGCCCTTCTCTTCTTTCCCTTCTGCTGTTCCTTTGACTTCCTCTTAGAACCTTTCTTCGAGGAATCAACTAACAAAGACCGTCCTTCTCATGCTTCTCGAAGACTCCACACCAAAGATATTGAGCAAGATCACAGATGAACCTCCTAGCATCTCAGAGGTGAAGAGGAGCTTTGAGACTTCGAACCTTTCGAATCTCACTTGCTCATCAACCAACTCACAAAGATGAAGGACTACGATATGAGCATCCATATGCTCATGCTGCTTTCGTAGCTTGGGTTCCATCGTGGCTAGCATGATGCAACTCATTTGTTCAGAATCACTCACATGTTTCTGATAGGCCAACAATTGGTCCAGAGTTGCATTGTCACTAGGATGGGCGGGAAGAGGCGCTTCGAGGACATACACAAGCTTTTCCACCTTGAGAACAATTCTCAAGTTTCTAAGCTAGTCCAAGAAGTTTGGCCCAGTCAATTTATTTGAATCCAAAATGGAACGCAATTCAAAGACATCATGATCAATTTTAGAAATACAAAACAAGTATATATGAGAAAGATGATTTTTAAAATGCATCAATATACATTTATAAATCTCATTCATTTTTCAAATTTCAAAAACCCTAAAATCACTTCGGGAGATCGTAGGTCCATCTCCGAATGGGCTGATATCCATCATAGTTATGAACAACCTTGGACAGAGTCCAACAAGCCATTCATAACTATGACAGTAGGTATCTTCTATACCGATTGCATATCACGTATATGCAACTATCACAATATGCTATCAACTAATTGAATGTTCACACATACATCGGGTTGTTAACACATTAACAAGTATGCATCATATGCATAGCACCCAACTTCACCTCCCTTTACATCGACCTTGGAGAGAGTCCAACAAGCCGATGCTCCAGGTTAAAGCCAACCCATTAATCAGGACATAGTTTTAATATGGTTAGAGCGCATTCAACCAATGAGCCCAGCTTGGAGAGAGTCCAACAACCAAAGCTAACGATTGACCTCTGACTCTTACCATATTAGTATTAAACTATTCCATGGTTTGAACATATTCGGGTTCGAGCCGGGCTTGGAGAGAGTACAACAACCCAAACAAGAAACGAAACTCTGGTTCTAACCATATTAATGGAAGGTGTAGGCCTTAATATTGTTTAAGGGTTTTATGTCTCATCTTCTTTGCATGCAAATAACTATTATCTACATGGCATGACATACATGGCATACATCTACATGTCACGACACGCATGGCATAATGTTATGCATCTAATGCAATTACATGGCATACAATTATGTCATGTATATAATTTCCTTATATGTCATAACTATTTATGGAAATAAAATATGTTTAAGATTTGATTCTCCAAATCAAATCATAATTAAATTAGAAACAAATTTCCAAATCTAATCACATATTTTATTCATGGAATTATTTGATTAAGGAAAATCTATTTAGGAAACCAATTTCCTAAATCATTAAAACTACTTATGGAAATAAAATATTTTAAGATTTGATTTCCCAAATCAAATCATGATTAAATTAGGAAACAAATTTTCAGAATCTAATCAAATATTTTATTTATGGAAAATATCAATTTCCATAAATACTTCCAACTTTCCAAAAGTGGAAGATTTCCATAAATACTTCTAGACTTTCCAAAATTGAAAAATTTCCATAAATACTTCTAAATTTCCAAAATTAGAAAATTTCCAGAAATACATTATGACTATCGCAAAACCATTTTACGATTATGTCGAAACACAACCTGGGCTCGATACCATCAAGGGTTTCGATCACAAGGCAGTGTGTTCGATCATGTTTCGTAAACATGAACACAGCGGAAGCAATAAAAATAATAAATATACATTTATTACAACACACACAACACACGCATGCATATTACAACAAGTGTAGACATAACCGTAAATTAAAATTTGCAAAAAAAGAAAATTATCTACGTTATACCTTTCGTATGACGTGTAGCGGGAACGACATCAACCGGAACGATCCTCGTAAGAATCGTCTCTATCCGTATCCACGCCGAGCTCCTCGGGATGACTTCGCTAAGCCACGAGCTTCGTCTTCGTACGGGTTACTAGCCTCGTGTTGAAGACAACGTGATCGAGAGATGATCACGATCCGAATCCAAATTCGGATCCAAAACTGAGTCCTCAAAACTCGATTCTCCGGAGAGGTATTCGTCAACCGTTTGACGAATCCTTCGTCCCCCACCTCAGAGGATTACCGGAGATCAAATCCCCGGTAAGTTAGCCGCTGTCGGAGCACTAACTGTCGTCCAAACGACGCTCCGACAACAAAGAAACAAGCTGTCCAGAAAAACTGGACAGCTTTTGGTGGAGGAATAGAGGCCGGCCAAGGAGAGATGGAAGCTCACCTTATCACCGAACCTAGAGGAGATCACCGGAGGGTCGCCGGAGGTTCACCGGCTGAAGCTTGGTCGCCGGCAACAAGTTGGATAGCTGCACAAAAGCTGGCGACCTTAGGGTTGGCGCCAAACCTCCAAGGAGGTGGGGCGGCAACTAGGTTGGGCAACCAAAACTTGATTAGTTTTAGGGTTAGGGTTTAAGCCCTATTTTATAGAGAACTAATTCTCTTAATGGTTAATGGATCATATCCATAAAGCCCGTTAACCCGCTCCATTAGGATAAGTTAAAATAAACCAAACCATGATGGTTTATTTTAAGTTAAAACGAACCAAACCAACCTTTGGTTCATTTGTTTAATATAAACCAAACCCTTTGGTTTATTCTCATCCATTGGATTAGAACCAAACCATTTTGGTCCATCCATTATGTCTTCATAAGACATGGCCCATCCACGCTTCCATTGCGACTGAAACAATTTCATACTTGCTTTATGTTTGGTCCAACCAAACATAGTTTCTCTCGGTCTGAGAATCTCATTCTCAAGCTCGTTTTAAATCCTTTGGATTACACTCGTTGTGCGTGTGACCAAATAGGTTCTCGGTTTATGTTGGCCGTCTATAATTAACCATTAATTATAGAATGATCATGAGTGGCACCTAGTAGTACATCATGATCCCCAATTAACCAAAAGATCAACTGTTGATCCGTAACTATTTCAAACCCTTCAAGAGCTTCGAATTAATCGTGCCCCATTCCCTTCACTCATCTTATACCCACTTGGTTCAGGACATGGTCTATTGTGTCAGTCCCCACTAGGCTGACTACGTCACACCTAGCCCAAGTATCATTTCCTCGTCCTACTGATTCTAGTTACTCCACATGTATCGAAGAGTACCTTACTCTAAACATGTAATGCTTTGGCCAAAGACTTTAGTAACAATCCGACGAGAGGCCATGGGTATACATCTCCTCGCAAGGAGTGGTGAATCCTTTATAGGCTATTCAAACACCTTCGATCATTTCGACTTATACCCAATCATCCCGGGTCCACATCTCCTCGGAGATGTTTGCTTAAGATGTCAAAGCATAAGTCTCCATGATCAAGATGACTTGAATACCGCAAGTCAAAGGAACATCGCACTTAAGCCACGGTAAGAACTTCATTGACATATCTATATATGCAGAGAACCATATGAAGTCTTACGACTGGTCACTCCAATGAACTAGTTACCATAACTAGCATCCACGATCAACTCCGGACATCACTATGTCTCCAGCCAGTGAGAATCAGCTGCTTGGATACACCAAGGAGTATACCTCGTGCTAGTCTCGACAGAATTGATGGTGTCCAAATCCATCAATTCATCGACTAGGGATAATTCCGATACATCACAATTACACATGTAGAGATACTCACTAGTTGTGATCCAATCACAAATTCTCTCATGCTGTGAATCGTATCGTGGACATTCAGTAAATGAGTTTAAGATCCAATCAAATACATTAAACATGTATACTCAAATAGTGAATCTTCATTTATCATATAAATGGTTCATACATAAGGTGATTGCCTTAGGACATCTCTCATATATTACTAACAAATTCTCCTCTTGACGCCCAAGCCTTTGCCTCCTATTTATAGATTCTGCCCAAACCTCTTTTTAATCATGTCCGTCGGATCTAGGCTTCATGAGGTTTTTAATAGGCTACAATAGGGACCATGTGGAGGAGTTGGATCTTGGCCACCCAATGGATCTAACCCACATAAAGTCCGATCCATTAATGATAATTCATTCCACTAGAGGATTATCATTGATCTACCTCACCAACCCCCATAAATAAATATGAGCTCCATATATTAATTGTACAAATATCTCCCCTTGTTTAAGATATCGAATGTCCGTCAATTAATTAATTTACTGACAATTAATTAATCAACATCAAACTCCATGAGTAGTACCACTCAACCTTATCATCATGCCGGACCAAGTACTCCTATAGGGCTTACATGATAATCCTTATGAGCTCCTCAAGGGGACATCATCATCCTAATATATAGGACACGGTTTCCTCCTATAATCAACGGTACACCATGTAAATAATATCATTTCCTAACTTACCGAGCCTATCGATTTAAACTATAAATCTTGTCCATTAGTAAATCAAAGAAATAAATACTAAGTACATGTGCCCATTATTATATCGGGATTCAGATCATGCACACTATAATATCCGAGGTCCGATTCAATTATGTAGTCAACAATAAATTGAATCATCTCTAAGTCGGTCATGCTCAATCCACACAAAGTGTACTAGTGTAATTCTATGGTCAAGACAAATCAATATCAAACTACACTACAACCATACCAATGGTTTGTCGAAAACCATCTCGATTGTGATCCTCTACTTATACTCTACAAGGAACTTATAACATGATCTTCCGTATGACACCACACACCATGTTATCTACAATGTAATGTATCAGACAATATGCATAACCATAAATATGCAAACAATTATCATTTGATTCTTATTTCAAAAATAAAGATGTTCATACAAAAGATAGACTTTTCAATATACATCCCAACAACTATATGTCCTAGAGCAGTCCATTCCTGAACCACCCACCCCTACGGCCACTCGTGCTGACAAGGATGCTTATAAGAAGCATCAAAATGATGCATTGGATGTGTCATGCCTTATGCTTGCCACCATGACCTCTGAGCTTCTAAAGCAACATGAGAACATAGATGCATATGTTATGGTTGAGCATCTAAAACAACTATATCAGGGACAAGCAAGGCACGAGAGATACAAAGTATCAAAGGCCTTGTTTCAATGCAAAATGCAAGAAGAAACTCTCGTAGGTACTCATGTACTCAAGATGATTGGGTACGTTGAGAACCTACAAAGATTGGGATTTCCATAAGGCCAAGAGCTGGCCATTGACCATGTTCTTCAGTCGACCATGTTCTTCAGTCGACCATGTTCTTCAGTCACTATCAAAAGGCTATAGTCAATTTGTCATGAACTACAACATGAATGAAATTGACAAGCCTTTACCTGAGTTGTTGAGCATGTTACGAACTACTGAACTCAAACTTAAGAAGGCAAAGCCTAGTACCATTTTGATGGTGAACAAAGGCAAAGGCAAAGGCAAGCAGAAGCCTAAAGGTAAGGGTAAGACTCAAGCCAAAGTCAAAGGCAAAAGCAAGGAAAATGCATTAAAACCTAAAGGAAGGGTGTCTAAGGAAGGGGAATTCTTCCACTTCGGTGAGACCGGGAATTAGAAGAGAAACTGTAAACTATACCTGGAAGAGGTGAAAAGGAAGAAAAGTGAGACTTCTTCCTCAGGTATACATGTTATTGAAGTCAATTTACCTATCTCGTCTTCTTGGGTATTAGATATCAGTTGTGCTTCTCACATTTGTACCAATGTCCAGAGCCTTCGAAAGACTAGATCATTGACGAAGGGTGAAGTGGACCTACGGGTAGGCAATGGAGAAAAGGTTGCCGCCATCGCTGTAGGGACATATTCCTTATTCATTCCCACTGGGCTTATCTTAGAACTAGAAGATGGTTGTTATGTGTCTGCCTTGACTAAAAACATTATCTCTGTTTCTTGTTTAGACAAGAAAGGTTTCTTGTTTGTAATAAAGGACAAGTGTTGTTCCATTTATTTACATGATATGTTTTTTGTAGTGCACACCTTGTGAATGGTCTCTATCTTCTAGATCTTGAAACCCCAGTCTATAACATAAATACCAAACAGTTCAAATCTAATGATCTGAACCAAACATACCTCTGGCATTGTCGCCTAGGTCACATAAATGAGAGTCACATATCCCAGCTCCATAAGGATGGATTACTAGACTCATTTGATTTTGCATCATATGAGACATGTGAATCTTCTCTTCTACGCAAGATGACCAAGACTCCAATTAGTGGACATGGCGAACGAGCTACTGATTTGCTAGAACTCATACATACTGATGTATGTGGGCCTTTCAATGTAGCAGCTAGAGGAGGCTATCAGTACTTCATTACTTTTACTGATGATTTTAGTAGATATGGATATGTGTATCTTATGAGACACAAATCTGAATCCTTTGAAAAGTTCAAAGAATTCAAGAATGAAGTACAAAACCAACTTGGTAAGAGTATGAAATTACTTTGATCAGATCAAGGTGGGGAATACCTTAGCCAAGTTTTCGTGACTATCTTATTGAGTTTGGGATTAGATCTCAACTCACTCCACCTGGAACACTACAGTGGAATGGTATATCAAGAAGAAGAAATCATATATTATTAGATATGATACGATCCATGATGAGTCACACAAATCTTCCTTCTTTCTTTTGGGGATATGCTTTAGAGACATCTGCTTTCACACTTAACCGCGTCCCATCTAAGGCAGTCATAAAGACACCATATGTGATATGGCCTGGGAAGAGTCCCAAGATGTCTTTTATGAAGATTTAGGGATGTGAGGCTTATGTTCGACGTCAAGTCTCCGATAAACTAGGCCCCAAATCTGACAAGTGCTACTTTGTAGGATATCCTAAGGAAATGAAAGGATATTACTTCTACAATCCTACATAAGGCAAAGTGTTTGTCACTAGAAATGGAGTATTTATTGAAAGAGAGTTCATTTCTAGAAGAACTAGTGGGAGTAAAATACATCTTGAAGAAATTCAAGATAAAGATAGCACTGAGATGGAAGTTGAACATGCACCACAAAGTATTGTGGATGATAAGATTGTTGCACAAGAAGTTGTGGAACAACAACCTGTTCAAGTATACTAACCTCTTCGCAAGTCTGATAGGATACGTCGTCAGCCTGAGAGATATTCATTTCTCTTGTCTGACAATGATGATGTTATGCTTGTTGAGTTCAATGAGCCTACATCCTATCAAGAAGCTGTGATGAGCCCAGATTCTGAGAAATGGATAGAGGCCATGAGATCCGAAATGGAATCCATGTACACTAACCAAGTATGGACTTTGGTTGATCCACCTGACGGGGTCAAATCCATTGGGTGTAAGTGGGTCTTTAAGAGAAAGACTAATATGGATGGTCTTATGCATACCTATAAAGGGTGATTGGTGGCTAAAGGTTTCAAGTAGATTCATGGTATTGACTATGATGAAACTTTTTCACCAGTTGCGATGCTTAAGTCCATTCGGATCATGCTTGCTATTGCAGCTTACTCCGATTATGAGATCTGGCAAATTGTTGTCAAAACTGCATTTCTGAATGGAAACCTCCTCGAGGATGTGTACATGACACAACCTAAGGGTTTTCTAGATCCAAAGCATGCTGGCAAGGTATGCAAGCTGCAAAGATCCATTTATGGTTTAAAGCAAGCATCTAGAAGCTAGAATCTTCTATTCGATGATGCGATCAAACAGTTTGGTTTCATCAAGAATGGAGATGAACCCTGTGTCTACAAGAGGGTTAGTGGGAGCATAGTTATCTTTCTTATCTTGTATGTTGATGACATACTTCTCATTGGAAACGACATCCCTATGCTACAGTCTGTGAAGACTTGGCTTGGGAATTGTTTCTCAATGAAGGATTTAGGTGAAGCAGCCTACATTTTAGGCATTAAGATCTATAGAGATAGATCTAAGAGATTGTTTGGCCTAAGTCAGAGTGCATACATTGACAAGGTGCTTAAACATTTTGCCATGCAGAATTCCAAGAAGGGATTTCTGCCAATTTCATATGGTGTGAACCTTTCGAAGGCTCAATCCCTTTCTTCTAAGGAAGAAAGGGAATGCATGGATCAGATCCCTTATGCATCTGCTATAGGGTCTATTATGTATGTCATGCTATGCACTTGTCCTGATGTCTCGTATGCTTAAAGCATGGCGAGTAGGTACCAGTCAGATTCAGGTGACTGTCACTGGATAGCCGTTAAGAATATTCTTAAGTACTTGAGAAGAACTAAAGAATATTTCTTGATATTTGGAGGCAATGAGGAGCTCGTTGTAAAGGGTTACAACGATGCTAGCTTCCAAATAGACAAGGACGATTACAGATCGTAGTCAGGGTATGTCTTTTGTTTAAATGGTGGTGCTGTGAGCTAGAAGAGTTCAAAGCAAGAAACAGTCGCGCATTCTACTACAGAGGTCGAGTGTATTGCTGCTTCTGATGCGGCAAAGGAGGTTGTTTGGATCAGGAAGTTGTTTCTAAGCTTGGTGTAGTTCCTAGCATCGTGAGCCCTATAGATCTTTATTGTGACAACAACGGGGCTATAGTATAGACTAAGGAACCTCGTTCTCACCAGCGTTCCAAACATATACTATGGTGGTATCACCTCATTTGAGAGATCATCGATAGAGGAGACGTGCAGATATACAGAGTAGTAACTGATGCTAACATTGCGGATCCCTTGACCAAGGCTTTGGCATAGAGGAAGCATGATGGTCATACTAGGTCACTGGGTCTTAGATATTACAGTGATTAACACTAGTGCTAGTGGAAGATTATTAGTGTCAGCCCTTAGTGCCAATCATGAGATGATTGATTAGGGATCATATGAATCATATTTCATTAATAATAGGGAAAGATTGATTATTATATTTACTTTATGTGTGTGTCAGCCAAATAAATATAATAATGCCCTTAAATAGTAGGTTCTAATCTATAGTTTATCAATTGATAGAATTGATTTTGAAAAGCTGTAGAGAACACTATACTTAAACATTCCTAGTCAAGTATTGTATTAATGGACAAAGGGATATATTGATACATTGAGACTAGCCTGTAGGTCAATGGATGACTTGATCTCATAAGTCATGGATATGTGATATCACATTGACACATGGATTTATATATTGGATAATATATGTACTAAATTGACCTGCCATGAGAAAGTGTTATGGATCGTCATATGAGTGTCATATACTTTCTCATATGACTATTGGTATGAATAGTCCTTAGACCTGAAGTCACTACGGTTCCCTACATAAGGAGTTATGTACTTTGGTATCGTCTAACGTCACCCGTAACAGGGTGCACTATAATGGCGATTGTTGGGTATGTAACGAATTATGCGGAGGGATGTGAGTGATGTAGATGGGATATATCCCTCCCATATGACGGGAGTGATATCTTTGGCCTCTTGATAGAGTATGACCACAAAATGCATGGTCATACTCAAATGAGTCAATATGAGATATTGAGCTCATTTTTTTGAGTGAGTATACTTGGGGATCAAGAAACATAAAAATCGATAAGGGGATGACACAGTCTATGCCTCATTGATCGATCTAAGATATCAAGGATAGAAGGGCACCGTCATACATGTAATAGCCACGGAAAGGTTGTCGGATCTCGACTTTCTTGTAGCTTGGGTAGCAATGATGTATAGCTAGATGTCGCTCATTGCTTATGTATCTAAAATGGTTTTAGATACATTACCAACGCTATGAGAGCCTATAGGGTCACTCACAAAGAATATGTTTTGGAGAAGTGTTCATCTTAGTTTGACTAAATGAATCATTAGTTAATTGAATGGACTAGAATGAGTTAGACTCATTGCTTAGCCTAACTTGAGTTGGACTCAAATTGGTTTAATTTGAGTTAGACTCAAGTTAAACCAATTGAAGAAGGTAAGCATGATTAATGATGATTAATCATGCATGCAAATGGATTAATGCACGAAATGAGATTTAATGCTTAATGTTGCATGCAAAGGGATTAATGCATGAAATGAAACATATTCCCAAACGTTGCATGCAAAATAGATTATTTCATGCAAATTGGATTATTGCATTAACATTGCATGAAATGTGATTTCACATGCAATTGAAATTTGAGAAGCCACCCTAAACGTTGCATGCAAAAAGAAAAGGGTTAATGCAAAAGAATTAATCCATGAAGTGGGGTTTCATCCTCAAACGTTGCATGCATGAAGGGGTTAATGCATGTGAAATGGGATTTAAGCTCTCTTGAATGAGAGTGAGATGTGGTGAATCCTTTTTGTCGTGTAGTGCATCCCTATTTCTTCTTCTCCCTTCTTCTTGGCCAAGGTCTAGAGTGGAGAGCCTTAGTGTGGTTGGTAGCACAACCAAAGGTGTTATCTCCTTATCCAAGATACAGTTCGTGTGGATACCTTAGAGATACGTGTAGGGTTTTGCTTATCGAGTCCGTGAGGGAAAACTTCGCTTCACACTTCACCTCGGTAGCTTGTCCATGGCGATCCCTTCGATGCCCCCGGATTAAAAAAAAATTAATCCTAGACAAAAGGGATTTCCAAAGCAACCAAGTCATCGTCGTGCTATTCGTTTAGAGAGGTCACTTGAACAAACTAGTTGTTCAAGCGACCATCCTCTATTCTACGAGTAGCCGCGGAATAGACGATGTTCGGATCGTCGGTTTTTGTATTTATGCTCGGGATCCAAGTATTATTTATCCATTTACAAATTTATAACATACTTATAATTGAAAAACAAAAACAAGCAACAAACAAAAGAAGAAAGTAGAATAGGTATACCTCTCGATCTTCTAATGTATGACCTTCCTCCTTTTGGACGTCGTGTGAGCGACGATCCACCAAAAGTCAAAGCTCCTAGATCACAAATCTTCCTTCCTTGCTCTTCCAAAGCAAGAGGAAGAATAGAAACAAAGTTCTTCTCCTTCCTATGGCCAACCAACAAGCAACAAAAGAAATGCTTGCCGCCGGCCAACAAGGAGAAGGAGATAATGGTGGAAATCGGCCAAGACACCAAGGGAAAACCCTATATCTTGTTTCCACCACCTAAGGAGAAGTAAAAGAGGTCTTTGGATGCTGCCCAAGGGCTGGGATAGGGCTGTGGGCGCCGGCCACCAAAAGATGAAGAAGAAAGAAAACTTTCCTTATTTGGTGTCACCCAAGCCTCCTAAACCCTAAGCTTCCAAACCCTAATCCCTGCTCTCCTTATGGTCGGCCATGGAAGAGGGGAAGAGGAATAGGATGAGCTCATGCCAAGGTAGAGAGGAGAAGAATAGGGGTCGGCCAACTTTTGGAAGAAGAAGGAACACCTCCTTTAGTTGCCGCCCACCCCTAGCTCCCAAAACCCTAACCCTAGCCACCACTCCCAATCCTAATCTAATTAGGATTGGTTGCCGCCCAAGCTAATCCCCTCATCCATCCATATTCTTTCCGCCCACTTCATGACTCTATTTATAGAGTTGGGCTCAAGCCATGAATTAATCTCACCCATTGGTTTTAGGGATTTAATCTCAACCGTCGGATCTAGAGATTTAATCTCAACCGTCGGATCTTAGAGATTTAATCTCTACCAATGGATCTTAGAGTTTTGTTTCTATCCATTGCATCTAAGCATCATGAGGTGTTAATAGGCTACATTAGGGACCATGAGGAGGAGTTGGGTCTTGGCCACCCATTGATCAAGCCCACATAAAGTCCGATCCACTAATGATGATCCAATCCACTAAAGGTTCATCATTGATCTACCTCACCAACCCCCATATGATAATATGGGCTCCATATATTATTTGTACATTTTCTCCCCATGTTTAAGATCTCGAATGTTCGTCGATTAATTAATTTACTGACCATTAATTAATCAACATCTAACTCCTTGAGTAATACCACTCAACCTTTTCATCAATCCGGACCAAGTCTACCTGTAGGGTTTACATGATGAACCTTATGAGCTCCTCAAGGGGACATCATCATCCTAATATATAGGACACAGTTTCCTCCTATAATCAACGACACACCATATAAATAATCTCATCTCCCAACTTACCGAGTCTATCGATTTAATCTATAAATCTCGCCCATTGGTAAATCAAAGAGATGAGTACTAAGTATATGTGTCCGTTATTATATCGGGATTAAGAGCATGTACTAAATAATATCTGAGGTCCGATTCAATTATATAGTCATCAATAAATTGAATCACCTCTATGTCGGTCCTGCTCAATATACACAAAGTGCACTAGTGTGATTCTATGGTCAAGACAAACCAATACCAAATCACACTACAACCATTCCGATGGTTTGTCCAAAGTCATCTCGGTTGTGAGTCTTTACTTATACTTTACAAGGAGCCGATAACATGATCTCCCATGTGACACCACACACCATGTTATCTACAATGTAATGTATTAGACAATATGCATAAAAATATGCAAATAATGATCATGTAATTCTTATTACAAAAATAAAGATGTTCATAGAAAAAATAGACTTTTCAGTATACATCCCTACAATACGGTTGTCCTTACCGTATTGAGATCCGGCTGCGTTTGGACAGTGGGATTACAAAGGGCTCACATTGAAGGTATATTTCTTCTTCTAGATAAGATATATATTAAACTAAGAAAACGATTTATATGTTTTGCATGGATCTCTAGAGGGATCCGATTTGTATTTTTGTTTCCGCTGCGGTTGTGCGAGATATTTCGCTCGCGATGTTATGAATGTCACGATCCAATTTTTTTACAGTTTGGTCGATGTTTTTGTTGGGTTTCCGGCACCGCGGCCAGTGTGTGTTCGAACATGTTTCATAAACATGTGCACAGCGGAAGAAATAAAATAATAAATCTAATTTATTACAACACACACACCACACGCATGCATAGTACAACATGTGTAGACATAACCATAATTTCAAATTTTGCAATAAAAGAAAATTTATACTACGTATACCTGACGTATCACGTGTGGCGGGAAAGACATCAACCGGAACGATCCTCGCTAGAATCGTCTCTATCCGTATCCACGCCGAGTATCTTCAGGATGACTTCACAAAGTCACGAGCCTCGTCTTCATACGAGTTACTAGCCTCGTGTTGAAGACGATGTGATCGAGAGAAGATCACAATCCGAATCAAAATTCGGATCCAAAATGAGTCCTCAAAAACTCGCTTCTCAGGAGAGGTATTCGTCAACCGTTTGACGAATCCTTCGTCCTACACCTATGAGGATTACCAGAGATCGAATCCCCGGCAAAGTAGCCGCTGTCGGAGCTCCAGACGTCATCCAAACGACGCTCCGACACGAAGGAAAAAGCTGTCCAGAAAATGGGACAGCTTGGTGGAGGAGTTAGCGCCGGCCAAAGGGAAGAGGACCGGCTTATCCTTGGTCATCGGAGCCAAGGAGGGTCGTCGGAGGATCACCGGTAGCAGCAAGTGGCCGGCGGCGGCAGGTGGTTATCCGGCGGAAAGGAGGTGCCAGCAGCTCCATGAAGTTGGCAGCAACACAATGTTGGGCGGCAATAACAAAATAGGAGCTAAGGTTTTTGGGCGGCAACTCAATCGCTTATTCCCTTAGGTTTTTGGAAAAACCCTTAAGCCGTGTTTTTATAGAGAACACATTCTCCTAACAGTTATTGGTTCATAACCAAAACCCGTTAACCCGCTCCAATAACATAAGTTAAAATAAACCAAACCGATTTGGTCTATTTTAAGTTAAAACGAACCGAAACAACTTTGGTTCATTCGTTTAAAACAAACCAAACCCCTTTGGTTTATTCTCCACCATTGGATTAGAACCAAACCAATTTGGTTAATTCATCATGTCTTCTTAAGACACAGCCCATCCATGCTTCCATTGCGACTGAAACGATTTCATGCTTCTATTTAAACAAGAAATAGAAATGATGTTCTTTATCAACGAAGGAACATAAAAGCAATTGTCCAGTTCTAAGACAAGTCCTATAAGGAGTTTCAACAAATACGTTCCGATGGCAAGTGCAGCAACCTTTGCTCCATTCCCAACACGTAAATTTTAACTCTCCCTTGACGAGTCTTCTTCTATTACTTAGCCCATGTATGTCATTACATATATGGGAGTCACACCCAGTATCCAATACCCAAGTGTCTGAGGAAAAAGAATGACAATCAATAACGAAGATATCTGATGAAGATGGCGCATCCGATGCCTTATTCTCCTTCACAGACTCAAGATAAATCTTGCAATTTCTTCGCCAATGGCCCTCCTTGTCATAATGATGGCATGTGCCCTTTTGAGCTAATTCTGCCTTTTTAGCCTTTTTCTTCCCTTTCTGCTGTTCCTTTGACTTCCTCTTAGAACCTTTCTTCGAGGAATCAACTAATAGCATCGTCCCCTGCTCATGCTTCACAGAAGGCTCCACAGTCTTCAGCATGTTGAGCAGTACCACAGATGAACCTTCTTGGATCTCAGAGGTGAAGAGGAGCTTAGAGACTTCGAACCTTTCGAATCTAACTTGCTCATCAACCAACTCATAAAGATGAAAGACTATGGTATGAGCATCCATATACTCATGCTGCTTCTGCAGCTCAGGTACCATCGTGGCTAGCATGATGCAACTCAACATTTCAGAATCAGTCACATATTTCTGATAGGCCAACAATTGGTCCAGAGTTGCATTGTCACTTGGACGGGCGGGAAGAGGCACTTCAAGGACATATGCAAGCTTTTCCACCTTGAGAACAATTCTCAAGTTTCTAAGTCAGTCCAAGAAGTTCGGCCCAGTCAATTTATTCGAATCCAAAATGGAACGCAAATTCAAAGACATCATGATCAATAGATTAACTTAGAAATACTAAACGAGCATATATGAGAAAATGATTTTAAAATGCATCAACATACATTTATAAATCTCATTCATTTTTCGAATTTCAAAAACCCCAAAATCACTTCGGGAGATCGTAGGTCCATCTCCGAATGGGCTGATATCCATCATAGATATGAACAACCTTGGAGAGAGTCCAACAAGCCATTCATAGCTACGATTGTAGGTATCAAATATACCGATTGCATATCAAATATATGCAACTATCACAATGTGCTATCAACTTATAGAATGTTCACACATACATCGGGTTGTTAACTCATTAACAAGTATGCATCATATGCATAGCATCCAACTTCACCTCCCTTCACATCGACCTTGGAGAGAGTCCAACAAGCCGATGCTCCAGGTTAAAGCCAACTCATTAATCGAGAAATAGTTTTAATATGGTTAAAGTGCATTCAACCAATTAGCCCAGCTTGGAGAGAGTCCAACAACCAAAGCTAATGATTGACCTCTAACTCTTACCATATTAGTATTAAACTATTCCATGGTTTGAACATGTTCGGGTTCGAGCCGGGCTTGGAGAGAGTCCAACAACTCAAACAAGAAATGGAACTCTGGTTCTAACCATATTAATGGAATGTGTAGGCTTTAATATTGAGTAAGGGTTTTTTATGTCTCATCCTCTTTGCATGCAAATAACTATTATCTACATGGCATGGCATACATGGCATACATTTACATGTCACGACACGCATGACATAATGATATGCATCTAATGCAATTACTTGGCATACAATTATGACATGTACAAAATTTCCTTATATGTTATAACTATTTATGAAAATAAAATATGTTTGAGATTTGATTCTCCAAATCAAATCATGATTAAATTAGGAAACAAATTCCAAATCTAATCACATATTTTATTTGTTGAAAGTGTTGATTAAGGAAAGTCAATTTAGGAAATAAATTTCCTAAATCATCAAAACTACTTATGGAAATAAAAATATTTTAAGATTTGATTTCCCAAATCAAATCATGATTAAATTAGGAAACAAATTTTCAAATCTAATCAAATATTTTATTTATGGAAAATATCAATTTCCATAAATACTTTTAACTTTCCAAAAGTAGAAGATTTCCATAAATACTTCTAGACTTTCCAAAATTAAAAATTTTCATAAATACTTCTAACTTTCCATAAGTAGAAAATTTCCATAAATACCATTATGACTATCGCAAAACAATTTTATGATTATGTCGAAACACAACTGGCTCTGATACCACTGTTGGGTTTCCGGCACCGCGGCGAGTGTGTGTTCGAACATGTTTCGTAAACATTTGCACAGCGGAAGAAATAAAATAATAAATCTAATTTATTACAAAACGCACACTACACGCATGCATAGTACAACATGTGTAGACATAACTGTAATTTTAAATTTTGCAATAAAAGGAAATTTATACTACGTGTACCTAGCGTATCACGTGTAGCGGGAAAGGCATCAACCAGAACGATCCTCGCTAGAATCGTCTCTATCCGTATCCACGCCGAGTATCTTCAGGATGACTTCACAAAGTCACGAGCCTCGTCTTCGTATGAGTTACTAGCCTCGTGTTGAAGATGATGTGATCGAGAGAAGATCACAATCCGAATCAAAATTCGGATCCAAAATGAGTCCTCAAAAACTAGCTTCTCAGGAGAGGTATTCGTCAACCGTTTGACGAATCCTTCGTCCTCCACCTATGTGGATTACCATAGATTGAATCCCTGGAAAAGTAGCCGCTGTCGGAGCTCCAGACGTCATCCAAACGATGCTCCGACACAAAGGAAACAAGCTGTCCAGAAAACTGGACAGCTTGGTGGAGGAGTTAGCGCCGGCCAAAGGGAAGAGGACCGGCTAGTCCTTGGTCACCGGAGCCAAGGAGGGCCGCCGGAGGATCACCGGCAGCAGCAAGTGGCCGGCGGCGGCAGGTGGTTATCCGGCGGAAAGGAGGTGCCAGCAGCTCCATGAAGTTGGCGGTAACACAATGTTTGGCGGCAACAACAAAATAGGAGCTAAGGTTTTTGGGCGGCAACTCAATCGCTATTCCCTTAGGTTTTTGGAAAAACCCTTAAGTCGTGTTTTTATAGAGAACACATTCTCCTAACAGTTATTGGTTCATAACCAAAACCCATTAACTCGCTCCAATAACTTAAGTTAAAATACACCAAACCAATTTGGTCTATTTTAAGTTAAAACGAACCGAACCAACTTTGGTTCATTCGTTTAAAACAAACCAAACCCCTTTGGTTTATTCTCCACCATTGGATTAGAACCAAACCAATTTGGTTAATCCATCATGTCTTCTTAAGACACAGCCCATCCATGCTTCCATTGCGACTGAAACGATTTCATGCTTCTATTTAAACAAGAAATAGAAATGATGTTCTTTATCAACGAAGGAACATAAAAGCAATTGTCCAGTTCTAAGACAAGTCCTATAAGGAGTTTCAACAAATACGTTCCGATGGCGAGTGCAACAACCTTTGCTCCATTCCCAACATGTAAATTTTAACTCTCCCTTGACGAGTCTTCTTCTATTACTTAGCCCATGTATGTCATTACATATATGGGAGTCACACCCAGTATCCAATACCCAAGTGTCTGAGGAAAAAGAATGACAATCAATAACGAAGATATCTGATGAAGATGGGGCATCCGATGTCTTATTCTTCTTCACAGACTCAAGATAAATCTTGTAATTTCTTCGCCAATGGCCCTCTTTGTCATAATGACGGCAAGTGTCCTTTTGAGCTAATTCTGCCTTTTTAGCCTTTTTCTTCCCCTTCTGTTGTTCCTTTGACTTCCTCTTAGAACCTTTCTTCGAGGAATCAACTAATAGCATCATCCCCTGCTCATGCTTCACAGAAGGCTCCACAGTCTTCAGCATATTGAGTAGTACCACAGATGAACCTTCTTGCATCTCAGAGGTGAAGAGGAGCTTAGAGACTTCGAACCTTTCGAATCTCACTTGCTCATCAACCAACTCATAAAGATGAAAGACTATGGTATGAGCATCCATATGCTCATGCTGCTTCCGCAGCTCAGGTACCATCGTGGCTAGCATGATGCAACTCGCCATTTCAGAATCAGTCACATATTTTTGATAGGCCAACAATTGGTCCAGAGTTGCATTGTCACTAGGACGGGCGGGAAGAGGCGCTTCAAGGACATATGCAAGCTTTTCCACCTTGAGAACAATTCTCAAGTTTCTAAGTCAGTCCAAGAAGTTCGGCCCAGTCAATTTATTCGAATCCAAAATGGAACGCAAATTCAAAGACATCATGATCAATAGATTAACTTAGAAATACTAAACGAGCATATATGAGAAAATGATTTTAAAATGCATCAACATACATTTATAAATCCCATTCATTTTTCGAATTTCAAAAACTCCAAAATCACTTCGGGAGATCGTAGGTCCATCTCCGAATGGGCTGATATCCATCATAGATATGAACAACCTTGGAGAGAGTCCAACAAGTCATTCATAGCTACGATGGTAGGTATCAAATATACTGATTGCATATCACATATATGCAACTATCACAATGTGCTATCAACTTATAGAATGTTCACACATACATCGGGTTGTTAACTCATTAACAAGTATGCATCATATGCATAGCACCCAACTTCACCTCCCTTCACATCGACCTTGGAGAGAGTCTAACAAGCCGATGCTCCAGGTTAAAGCCAACTCATTAATCGAGAAACAGTTTTAATATGGTTAAAGTGCATTCAACCAATTAGCCCGGATTGGAGAGAGTCCAACAACCAAAGCTAATGATTGACCTCTAATTCTTACCATATTAGTATTAAACTACTCCATGGTTTGAACATGTTCGGGTTCGAGCCGGGCTTGGAGAGAGTCCAACAACTCAAACAAGAAATGGAACTCTAGTTCTAACCATATTAATGGAATGTGTAGGCTTTAATATTGAGTAAGGGTTTTTTATGTCTCATCCTCTTTGCATGCAAATAACTATTATCTACATGGCATGGCATACATGGCATACATCTACATGTCATGACACGCATGACATAATGATATGCATCTAATGCAATTACATGGCATACAATTATGACATGTACAAAATTTTCTTATATGTTATAACTATTTATGGAAATAAAATATGTTTGAGATTTGATTCTCCAAATCAAATCATGATTAAATTAAGAAAAAAATTCCAAATCTAATCACATATTTTATTTGTCGAAAGTGTTGATTAAGGAAAGTCAATTTAGGAAACAAATTTCCTAAATCATCAAAACTACTTATGGAAATAAAAATATTTTAAGATTTGATTTCCCAAATCAAATCATGATTAAATTAGGAAACAAATTTTCAAATCTAATCAAATATTTTATTTATGAAAAATATCAATTTCCATAAATACTTTTAACCTTCCAAAAGTAGAAGATTTCCATAAATACTTCTAGACTTTCCAAAATTAAAAATTTTCATAAATACTTCTAACTTTCCAAAAGTAGAAAATTTCCATAAATACCATTACGACTATCGCAAAAAAATTTTATGATTATGTCGAAACACAACCTGGCTCTGATACCACTGTTGGGTTTCCGGCACCGCGGCGAGTGTGTGTTCGAACATGTTTCGTAAACATTTGCACAGCGGAAGAAATAAAATAATAAATCTAATTTATTACAAAATACACACCACACGCATGCATAGTACAACATGTGTAGACATAACTGTAATTTTAAATTTTGCAATAAAAGGAAATTTATACTACGTATACCTGACGTATCACGTGTAGCGGGAAAGGCATCAACCGGAACGATCCTCGCTAGAATCGTCTCTATCCGTATCCACGCCGAGTATCTTCAGGATGACTTCACAAAGTCACGAGCCTCGTCTTCATACGAGTTACTAGCCTCGTGTTGAAGACGATGTGATCGAGAGAAGATCACAATCCGAATCAAAATTCGGATCCAAAATGAGTCCTCAAAAACTCGCTTCTTAGGAGAGGTATTCGTCAACCGTTTGACGAATCCTTCATCCTCCACCTATGAGGATTACCAGAGATTGAATCCCCGGCAAAGTAGCCGCTGTCGGAGCTCTAGACGTCATCCAAACGACGCTCCTACACGAAGGAAACAAGCTGTCGAGAAAACTGGACAGCTTGGTGGAGGAGTTAGCGCCGGCCAAAGGGAAGAGGACCGGCTAGTCCTTGGTCACCGGAGCCAAGGAGGGTCGCCGGAGGATCACCGGCAGCAGCAAGTGGCCGGCGGCGGCAGGTGGTTATCCGGCGGAAAGGAGGTGCCAACAGCTCCATGAAGTTGGCGGTAACACAATGTTGGGCGGCAACAACAAAATAGGAGCTAAGGTTTTTGGGCGGCAACTCAATCGCTTATTCCCTTAGGTTTTTGGAAAAACCCTTAAGCCGTGTTTTTATAGAGAACACATTCTCCTAACAGTTATTAGTTCATAACCAAAACCCATTAACCCGCTCCAATAACTTAAGTTAAAATAAACCAAACCGATTTGGTCTATTTTAAGTTAAAACGAACCGAACCAACTTTGGTTCATTCGTTTAAAACAAACCAAACCCCTTTGGTTTATTCTCCACCATTGGATTAGAACCAAACCAATTTGGTTAATCCATCATGTCTTCTTAAGACACAGCCCATCCATGCTTCCATTGCAACTGAAACGATTTCATGCTTCTATTTAAACAAGAAATAGAAATGATGTTCTTTATCAACGAAGGAACATAAAAGCAATTGTCCAGTTCTAAGACAAGTCCTATAAGGAGTTTCAACAAATACGTTCCGATGGCGAGTGCAGCAACCTTTGCTCCATTCCCAACACGTAAATTTTAACTCTCCCTTGACGAGTCTTCTTCTATTACTTAGCCCATGTATGTCATTACATATATGGGAGTCACACCCAGTATCCAATACCCAAGTGTCTGAGGAAAAAGAATGACAATCGATAACGAAGATATCTGATGAAGATGGGGCATCCGATGCCTTATTCTCCTTCACAGACTCAAGATAAATCTTGCAATTTCTTCGCCAATGGCCCTCCTTGTCATAATGATGGCAAGTGCCCTTTTGAGCTAATTCTGCCTTTTTAGCCTTTTTCTTCCCCTTCTGCTGTTCCTTTGACTTCCTCTTAGAACCTTTCTTCGAGG
Source organism: Wurfbainia villosa (assembly GCA_025175895.1). Taxonomy (NCBI): domain Eukaryota; kingdom Viridiplantae; phylum Streptophyta; class Magnoliopsida; order Zingiberales; family Zingiberaceae; genus Wurfbainia; species Wurfbainia villosa. Next base: position 88,703,444 of record CM046003.1, read on the forward strand.
AATCAACTAATAGCATCGTCCCCTGCTCATGCTTCACAGAAGGCTCCACAGTCTTCAGCATGTTGAGCAGTACCACAGATGAACCTTCTTGCATCTCAGAGGTGAAGAGGAGCTTAGAGACTTCGAACCTTTTGAATCTCACTTGCTCATCAACCAACTCATAAAGATGAAAGACTATGGTATGAGCATCCATATGCTCATGCTGCTTCCGCAGCTCAGGTACCATCGTGGTTAGCATGATGCAACTCGTCATTTCAGAATCAGTCACATATTTATGATAGGCCAACAATTGGTCCAGAGTTGCATTGTCACTAGGACGGGCGGGAAGAGGCGCTTCAAGGACATATGCAAGCTTTTCCACCTTGAGAACAATTCTCAAGTTTCTAAGTCAGTCCAAGAAGTTCGGCCCAGTCAATTTATTCGAATCCAAAATGGAACGTAAATTCAAATACATCATGATCAATAGATTAACTTAGAAATACTAAATGAGCATATATGAGAAAATGATTTTAAAATGCATCAACATACATTTATAAATCCCATTCATTTTTCGAATTTCAAAAACTCCAAAATCACTTCGGGAGATCGTAGGTCCATCTCCGAATGGGCTGATATCCATCATAGATATGAACAACCTTGGAGAGAGTCCAACAAGCCATTCATAGCTACGATGGTAGGTATCAAATATACCGATTGCATATCACATATATGCAACTATCACAATGTGCTATCAACTTATAGAATGTTCACACATACATCGGGTTGTTAACTCATTAACAAGTATGCATCATATGCAAAGCACCCAACTTCACCTCCCTTCACATCGACCTTGGAGAGAGTCCAACAAGCCGATGCTCCAGGTTAAAGCCAACTCATTAATCGAGAAATAGTTTTAATATGGTTAAAATTCATTCAACCAATTAGCCCGGCTTGGAGAGAGTCCAACAACCAAAGCTAATGATTGACCTCTAATTCTTACCATATTAGTATTAAACTATTCCATGGTTTGAACATGTTCGGGTCCGAGCCGGGCTTGGAGAGAGCCCAACAACTCAAACAAGAAATGGAACTCTGGTTCTAACCATATTAATGGAATGTGTAGGCTTTAATATTGAGTAAGGGTTTTTTATGTCTCATCCTCTTTGCATGCAAATAACTATTATCTACATGGCATGGTATACATGACATACATCTACATGTCACGACACGCATGACATAATGATATGCATCTAATGCAATTACATGACATACAATTATGACATGTACAAAATTTCCTTATATGTTATAACTATTTATGGAAATAAAATATGTTTGAGATTTGATTCTCCAAATCAAATCATGATTAAATTAGGAAACAAATTCCAAATCTAATCACATATTTTATTTGTCGAAAGTGTTGATTAAGGAAAGTCAATTTAGGAAACAAATTTCCTAAATCATCAAAACTACTTATGGAAATAAAAATATTTTAAGATTTGATTTCCCAAATCAAATCATGATTAAATTAGGAAACAAATTTTCAAATCTAATCAAATATTTTATTTATGGAAAATATCAATTTCCATAAATACTTTTAACTTTCCAAAAGTAGAAGATTTCCATAAATACTTCTAGACTTTCCAAAATTAAAAATTTTCATAAATACTTCTAACTTTCCAAAAGTAGAAAATTTCCATAAATACCATTACGACTATCGCAAAAAAATTTTATAATTATGTCGAAACACAACCTGGCTCTGATACCACTGTTGTGTTTCCGGCACCGCGGCGAATGTGTGTTCGAACATGTTTCGTAAACATTTGCACAGCGGAAGAAATAAAATAATAAATCTAATTTATTACAAAACACACACCACACGCATGCATAGTACAACATGTGTAGACATAACTGTAATTTTAAATTTTGCAATAAAAGGAAATTTATACTACGTATACCTGACGTATCACGTGTAGCGGGAAAGACATCAACCGGAACGATCCTCGCTAGAATCGTCTCTATCCGTATCCACGCCGAGTATCTTCAGGATGACTTCACAAATTCACGAGCTTCGTCTTCGTACGAGTTACTGGCCTCGTGTTGAAGACGATGTGATCGAGAGAAGATCACAATCCGAATCAAAATTCGGATCCAAAATAAGTCCTCAAAAACTCGCTTCTCCGGAGAGGTATTCATCAACCTTTTGACGAATCCTTCATCCTCCACCTATGAGGATTACCTGAGATCGAATCCTTGGCAAAGTAGCCGCTGTCGGAGCTCCAGACGTCGTCCAAACGACACTCCAACACGAAGGAAACAAGCTGTTCAGAAAACTGGACAGCTTGGTGGAGGAGTTAGCGTCGGCCAAAGGGAAGAGGACCTGCTAGTCCTTGGTCACTAGAGCCAAGGAGGGTCGCCGGAGGATCACCGGCAGCAGCAAGTGGTCGGCAGAAATAGGTGGTTGTCCGGTGGCAAGGAGGTGGCAGCAGCTCCACGAAGTTGGCGGCAACACAATGTTGGACGGCAACAACAAAAGAGGAGCTAGGGTTTTTGGGTGCCAACTCAATTGCTTATTCCCTTAGGTTTTTGGAAAACCCCTTAAGTCGTGTTTCTATAGAGAACACATTCTCCTAACGGTTATTGGTTTATAACCAAAACCCGTTAACCCTCTCTAATAACTTAAGTTAAAATAAACCAAACCGATTTAGTCTATTTTAAGTTAAAACGAACCGAACCAACTTTTGTTGATTCGTTTAAAACAAACCAAACCCCTTTGGTTTATTCTCCACCATTGGATTAGAACCAAACCAATTTGGTTCATCCATCATGTCTTCATAAGGCATGTCCCATCCATGCTTCCATTGCGACTGAAACGATTTCATGCTCGCTCATTGTTTGGTCCAACCAAACCTAGTTTCTCTCGGTCTGAGAATCTCATTCTCAAGCTCGTTTTAAATCCTTCAGATTACGCTCATTATGCGTGTGACCAAATAGGTTCTCATTTTATATTGGTCGTCTATAATTAACCATTAATTATAGAACGATCATGAGTGGAACCTAGTAGTACATCATGATCCCCAATTAACCGAAAAGATCAATGGTTGATCCAGAACTATTTCTGAAACCCTTCTGCAGCTGCAATGAATCGTGCCTCATTCCCTTCACTCATCTTATACCCACTTGGTTCAGGATATAGTCTATAGTGTCAATCCCCACTAGGTTGACTATGTCACACCTAGCCCAAGTATCATTTCCTCGTCCTACAGATTATAGTTAGTATACATGTATCGAAGAGTACCTTACTCTAAACATGTAATGCTTTGGCCAAAGACTTTAGTAACAATCCGACGAGAGGCCATGGGTATACATCTCCTTGCAAGGAGTGGTGAATCCTTTATAGGCTATTCAAACACCTTCGATCACTTCGACTTATACCCAATCATCCCGGGTCCACATCTCCTCAGAGATGCTTGCTTAAGATGTCAAAGCATAAGTCTCCATGATCAAGATGACTTGAATACCGCAAGTTAAAGGAACATCGCACTTAAGCTGCAGTAAGAACTTCATTGACATATCTATATATGCAGAGAACCATATGAAGTCTTACGGCTGGTCACTCCAATGAACTAGTTACCATAACTAACTTCGTTTCAGTTACGTATTGCTAGGAACGCAGCTCTTCTAGGTGAAAATAATTGCTTGGATAAAGCATATACACTTGCTGCGTCTCGACAAAATCAATTGTGTCCAAATCCATCAATTCATCGACTAGGGATAATTTTGATACATCACAATTACACATGTAGAGATACTCACTAGTTGTGATCCAATCACAAATTCTCTGATGCTGTGAATCGCATCGTGGATATTCAATAAATGAGTTTAAGATCTAATCAAATACATGAAAACATGTATACTCAAATAGTGAATCTTCATTTATCATATAAATGGTTCAAACATAAGGCGATTGCCTTAGGACATCTCTCATATATTACTAACAGTTTTGCACTCCGACAGCGACCTACTTGCTGGAGATTGGATCTCCAGCAATCCTCATATGTGGAGGGTTATTTTTTCGTCAATTGGTTGACGAAAACCGCTTCCAAGAAGCAAGTTCGTCGAACTCATTTTTAGATTCGAATGTAATTCGGATTGTGATTTGCCTCTCAGATCACAACGACTTCAACGTGATGCTGGTACCTTTCGTGAAGTCGGGGCTCATGGCTTTATGAAGCTATCCCGACGATACTCTGCGTGGATATGAATAGAGGTGGTTCTAGCGAGGGTCGCTACGGTTGATGCCTTTCCCACTACACGTGATTCATCAGGTATAACTAGAATAAATTTCCTTTTATTGCAAAATTTGAAATGTCAATTATGTCTACACGTGTTGTATCCTTACATGCGTGTGGTGTGTGTGTTGTAATAAATAGTTTATTACTTGTTTTTTCTTTCGTTGTGTGCATGTTTATGAAACGTGTTCGAACACAACACCCACGTCGGTGCCATGGGAACCCAAAATTATGAATTAGTTACCAAAACTAGTATCCACGTTTAACTCTTAACATCTCAATGTCTCCAACTAGTGAGGAGCAACTGCTTGGATAAACCAAGGAGTATAACCTGTGCTAGTCTCCCACAATCGATGATGTCCGAACTCATCAATTCATCGACTAGGGATTATTTCAATACATTCATAATTACCCATGTAAAGATACTCACTAGTTGTGATCCAATCACAAGTCCTCTAATGCTATGAATTGTATCACGGGCATTTAGTAAATGAGTTTAAGATCCAATCAAATACATATGACATGTGCACTTAAATAGTGAATCTTTATTTATCAAATAAATAGTACAACCATAAGACGATTGCCTTAGGACACCTCTTAAACATAACAAGGACCTTACTCCTGATTCTAGATGTAGAACAAGTGCATCAACATGAATCATAGAGTATAATTTTTCAAAGTGAACAACTCCAACCATGGCTTATTGATTATCTAATATCAATTAAGTCAGGATAGAGTTGAACATGCTCTTAAGGAAAATTTATTAGATGAGTTATTTTAAAAATATTATTTGCAAAAAGGACACATGCTTAGATTCATAAAGGTATTTAGTTATTTTATTTTATCATGTGAACAAATGAAAATGAACTTAAGAAAATTTCACAAAATTTTATGGTAAACATTCACCTTAAAAAAGCACTCCTCATTAAATTATTTTTGATATATGGCAGAGGGGGAGAGAAAGGTTAAGGTTAAAGTTAAGAGATTAACTATTTTTTAAAAGTTAAGAACTTAGTATTTGTTTTTCAAAACTCACTTAGGGTTAAGGGGGAGGTAACCTTAAGGAGGAGGTTTTGAAAAATGTTAATGCTTACTATTCTCTTAACTTTGAATTGGTTTGCTATAAATCAATAAGGGGGAGATTATTGGTGCAGGAGCACTAGATAATCGAACCTAGGGTTTTGATAATGGCAAAGATTCAAAGTTAAGCTATCTTATTATCTCATATGCTATGATAAGTATGCAGGTAATGTATTAGACTTTGCTAAGGTCAAAGATGTCAGGAGAATCTCAAGACGAGAAACCTCGGTGGTTAGGTGATGCTAGGAGAATCTCAGAAGGACAAACCTCGGTGGTCAAGTGATCGAAAGTTAAGCGATATGTCAGAAGGACCAATGGTAAGCAAGGTAAGAACCATGTGTAGAGAGGGCAAGTCGCGTCCTCAATACGGGGACAACCATAGGCGACGATCTAACTAAGGCTTCTAGAGGAAGGCCGAAGACGGGATCGGACAGTATAGGACTGTCACACTACATGTCATTATGCATTTTCTGTGCTAACTTTGTTTTGCATGTGTCAGGTTGGAACCTCAAGTGTAGCAGTCAACTAGAGCAGTCGACTGCCAATAACATCAGTCGACTGATGTGCGCGAGAAGGACAAAGTGCCACATCAAGGATACGATTTTTGGATAAGGTGTTATCTAGATCTAAATCTAGATTCAGATATGAACGAGCTAGGGCTTGGATAAAGGTTATAAAATAAGGGGTGAGGCGCCCCTCATTCCTTAACAAAAGGTGTTGGAAATTCGGTGAGTGCTAGAGGGGGTGAATTGCACGTTCGTTCATCGTGGAATTCATGCGTTCTTGATCGTCTACAACACTTGTTAGTGGAAATAATAAAAAAATATGCATGAATGACTTGAACTTTCACTGCAAAGACTACACACTTGGACTTATGTGGCCAAGACTACACTCTTGGACTTTCCTTGCCAACTCCATGTTGAACTTTCCAATTGCCAAGACTCAAGCTTAGACTTTTCCTTGCCAAGACCTATGCTTGGACTTTCCATTGCCAAGACTCATGCTTGGACTTTTCAATTGCCAAGACTCAAGCTTGGACTTTCCCTTGTCAAGACCTATGCTTGGACTTTCCATTGCCAAGACCCATGCTGGGATTTTCCATGCCAAGTACTCAAGTCTTAGACTTTACCATCATTGGTCAACCCCATGTTAACCATATAGTCAACCCATTATCAAACAATGGTCAGTTCATCGTTAAACATTAAAATATTACTCGAGTCAAACTCGAGTATGGTCAATTGTGACCTGGGCCGATTGCACCAACAATCTACCCCTTTTGATGTTTGACAAAAACCAAACACCTTTGAGTTAGAATACTAACTCAATCCAATCCTCCCAATTTTCCAAATTGGGAATTTCACATTCTTCCTTCAATTCTCTCCCTTTTTGACATACATCAAAAAGGCTCTCCCCAAGGGTATCAATGTCTCATATCCCAATGAGATCTTACAATCTCCCCCTTGGTCCATAAACATTTATGATGCCTTCACTCTTCCTAGTGATAAGTCTCATATCACTAAAGAGAAGCAATCCTCACTTCTCCAGATTCTCTCAATTCTCCCCCTATTATCACTACCATTTTATTGCATTATTTTGGTCCTTAATATCACCATTTTAATCCTCTTGTGTGTTTAATTGTTGATTATTTACATGTTTTATAAGTTGGATCATTCTTTAGACCTAATTGTAAATTCTCCTATATTGTAGACTTATATGCAAAATTTGTCTTTATTTGTAGGAGATTGAGATGAGCCACTGGACTAGACTCAAGTTGGATCAAATATGGCTTCATCTAGGATGAGAAAGACCATTTCAAACTAGCTTAATCTGAGTCTTTCATCAAGATTTGAAGCAATGTAATCAAGGGACAAGATCTGATCAATCTGAACCATCCACTGTGATTGGCTTGATCTGAGCCATTAATCCGGATCTGGAGCGATCCAACCCATACATTAAGATCTTCACGTCTTGGTCGTACATCTGGACCGTTGGATCTCGATTCTCCCTTCAGAGTGATCAGATCTGACCATCCAGAGTAAAATTGATTACCACCGTTGGATGGAGCAGCTTAATTAAGCAAATAATGGATTCATCAAACCCTAGCTTAATTGGACGACTTGGATTAACGGGGCTCAGATCGGATGACGTAGAAAAATCATTTAATCATCTTCTCCTTCGCGCAGCGCACAGAAGAATCTGTTGGGATGTATACTGAAAAGTCTATCTTTTGTATGAACATCTTTATTTTTGAAATAAGAATCACATGATCATTGTTTGCATATTTATGGTTATGCATATTGTCTAATACATTACATTATAGATAACATGATGTGTAGTGTCACACGAGAGATCATGTTATCGGTTCTTTGTAAAGTATAAGTAAAGGCTCATAACCTAGATGGCTTTGGACAAACCATTGGTATGATTGAAGTGTGATTTGGTATTGGTTTGTCTTGACCATAGAATCACACTAGTACACTTTGTGTGTATTGAGCATGACCGACTTAGAAGTGATTCGATTCATTGCTGACTACATAATCGAATCGGACCTCAGATATTATATTGTACATGCTCTTAATCCCGATATAATAATGAGTACATATACTTAATATTCATTTCTTTGATTTACCAAAGGGCGAGATTTATAGAGTAAATCGATAGGCTCGGTAAGTTGGGAAATGATATTACTTATATGGTGTGTCGTTGATTATAGGAGGAAACCGTGTCCTATATATTAGGATGATGATGTCCCCTTGAGGAGCTCATAAGGTTCATCATGTAAACCCTGCAGGTGGACTTGGTCCGACATGATGATAAGGTTGAGTGGTACTACTCAAGGAGTTAGATGTTGATTAATTAATTGTCAGTAAATTAATTAATCGACGGACATTCGAAATCTTAAACACGGGGAGAAAAATGTACAAATAATATATGGAGCCCATATTAACTTATGGGGGTTGGTGAGGTAGATCAATGATAATCCTCTAGTGGATTGGATTATCATTAATGGATCGGACTTTATGGGGGCTTGATCCATTGGGTGGCCAAGATCCAACTCCTCCTCATGGTCCCTATTGTAGCATATTAAAACCTCATGAAGCCTAGATCCAATGGTTGAAAACAAAACTCTAGATCCGACGGTGGAGATTAAATCTCTAGATCTAACGGTTGAGATTAAATCCCTAGAACCAACGGTTGAGATTAAAAGGAGACTTAAGCCTAACTCCATAAAAGGGGTCTTAAGGCTTGGTGTGGAGGTGAACTAGAGGAGTTAGGGTTTTGTTTCTTTTGGCTTGGGCGGCAAGAAGCAAAAGGAGGCTAGGGTTTTTGGAGTTTGGTTTGGGCGGCCACAATTAATGAAAAATTTTCCTTTCTTCTCTTCTTCCTTAGGGTGGCCGGCACCCATTATCTTTTCCTCTCTCTTTGCCGGCATCCAAAGCTACTCCTTCTCTTCTCCTTGGCTAGTGGAAACAAAGATTAGGGTCTTCCCTTGAAGCTCTTGGCCGGCACCCACTTCCCTATCTCTTCTTCTTGTTGGTCGGCGGCAAGCATCAAGGTTGGTGCTTGGTGGTTGGCTAAAGGAAGGAGAAGAGTTTTGTTTCTATACTTCCTCTTGTTCGGAGCGAGCAGGGAAGGAAGATTAGTGATCTAGGAGGCTTCGACTTTTGAAAGATCGTCACCCACACGATGTCTAAAAGGAGGAAGGACATACAATAGAAGATCGAGAGGTATAAATGTTGTTTTATATTCTTTTGTGTTATGTCTATGATTGTTTTTCAATTATATGCATGTTGTATGCTTTATTTTGTGGTTAAATTAACTTGGACCCCGAATACAAATACAAAAGTCGGCGATCCGTACATCGTCTATTCACGGCTATTCGTAGAATAGAGGTTGGTGGCTTGAACAACAAGTTTGTTCAAGTGACCACTCTAATCGAATAACACGACGATGAAATGGTAGCTTGGGTAATCCCTTTTGTCAAGGATAATTTTTTTTTATCCAGGGACGTAGAAGGGATCGCCATGAACAAGCGACCGAGTTGAAGTGGGAAGCGAAGTTTCCTACCTTCAAGTGGTATCAGAGCCACGGTTTCTGGTTTTGTGTGTTTAGGATTCGGATACTTTTATGCACTTTTCATATATTAAATGTGTCGGATAATAGTATGTTGTGCGTAGGTTAACTTTTTGGTTGCAGGCATAGGATCCAACTATTATGGCCATATGTGTGTATGTGATTGTATGTGTGTAATTGTATATTTTATTGAATCCTCGGGGTTGATGAGGCTAGTATTTAATTTTTGTAATTAGATACGGCATTGTTTAGCCACTCTTTTTTATTTTAGTTTACTTTCGATCTAAATTTCATGTATACTCCCTCGTGGAGTATAGCATCGATGGATGTAAATTAAAATAGTTTTTCTCGGCTCGGATCTCCGGATGGCTTGTACATGGCGTAGGGAGGAGCGGACGAGATGGCGATACGATGGGAGACATATTGAAGACAAAAGCCATAATAGTTGGAAAATATTTATTTTTCATATTTATTGCTTATTGTTTGATATGCATGTCTGGCCAAAGAGGAACCAACTATTAATTTTACTTGTCAAAAAGTTAGGTTGACAAGATAGTAAAATTAATGGGTAAAACCTCCTCTTACAAATGTAGAATTCGTATACGTCCACATTATCGTGGCATACGATATTCTCGATGTTTTGAGGTGTTGGTTGATTTTAAAATTTTATTGTTTGAGGAATCAATAATTTTTTGAAATCTAATGTTTTTTATCCATGTGATTCTTAGGTTTTCTTTCAAAATGACTTTCAACCCGCTTGCTGTGATACTGAAAGAAAATAAACTTACTGGACCCAACTATGTTGATTGGAAGAGGAATCTTGACATTGTTTTGACTACAGAGGAATACAAATATGTACTCCTCGAAGAGTGCCCTCCTAAGCCTGCAGATGATTCTGGGGAAAAGGAGAAGGAGAGTTATAAGAAGTGGATCAAGGCCGATGAGATGGCACGGTGTTACATTTTGGCATCTATGTCAAATGTACTGCAACATCAGCATCAAGCCATGCCCACTGCTTATGACATGATGCTCGATCTCAAAGAGCTTTTCGGACACCAGAATCGGGCTGCTAGGCAGGAAGCCATGAGGAACCTGATGACGACCACCATGATCGAGGGAACACCCGTGAGGGATCATGTTCTCAAGATGATGGCTCATTTGAATGAGCTGAAAGTCCTCGGAGCTGAGATCGATGAGGAAACCCAGGTCGAGATCATTCTCCAGTCTCTACCTAGAAGTTTTGAGCAGTTTTGCCTGAACGACAACATGAACAAGAGGTTGTATTCGTTGGCGGAGCTTCTGATAGAACTCCAGGCGGCAGAGGGGCTTTTTCGTCAAAGTGCTCAGGCATAAGCCATGGTTGCCCAAAAGGTTTCTATTTCTAAGTCGAAAGGCAAGAAGAAGAAGAAACAAGCTGGGGCAAAGGCAATGGGAGGAACTCAGGGAGGAGTGAAGAAGTCGAAAGGCAAGTGCTTCACTTGTAAGCAGACTGGACACTAGAAGAATGACTGCCCCAACCGCAAGCAAAACAATGGTATATCTTTTGGTCTAGTCGTTGAAACATGTTTAGCGGTGTTATCTACTGACACCTGGTGTGTAGATACAGGAGCCACAGATCAAGTCTGCAATACTTTGGAGGGGTTCCAGAAACCAGACGACTGGCTAAGGGGGAGATTATCGTATACTTGGGTGATGCCACAAAGATGGCGGCTATTGCAGTGGGAGATGTTTATTTGTCTTTTGAGAAAAATAAAGTTTTGGTTCTTAAGAATTGCCTTTATGTACCCTTATTTAGAAAGAATTTGATTTCAATTTCTAAATTGTTTATAGATGGATATTCTATTTCTTTTAATGACAGAGTTGTTATAAAAAGGAATAGGGAGATTATCTATTCTGGTGCATTGATAGGAAATTTGTATACACTCGAGCCAAAAGTTCCCACGATGCAAATAAAAGTTAATAACTCATCTTCTAATTCCAATAAGAGAAAAGAACCTTTGAAGATGAACCAAACATATCTTTGGCATCTTAGGCTTGGTCATATTAACCTAAGCAGAATTCAAAGGTTGATAGCTGATGGACCTTTGGGTTCATTAGTGGTGGAAGATTTTCCAACTTGCGAATCTTGCTTGGAGGGTAAAATGACCAAGAGGTCTTTTAAGGCCAAGGGGTATAGAGCCAAAGATGTGTTGGAATTGGTTCATTCTGATTTGTGTGGTCCTAAGTCTATCCAGGCTAGAGGTGGTTTTGAGTATTTCATCTCTTTTATAGACAATTATTCAAGATATGGATACATTTACTTGATGCGCCGCAAGTCTGAATGCTTTGACAAGTTCAAAGAATTCAAGGTTGATGCGGAGAAACGTCAAGGTAAAAGTATTAAGACACTACGATCAGATCGTGGTGGTGAGTACCTCTTGGGAGAGTTTAGGAATTACTTATCAGAGGTTGGGATTCAATCCCAATTGTCTGCACCTGGCACACCCCAGTAGAATGGTGTAGCAGAGCGAAGGAATAGGACTCTTATGGAGATGGTTAGATAGATGATGAGTTATTCTGAGTTGCCAGATTCATTCTGGGGATATGCTCTAGATATGACTGTGTACATTCTGAACTTGGTCCATCTAAATCAGTGCCTTCTACTCCCACATAATTGTGGACTGGGCAAAAGCCTAGTCTGAGACATATTCGGATTTGGGAGAGTCTAGCACATGTGCTGAAGGCAAATGCTGGCAAGTTGGAACCTTGTACAGAAGTGTGCATGTTCGTTTGCTATCCTAGAAGAAAGAAAGATGGTTTGTTTTATAGTCCTAGAGATCAGAAGGTGATCGTTAGCACGAATGCCAAATTTCTAGAGGAAGACTACGTGATGAACCACAAGCTCATGAGCAAGATTGTTCTGGAGGAATTGAAAGGGGAAGTCACTTCTTCATTACCACCGGTACAAGAGGATATACCACAAGTCACTGCACCGCGTGTCATAGAGGATACATAGGTGATACCTCGTCGTAGTGGGAGGGTTGTGAGACAGCTTGATAGATTCATGTTCTTGGGAGAATCTTCTGATTTGGTCCTTGGCGAACATGAACCTGATCCCTGGACATATGACGAGGCAATCCAAGATAAAGATGCAGTATCTTGGCAAAGTGCAATGAATGCTAAGATTGATTCTATGGATTCAAATCAGGTCTGGGAGCTAGTAGAACCACTCGATGATGTAAAAACCATTGGATGCAAGTGGATCTACAAAAGAAAGAGAGGAATATATAGGAAGGTTGAGACCTTCAAAGCGAGGCTTATTGTGAAAGGGTATACTCAGAAAGAGGGTATCGATTATGAGGAGACTTTTTCACCGGTATGCATGCTTAAGTCTATCCGGATTCTCTTATGTATTGTTGCTCATATGGATTATGAGGTATGGCAGATGGATGTCAAGACAGCTTTCCTTAATGGAAGTCTTGAGGAAAACATCTACATGAAGCAACTAGAGGGATTCATTGCAAAGGGCAAAGAGCATCTTGTGTGTAAGCTTAATCGGTCCATTTATGGATTGAAGCAATCTTCGAGGTCTTGGAACGTCTGCTTTGATGAGGTAATCCAGTCTTATGGATTTATTCAAAGTTCGGATGAGTCTTGTGTGTACAAGAGATGTGACGAAAACGAAGTGGTATTTCTTGTACTATAAGTAGATGACATTTTGTTAATTGGCAACAATGTCAAGGTGTTATCGGACGTAAGGGTATGGTTGTCCAAACAGTTTGATATGAAGGACTTGGGAGAAGTGGGACACATCCTTGGGATCAAGGTTATAAGGGATCGCAGGAAAAGGATGTTGTGCTTATCTAAAGCTTCATACATAGACACAATTATAGATCGTTTTAGCATGCAAAACTCCAAGAAAGATTTTCTACCTTTCAGGCATGGAGTTCCTTTATCTAAGGAGATGTGTCCTAGAACATCTGAGGAGATAGAGGAGATGAAGGTGGTTACTTATGCTTCGACAGTAGGAAGCCTCATGTATGTGATGCTATGTACGAGACCAGATATCTGCTTTACCGTGGGCATGGTCAGCAAATATCAGAGTAATCCAGGACAGGGACATTGGACTGCGGTAAAGCATATATTAAAGTATCTGAGAAGGACTAGGTATTATATGCTAGTTTCCAAGCAGACCAATTACTCCCTGTGGGTTACACAGATTCCGATTTCCAATCAGACGGGGATAACAGTAAGTCTACCTCAGGTTTTGTGTTTACTTTGGGAGGTGGAGCCATTGTATGGAGGAGTGTCAAGCAGAAATGTGTGGCGGACTCTACCATGGAAGTTGTATGGCTCAAGAACTTCTTGATGGACTTGGAAATGATTCTTGGTTTGCCCAGAACTATCACAATTTATTGTGATAACAGTGGTGCAGTTGCAAACTCGAAGGAACCACGAGCCCGTAAGGCAAGTAAACACATAGAGCGCAAGTACCACCTGATACGAGAAATCGTAAAGGTGGTAGAAGTTGTTGTCGCCTAGATTGCATCAGAGGATGACCTGGTAGACCCTTTCACTAAGGCCTTTCTAGCGAGAGCTTTTGATTGGCATGTAGAGGGAATGGGAATCAGATGTATGGTAGTATGAGGACAACATAGTCTTTTAGTATAAGTGGAAGATTGTTGGGATGTATACTGAAAAGTCTATCTTTTGTATGAACATCTTTATTTTTGAAATAAGAATCACATGATCATTGTTTGCATATTTATGGTTATACATATTGTCTAATACATTACATTGTAGATAACATGGTGTGTAGTGTCACATGGGAGATCATGTTATTGGTTCCTTGTAAAGTATAAGTAAAGGCTCATAACCTAGATGGCTTTGGACAAACCATTGGTATGGTTGTAGTGTGATTTGGTATTGGTTTATCTTGACCATAGAATCACACTAGTACACTTTGTGTGTATTGAGCAGGACCGACTTAGAGGTGATTCGATTCATTGCTGACTACATAATCGAATCGGACCTTAGATATTATATTGTACATGCTCTTAATCCCGATATAATAACGGGCACATATATGTTGGTGTTGGGGCACTAGATAATCGAACCTGTGTTTTGATTATGGCAAAGACACAAAGTTAAGTTTACATCGTTATCTCACGAGCTAAATCGAGTGTGCAGAGAAGTACTAAAGCTAGAGCTGAAGGCTAGCGACACCCGGAGGAAGCCGCGGTGGTTGGGCGACACTCGAGTGACTTCGAAAGGAGCCGAAGGAATCGAGTGGAAGGCCGGTAGCGAGAGCTACAAAGTAAGTATCGAGGTAAGCGCGTGTGAGTGAGAGATGGTAAGGTCGTGTCCTCTTTACGGGGGCGACCGTAGGCGGCGATCCGACTAAGACTTCCTGTGGAAGGTCTAGGTCGAGATCGGACGGTTAGAAACCGTCATATTTATCATTTTCCATGCTAACCTCTTACTGCAGGGAAGTGGTCAGGCTTGCAGTCGACTGCTGGACATGGGGATCAGTCGACTGATGGCGACGAATCATCCTTTGCGCTTGGTCAAAATGGATAACATTTGACGCGGCCACTTCGCGATAAAATTTTGTACAACTTCAGGATATGTTCCAAAACATTAGGAGACATATTCAGAGTCCAAAATCTATAAAAGGAGGGGAGGATTCCAACTCCAAATATCATCAAGATTATTCTCAAGTGCTCCTACAACGTCAAAGCTCCAACACCGTCATAACGCTGACGCGACAACAAGTTCTAATCCTCTTCGTCGGTAACAGTAGCAAGTAATTGCTTTTATTATTGTATTCTTTGTTTTTATTCATAACGAGGTGAGGTAGGCTTGTTGCCTCATCCTCGTACTTCCGGTTTTGTGATCGTTGTCTCCTACCTCCAACGAAGAGGAGATGTTATAGTGCTTTGCCCTCCGTACACGGTCTAGGACTGTTAGGGCCTTGGAGTAGCAACCGTTGGGTTGTGAACCAAGTAAAAATAAACTTGTCTTCTTATTTTTCTGCTGTGTCTACTCGTTTTTTAACGAACGTAAACGAACGAAAAGAAATTCTACGCTCGCTATTCACCCCCCCCCTCAAGCGACGCTTCTCGATCCAACAATATACTTAGTATTCATTTCTTTGATTTACCAAAGGGCGAGATTTATAGAGTAAATCGATAGGCTCAGTAAGTTGGGAAATGATATTACATATATGGTGTGTCGTTGATTATAGAAGGAAACCTTGTCCTATATATTAGGATGATGTCCCCTTGAGGAGCTCATAAGGTTCATCATGTAAACCCTGCAGGTGGACTTGATCCGACATGATGATAAGGTTGAGTGGTACTACTCATGGAGTTAGATGTTGATTAATTAATTGTCAATAAATTAATTAATCGACAGACATTCGAGATCTTAAACACGGGGAGAAAAATGTACAAATAATATATGGAGCCCATATTAACTTATGGGGGTTGGTGAGGTAGATCAATGATAATCCTCTAGTGGATTGGATTATCATTAATGGATCGGACTTTATGTGGGTTTGATCCATTGAGTGGCCAAGATCCAACTCATCCTCATGGTCCCTATTGTAGCCTATTAAAACCTCATGAAGCCTAGATCCAATGGTTGAAAACAAAACTCTAGATCTGACGGTGGAGATTAATTCTCTAGATCCGACGGTTGAGATTAAATCCCTAGAACCAACGGTTGAGATTAAAAAGAAACTTAAGCCTAACTCTATAAAAGGGGTGTTAAGGCTTGGCGTGGAGATGAACTAGAGGAGTTAGGGTTTTGTTTCTTTTGGCTTGGGCGGCAAGAAACAAAAGGAGGTTAGTGTTTTTGGAGTTTGGTTTGGGCGGCCACAATTAAGGAAAATTTTTCCTTTCTTCTCTTCTTCCTTAGGGTGGCCGGCGCCCATTATCTTCCCCTCTCCCTTTGCAGGCATCCAAAGCTCCTCCTTCTCTTCTCCTTGGCCGACGCCCACTTCCCTATCTCTTCTTCTTGTAGGCCGGCGGCAAGCATCAAGGTTGGTGCTTGGTGGTTGGCTAAAGGAAGGAGAAAAGTTTTGTTTATATACTTCCTCTTGTTTGGAGCGAGCAAGGAAGGAAGATTAGTGATCTAGGAGGCTTTGACTTTTGGAAGATCGTCGCCCACACGACGTCCAAAAGGAGGAAGGACATACAATAGAAGATTGAGAGGTATAAATGTTGTTTTATATTCTTTTGTGTTATGTCTATGATTGTTTTTCAATTATATGCATGTTGTATGCTTTGTTTTGTGGTTAAATTAACTTAGACCCTGAATACAAACACAAAAGCCAGCGATCCGTACATCGTCTATTCCACGGCTATTCGTAGAATAGAGGTTGGTGGCTTGAACAACAAGTTTATTCAAGTGACCACTCTAATCAAATATCACGACGATGAAACGGTAGCTTGGGTAATCCCTTTTGTCAAGGATAAATTTTTTTATCCGGGGATGTAGAAGGGATCGCCATGGACAAGCGACCGAGTTGAAGTGGGATGTGAAGTTTCCTAACTTCAGAATAACCGAGCAAACATCGCGATTTCTTCCTCGTGCACAAGTGACGGCGACGCTGCTTCCTCGTGCGCGACCCAACAACCATCGATCCTCCACGCGGCGGCGGCAGGTCCGGGCGTCTCTTCCAGCGGTCTTCTTCCATCCAAGCCGACGGCGATCCCATTCCTCAGCCGGCAATGAGATGCTGGGATTTCGATCAGCTCGTCGGCAATGAGCAGTGAAGGCGATTCCGGCGCTTTTCACTGACGAAACTTCCAACACCAACTGCCGGCGCTGAGAGCCACAGCCGGACAGGATTCCGACGGTTGTGGTGCTTGCTACTGTCGGGATTCCACAGAACCTGTTTCCAGCTCTCGCCATAGTGATATCCCTTCTCTAATTTCCGGCGGCAACACTTCATTCCATCGCCGGTGAAGAGTTTCAGCTTCTACTCCGGTTTCATCCTCTCCACACAGCTCAGGCAGTTCCGTTGTAGTATAGTTGTGAGTATACTCGGCTACAACCAAGAGACTCGGGTTTGGTCCCCGACGGCGAAACTACGGGCTGCTCCATCTTCACAGAATCATCCATAGACTGTCAGGTTCCGGTGTCGTTGTAGTATAGTGGTGAGTATACTCTGCTACAACCGAGAGACCCGGGTTCGGATCCCGACTACTGCACCGGCCTTCGATAATTCTGCACCATCCACCGGAGAAAAGGGCTCGCTTCATCCATCAATTCAGCACTTGCCAGAAAATTTCCAGCAAGGATCCAATCATCTCATCCGTCGGAGGAGCTTGTTTGGATTGTCGTCACTGACGCGGAGTGATCGGTGGTTATATTTGGGGATTTTGTCCATTGATTTGGATGTTTATCTTATTTACTTTGATGTTTAATTTCAGTGCAATATTCAGTTGTTATTCTATAGTTAATTAGGAGCTTAGCTGTAGTTTACTCTACATTTTAAATTCCTGCACTTTCTTTATGTTTTTAATGCTCTTGTTTTGAATGCTTTCCTTTACATGCTTAGTTTAGATTTTCTTTAATTTCATTGTCATCATAGTTAGTTAGATTAATGCTTTAATTACTTGCATTGTCTTTCATTCAGTAGGATTAGTCTTTTAAATTCCAAACCCCCATTCAGTAGGATTACCAATAATTAAAAATCCTAAGTTTACTATTCTGTCGATTACACTCGTTGGGAAACGATCCGGGTAATCCACTATTCTATATTAGTTTAGAGGGGGTTCGGTAATTAATTTGAAATGGTACCACGACACAAATATCCGTACATCAAATTTTGGTGTCATTACCGGGGACTATTGTTAGGGCTTCATTCTTTCATTTTCTGTATATCCATGTATTTTTTCATGTCTATTTCCTGTCTCTTTTGACTTGTGTGTTGGTGTTTTAGGAAAGACCAGGAATTATCTTTTCTGGGAAACATGGATCATTATTATCAGCAGTATGGAGACTACGGTGATAGTCAGCATCATTGATCAAATAGCTAGATTAAATTGCAACATTCTTCAGCCAGATGCAGCACAAGAGTTCATTCAGCCTCCGTCAAAGACCACTTCTATGGATATCGACGCGCTTAGGGAGATGGATTGTGGAGCGAGTGATAGGCATACTACTCCACAGGACTCCTATGAATAATTGTGTTGTGATGTGATTTCATTGATGAAGCTGCTGTTATGTTAGATTTTGCGGATGTTGACACAGGAGTGGTGGATAGCTGGACACCCCTAGACTGGACACTCCCACCTGAGATAGAGTCTCCAACAAGAATGTTGCTAATGAAAGCCCTAACAACAAATGTAGTAATCCAACCCCGAGCTGGAAACTTCTATGGATTCGCCTTCGACCACCAGAGAGTACATATGATGAGGCAATGATCATTCTGGAGGGAGCAGCATGGAACTACCCTGATCACATCAAGAGAACACTCACCTCCATCCGATCCATCCCACTCCCAGCCTGGATTTCTTACTGAATCGCCTCCAACTGTCCGAATCTCAGGGAGAGTTTGTTCTATTCCATCTACTTTTCTTTTCATTGTATATACCCTTCTTTCACTTCATTTTACTTTATTTGTTTTTGTTTTAGTTGTTATGTTTCGTTTGTTGAGTTTTTATTTTGTCGGTGCTTTCAAATAAATTTCCTATGCATTCCTTTATATCATCTTAGAAGTCGTGAAAGCTAGTTAAATTTGATTGTCGAGTTTCGTGGATTTATTGTCATGAATGGATTATTTGATTGCATATGGTTAATCCTTGGTTATGGATTCTGTGTTGATAGATTAAGATGATTTTTTTTCATTCCCAGTGAGGATTATGCCTGTTTTTATTGCTTGAGTGTAGTGCACTTGTGGTTATTGTAACTCTAGAAATTGCTTTGATTCTTTCGAGACCACACAACCATAGGTTTGCATGATTACTATGAAGGCAATCTCACTTGTTTCCCTTTACTTCTTTTGTTGTCACATGCTATTCGAATAATTTTCTTATCACATGTCATGTCATTTTCATTATTTATTCCATTATCTTTTCTACATTTTCATCATGTCATTTCTCTTCCATTTCTATTTTGGATATGGGATATTGAATGTTCTATTTTTCTCGGGACGGACAAAAGCTTAAGTGTGGGGGGAGAGTAGCTCAAGAGAATTTAGTGGAAGCATAGGCGAGTTGTGCTTGATCACCATGAGGTTGCCATGTTTTTTATTTTTATTTTTATTTTTATAGCTGAGCTTGATGTTTTAGAGCATAGGAAAGTGTACTACATGTCAAAACAAAATGAAAAAAAAAATTGAAGAAAAAAAAATTAAAAAAAAACATTTGTCCAAAATAATAAAGGCAATAAAAAATCAATAAAAAAAATCTTTGACATCTTGTGCAGTTTTTTATCTGTGTGATAGTATTTTTGTGATAGACATCCCTTATTAAAACTATTGAGAGAGTTATTGGATATCATATCTGGACTTGTATTGCGAATGTGATAGGGGTTGTTTACATGTTTAGTGGATGGTAAAATGCTAGCTTGGATGGAAACTTTTGGGGCACTGCTTTCTTATACTCATCTATGTACCATTCTAGTATTTCCATGTCTTCTTGCATTGCTTTAGCTATTTCATTTCTTATCTTTCTTTCCTTACAAACATACCATTATTTGCTTTTATTCATGTTTCCCTTGCATTCCTAATAAGCCTTCAATAATTGTGCATTCTTATGTGTATATAGTGGTGAAGGTAGAAGAAAAGCAAGCATATGTTAGTGCATAAACCATGACTAGCTTGAGTGAACTCCACTATTATCTGCTTATGAGAGCGAGAGAGACCACCACTTATCTTGAGAGGCTTAATCATTCATAGTCTATTCAGGATGGATTAAGTCACCATGTTTGTTAACTTATGTAGGATTTGAGTCCATGATTGCTTGAGTCTTTGAGAGTTGACAATCCTAGATAACTTTCTTTCATGATTTTCTATGTATGCTTGGGAATTGCTAGGAAAATATACTTTTAGTTTACTTTTAGTTTTCTTTGCTTGCTCGGGACGCACAAGAATAAGTGTGGGGGAATTGATCACTACCATTTTATTGTATTATTTTGATCCTTAATATCACCGTTTTAATCCTCTCGTGTGTTTAATTGTTGATTATTTGCATGTTTTATGAGTTGGATCATTCTTTGGATCTAATTGTAAATTCTCCTATATTGTGGACTTATATGCAAAATTTATCTTTATTTGTAGGAGATTGAGATGAGCCACTGGACTAGACTCAAGTTGGATCAAATATGACTTCATCTAGGACGAGAAAGATCATTTCAAACTAGCTTAATCTGAGTCTTTCATCAAGATTTTAAGCAATGTAATCAAGGGACAAGATCTGATCAATCTGGACCATCCACTGTGATTGGCTTGATCTGAGCCATTAATCCGGATCTGGAACGATCCAACCCATACATTAAGATCTACACGTCTTGGCCGTACATCAGGACCGTTGGATCTCGATTCTCCCTCCAGAGTTATCAGATCCGCCCATCCAGAGTTAAATTGATTACCACTGTTGGATGGAGCAGCTTAATTAAGCAAAAAATGGATCCTTCAAACCCTAGCTTAATTGGACGGCTTGGATTAAAGGGGCTCAGATCGGATGGCTCAGAAAAATCATGTAATCATCTTCTCCTTCACGCAGCGCACAAAAGAATCACCAAGCGAACATCGCGATTTCTTCCTCGCGCGCGAGCGGCGGCGACGCTGCTTCCTCCCGCATGAGCCGGTAGCCATCGATCCTCCATGCGACAGCGACAGGTTTGGGAGTCTCTTTCGGCGAACTCCTTCCATCCAAGTCGGCGGTGATCCCATTCCTCAGTCGACGATGAGATGCTGGGATTCCGGCCAGCTCATCGGTAGTGAGCAGTGAAGGCGATTCCAACGCTTTTCACCGGCGAAACTTCCAACGCCAACTGTTGGAGCTGAGATAGCCGGATGGGATTCCGGCGGCTGTGGTGCTTGCTACTGTCAGGATTCCGCAGAACCTATTTCCAGCTCTCACGGCAATGATATCCCTTCTCTAATTTCCGGCGGCAACACTTCATTCCATCGCCGACGAAGAGTTTCAGCTTCTACTCTGGTTCCATCCTTTCCACGCAGCTCAAGCAGTTCCATTGTAGTATAGTGGTGAGTATACTCGGCTACAACTGAGAGACTCGGGTTTGGTCCCTGGCGGCGAAACTACGGGCTGCTCCATCTTCACAGAATCATCCATAGACTGTCAGGTTTCGGTGTTGTTGTAGTATAGTGGTGAGTATACTCGGCTACAACCGAGAGGCCCAGGTTCGGATCCCGACAACTGCACCAGCCTTCGACAGTTCTTCACCATCCACCAGAGAAAAGGGCTCGCTTCATCCATCAATTTAGTACTTGCCGGAGGAGCTCGTTTGGATTGTCATCACCGTCGTGGAGTGATCGATGGTTATATTTGGAGATTTTGTCCATTGATTTGGATGTTTATCTTATTTACTTTGATGTTTATTTCCAGTGCATGATTCAGTTGTTATTCTGTAGTTAATTAGGAGCTTAGCTGTAGTTTACTCTACATTTTAAATTCCTGCACTTTCTTTATGTTTTTAATGCTCTTGTTTTGAATGCTTTACTTTACATGCTTAGTTTAGATCTTTTTTAATTTTATTGTCATCATAGTTAGTTAGATTAATGCTTTAATTACTTTCATTGTCTTTCATTTAGTAGGATTAGTCTTTTAAATTCCAAACCCCCATTCAGTAGGATTAGCAATAATTAGAAATCCTAAGTTTATTATTCTGTCGATTACACTCGTTGGGATACGATCTAGGTCATCCACTATGCTATATTAGTGTAGAGGGGGTTCAGTAATTAATTTGAAATGGTACCCTGACACAAATATCCATACATCATTGTCATATTACTAAAGAGAGGCAATCCTCACTTCTCCAAATTATCTCAATTCTCCCCCTATGAGGAAGAACACATCCATCATCCCTAAAGACTCTCCCTTGATCATTGCACCAACAATGTCTTGGAGAGTCCCTAAGCCTATAGGAATACTAAACCATCAAAATTAAGGGTAAAATTTCAAACTTGAACTTTCACACAACTTAAAATTGATACACACCCTAAACAACTCTTCTAATCCATATCTAATGGATTTTCACCCTTCCAATGCTTTCCAAAGCATATCCTAGGTTTAGGAGCAGTTAGGGTAATCTAACATAGCTGAAACATGGGCTAAACATCCTTGTTTACCCAAAATCAGCATTGGCAGTCGACTCTATCAGTAAGCAGTCGATTGCCCTTGACGCTAGTCTACTACCATTCTATTGGAGGATCGGTGGCCGTCTAGAGGGGGGTGAATAGCCTAGATGTTCGTCAATGGTAATCGTTCGCTTAATCGTCGATGAAGAGAACAAGCAAACGCAAACACGCCGATGTAATGTGGTTCACGACTCTTGCCGCTAATTCACGGACGATTAATTCGATGAATCACTCCAACCCAAATCCACAAGTCTCTCCTTCAAGGTGGAGGTAAACCTTTCTTACAATCTCTCCCTCTTACAATAAGATTGAAATAAAAGCAAGTAAGAGGAGTAAAAATCATTTGGGCACTTGGGAGAATGTTTAGAGGTGAAGTATTAACCTCCCAAAGTGACCCAAGGCCTATTCTTATAGGGAAGATGCCATTCTTCCTATTGGGTACCGAGTAGTCGACTGTTGCAGTCATCAGTCTACTGCTGTTGTAGTCGTTACCTCGAACAGCTTCATCCATGTTGGCTTCCAACCAACGGCTCCCACATCAGTCGATTGATCATCCCCATTAGTCGACTGATAGAGCCAACAGTCGAGTGACGGAAGCGATAAGTCGACTCCAAAACCCTCTGTGCCCGAATTCACCTTCATCAGTTGACTGTCGTCCCTTGGCAGTCGACTGCCAAATTCCAACAGTCGACTATTGGGCTAGAAAAGGTTTGGTCGAACATTGGTCGAGTGTCATCGACCCAGAGCAGTCGACTGATATCTATATCAGTCGACTGGTGTCGGGTAAAATCTCAAACAAACTATTGTTTGAGCATCCGATAGTCGGGTAAAACCTCAACCAACTTGGTTGAGCATCCGACACTTAACTTAGCCATTCGGCCAAGTTCACCTATGAGCTACGTTACATTTCGCTCATTCTCTCATCTCGCTTGAAGTCCCTCGTCAAAGTTCTCTTCATCCGGCCACGTCCCTCGGATGCACCAAGCGCACGGCTTCGCAATGCCATCATTCGCGTCTAACCCTGAAGTCTACTTCCTTGGCTTCACTCCAATGTTGCTCATCCGGCGGTCCCTCGGATGCACCAAGTGCACGGCTTCGCAATGTCGTCCTTCACCGACTCAAGGACCCGAGCCATGAGATGGTGAACTCACCAATGATTTCGCCAAGCCAATCCTATGTGTGAATTACTAAGTCCTGCACGACTTCAACACACATATCAAAACAACATATCAACCTAACTTAAACCCTTTTCCACACACATCAAAACCACATCTTACATGGGTTGACTGCCTTAACAATCTCCCCCTTTTTGATGTGTGGCAATCCGTTTAAGTTAGGTAAAACATTAACAAATACATAAGGAAGATAAGCATGTAATTCAAACATGGAAATCAAACCTCCCCCTTAATACATGCTAACTCCCCCTTAACACATGTTAATTCTCTCTAGTATGATTAACTTAAACCCACATATTTCTCCCCCTTTGACACTCTCAAAAATATTAACACATGTTATACAAGCATGGCATCAAGTTTAGAGGAAGAAAATCACCAAAATCAAACTCAAAACCTGATAAAATAGGTTATTGTGCCCGTGCACAGTACATCAGTCGACTGAATCAGAGCTCCTAGTCGACTGGCACAAGTAAAAATAGAATTTCTAATTTTTCGAACGAAATTTAGAAATGCACCAGAAATTATAGAAAATTCAAAAAATTGTGATATTTTAAAAACATATTTCTTGTAAGTCCCTTTATCAACGAAAAATAAGTTTTCATGAAAATTAATTCAATTTTCAAACATTTGGCAAAAACTCAAAGGTTGTAAAAACCTTCAATTTTGTATCGAGTTGAAAGCTAGTTTTGCCTTAGAAACTTTTCAAAGCATGAACTCACAAATTATCAAACATAAAATGATTTTGAAATATTTGAAATATCCAACTATGATCTTTGGAAAATATGTCTATGAATTAAACATATGATTTTCCCATGATTGGTCTATTATTTCTATCATGATACCTATAATGACTCATCAAAATGTTATAATCATAAGTGAGTCATTTGTGTCATCCTAACATCTCACCCATGTTATGTTTTCAATCAAGTTAGCCTATAGTGAGTGTGAGATGTACCTAAAGGTATTTATACTTAACCCTTAATTTCATGCAATTTCTACCAAAGTTAAGTATTATCTAAAATGATCATGAGTCATATATTATGATCATACATCAAACATTACCATCCAAATCATAAATCATGATTATTTATCAAGTATAAAATCAAGCGTAAATCATGATTTAAGCATTCAATTCATGGGTTACACATTATCATTACCCAACACTAAGTTAAAAATTATCACCCACATCATCCTAAGTCAACCATTTAACTTGATATAAGTAAAGTCCAATTATGGTTGACTCTCCTAGGTTCTCCTAACCCTTAAGGATGGACTTAGGAACCCAATATAGATTCTTTCCAATAGGGTTCACTAAGTATTCCTTTGGGATCCATTTCCTAGCTACCATTGTAGTTTTGGCTTGTCCTCTAGCAATCAAACAATGGTAAGCCTTCTCATTCTTGGATTTCTTATATCCTAGGTCTTTCATGTTAAAGCTTGCTCTTTGGCTCCCAATGATCATATTTAGGGTGTTGGAGCCAATGGTGAATTTTTCTAGGGCCTTAGTTAAGTGATCTACCTTTTCTTTTAAGGCCTTATTTTCTTCTACTAAGCATGCATCACTAGTCATAGAAGAAGAAGCATTATCATTAACATTTAAACATGCATTTTCTAGCTTTTCTTCTAATTTCCTAATTTCATCAAGCATGCTTTTATTTTTCTTCTTAGCCTTAAATAAATCCCTAGTTAGGCTAGTAATCATAGAAACTACATCATTGGAAGGGAGTTTCGTTACCTTGCTTACCCAATCCCCTTCTGATGATCATGATGATGAGGCTCCCCCTTCACTTGAGCTCTCCTCACTTGAGCTTGTTTCTTCTTTTTCAGAGGAGGTGGACTCCAAGTCTTCTATCGCCATAAGTGCAAGACTTATGAATGTTTGGTCTTCCTCCGATGAGGATGATGGATCATCCCACGTCACCGCTTTAAGGTTGTGGGGCTTTGACTTCTTCTTTTCTTTGGGCTTCTTCTCTTCTTTCTTTTTGCCCTTCTTCTTTCTATCCTTTTTCTTCTCTTCTTCTTTGCTTTTGTTCAATAAGGGACACTCATCCCTCATATGTCCCTCTCCTTGGAAATTATAACAAATGACCTTTCTCCTTGGCCTTCTTCCCCTATCATGAGATTTATTAAACTTAAAATTTTTTAAAGCACGTCTCACCTTCCTTACCATGTAGGCTTCTTCATTACTATCCATGGAGGAGGAAGATTCTTCATCGGAGGAAGAGGGTGGAGTCTCCTTCTTCTTCTTCTTTCTTTTTTCCACGACTAATGCTACTCCCCTTGGCTTTATGCTTAGTTCTTCAATTATGCCTTCAAGCCTAGTCTCATGAAGTTCCATAGTTGAAAAGAATTCTTCTAGAGTACTTACCTCTAGATTCTTGGAGATGTAGAATGAATCTACCATGGAACTCCATTTTGAAGATCGGGGGAAGGCGTCTATGGCTTTCATGATCATATCACGGTTTGAAAGCTTCTCCCCTACACTTGTCAAACCGTTAATTATCTTTTTAAACCGAGAATGAAGAGATATTACCTTCTCCCCCTTATCTAGCTTGATGTTGTTCAATTGTGAGCGGAGGAGATCCCTTCTTGCAAGCTTTGCCTTAGAGGTGCCTTCATGAAGTTTTACCAATTTTTCCCACATCTCCTTGGCGCTTGTGCATTCTCCTATTCGGTTGATCTCTTATTGAGGAAGCACATTGAATAGGTGGTGCTTGGCTTTTGAATTCGCCAAGTGCTCCTCTCTTTGCTTCTTTGTCCATCTTGACTTTTATATTAGTCTCCCCTCTTCATTCCTAGGTACTTCGAAACTGTTTTCCATGATAAGAATAATTTCAAAGTCGGTTTCAAAAAATACCTCCATTTTCTTTTTCCACCAAGTGAATTCTCCTTCGAACTTTGGCGGATGAATGTTAGAGTCGGCCATCTCTTGTCATGCTTGTGTTAGTGATGAGTCTGCGACAAGCTCCTCGCTTTGATACCACTTGTTGGAGGATCGATGGTCAACTAGAGGGGGGTGAATATCTTAGATGTTCGTCGATGGTAATCGTTCGCTTAACGTCTACAATCAAAGGTTAGCATAGCAGAATAATAAAGCTAAAGACAATTAAAATAAAATAAATGAAGAGAATAAGCAAATGCAAACATGTCGATCTAACATGGTTCACGACCCTTGCCACTAATCCACGGATGATTCGTTCGGCGAATCACTCCAACCCAAATCCATTAGTCTCTCCTTCAAGGTGGAGGTAAACCTTTCTTACAATCTCTCCCTCTTACAATAAGATTGAAATAAAAACAAATAAGAGGAGTAAAAATCGTGTTGGGCACTTGGGAGAATGTTTAGAGATGAAGCATTTGTTGGGATGTATACTGAAAAGTCTATCTTTTGTATGAACATCTTTATTTTGAAATAAGAATCACATGATCATTGTTTGTATATTTATGGTTATGCATTTTATCTAATACATTACATTTTCGATAACATGGTGTGTAGTGTCACACGGGAGATCATGTTATCAGTTCCTTGTAAAGTATAAGTAAAGGCTCACAACCGAGATGGTTTTGGACAAACCATTGGCATGATTGTAGTGTGATTTGGTATTGGTTTGTCTTGACCATAGAATTACACTAGTACACTTTGTGTGTATTGAGCAGGACCAACTTAGAGGTGATTCGATTTATTGCTGACTACATAATCGAATCAGACCTCAGATATTATGTTGTGCATACTCTTAATCTCAATATAATAACGGGCACATATACTTAGTATTCATTTCTTTGATTTACCAATGGGCGAGATTTATAGAGTAAATCGATAGGCTCGGTAAGTTGGGAAATGATATTATTTATATGGTGTGTCGTTAATTATAGGAGGAAATCGTGTCCTATATATTAGGATGATGATGTCCCCTTGAGGAGCTCATAAGGTTCATCATGTAAACCCTACAGGTGGACTTGGTCCGGCATGATGATAAGGTTGAGTGGTACTACTCATGGAGTTAGATGTTGATTAATTAATTGTCAATAAATTAATTAATCGACGGACATTCGAGATCTTAAATACGGGGAGACATTTGTACAAATAATATATAGAGCCCATATTAACTTATGGGGGTTGATGAGGTAGATCAATGATAATCCTCTAGTGGAATGGATTATCATTAATGGATCGGACTTTATGTGGGCTTGATCCATTGGGTGGCCAAGATTTGTTGGTGTAGTAGGCACCTAAGTCAAACCTGAGTTTTGATTATAGCAAACGATACAAAGTTAAGCTCATGTCGTTATCTCACGAGCTGAATCGAGTGTGCAGAAGATTGCTATAGCTGGAGTTGAAGGCTAGCGACACCCGGAGGAAGCCGCAGTGGTCGGGCGACACTCGAGGGACTTCGGAGGGAGCCGAAGGAATCGAGTGGAAGGCCGGATGCAAAAGCAACACGTAAGTATCGAGGTAAGCTCGTGTGTGTGAGCGTAAGTGAGGTCGTATCCTCGTTAAGGGGATGATCTTAAGCGTAGATCCGACCAAAGACATCCTATAGATGGTCTAGGTCGAGATCGGACGGTCGACGACCGTCGAAATTATGTTTTTGTTGAGCTAACTTTGACTTGCAGCAAGCATCAGTCGACTGCCAGCTTGGAGGACTCGACTGCCATCAATCAGTCGACTGCCGGAGGTCAGCACTCGACTGATGCTGCCATCAGTCGACTGATGATGGCCATCAGTCGACTGATGATGGCCATCAGTCGACTGATGGTCAATGATCAGATTCGAGGAGTCAAGGCTTATCACCCCATTTCAAGGAGATTGGTGCTCAATTGTGATTGGCTAGGGTTCCTCTCGAAAAGGGGCTCAAAGGCTATAAAAGGAGGGCCAATCCTAGGGTTTCTTCATCAATTCTAAGCTTCCAAGAGCCTCCGCAAAGCTACAACTCTCCGACAACGAAGTTCTTCTTCTCCGACGCTAGGTTTAATTTTCTTTTAGTTTTTGTACGTCGGTTTTAGATTTATATTCGTTGTTCATTTACTTTTTCGAAGCTCTTTTTCTATCATAACGAGGAGAGGGGGAGTGTCCCTCTACCTCAAGTTTTTGTTCTTGTATCGATTAACTCCTACCTCCAACGAGGAGGAGTTCGTTTAGTATTTTGCCCTCCGTGCGTGGTCAAGGACCACTAGGGCCTTGGAGTAGTAGCCGAAGGCTACGAACCAAGTAAAAAGAATTGTCTCTTTTATTTATTGTTTTTATTTCCGCTGCAAATTATCTATTCGACTTTCAAAGAACGATTTCGTAAAAGTTTTGTTTCGCTATTCACCCCCCCTCTAGCGAACCGCATTGATCCAATAATTGGTATCAGAGCCGGGGGTTGCTAAGATTTGGTGAAACCACCAATCTAGCCATTTTACAGATTTTTTTTCTTTTTAATTCTTTTTATTTCAGATTTATTTCGCTTTGTTACTTTTACTCCCGCACTACTAATCCAAGACGCGAGTCTTGGTACTTTTTTGTGTTTTTGTCGTTGCTAGTTTCTTCGTCTTCGTCTCCTTGTGTCTTTTGTTCTAATGGCCCATCTCGAGGGTTTTAGCACCGTCCGACCTTCGTTTTACAATGGAGATGACTTCCGTTATTGGAAGGGTGGAATGGAATGCTTTCTCAAAAACCAAATCGAGATGTGGATCATAATCCAAACGGGATTCACACTTCCGACTAACGAAGTGGGTGAATCCTTGGATTATGACCAATGGACCATTGCGACAAAAAGACAAGTCGAAGCCAACGCCAAGGCAACACAAATCCTTCAATGCGGCTTGTCCAAGGAAGAGCTAAATCACGTCGGCCCCTTCATAAGCGCAAAGGACCTTTGGACAAAACTAGTGGAGCTACACGAAGGGACCGATGAAGCCAAGGTATGTAAGCGTGATCTTCTATTCAATAAACTATATAACCTAAAAATGCAGGAACACGAGTCCGCGACGCAACTCCACGCCCGTGTCCAAGACATAGTCAACAACCTACACGCAATCGGGCAAAAGGTCGAAAACCGCGACCTTATAAGGTATGTACTAAACTCCTTTCCGAGGACTACCTTGTGGGCATCCATGGTCGATGCCTACAAGGTCTCCAAGGATCTTTCTAAACTTAGATTAGATGAACTTTTTTCTGATTTTGAACTTCATGAGCAGTCTAACTCAGAACCCGAGAAAGGTATAGCATTATTTGCAGGTTCAAAGAAGAAAACCGCTAGCAAGCCACCTCCGAAAAAAGAAGAGGATGAGTCCGATTCGGAGGTCGACTCGGAAATGGAGGTCGAACTAGTCAACCTAGTTTGGAGGATAGTCAAGGGCCGAAAATGAGCTGTCACTCGACCCAACGAAGGTAAGCCTAAAATTTCAAACATAAGATGTTATGAATGCAACAGGTTTGGACACATTAAGTCCAAATGCCCAAAACTCAAGAGAAAGGCACCAAAACACAAAAAGGCACTTAACGCCACTTGGGAAGAAGCTTTCGAGGAAGAAGATAATGATTGAGTCCTCATGGCTAAACCGGTGGAATCAGAGACGGAGTCGGAACCGGAACTTGAATCTAAATCAAGACGAGCCTGATCGAAGCACTATTCAAGACGAGCCACGGATACGCATCCGGTTCAAAAGATACACTCAAGGTAAGTCGATCTCTTATTACTACACTTTATAGTGCAATTAAGCTTTTAAATAGAAAGTTAGCTAAGTTCGAGTCCAAGGTTGAGACCCTGGTTGAGGAAGTTAAACTCCTCAAACACGAGGTCTCCCTAACCTCTTCGACTAGTCGAGTTCAAGAGAAGGACTCAACTCGGGTTGAAAAACTCGAAGTTGAGAACTCACTCTTGAAGAGTCAAGTCGAAGATCTTAGGAATACGTTGGAAAGGTTTACTTTGAGATCCAAAGGACTTGACCTCCTACTTGGATCGCAAAGGCCTGTGTACAACAAGGTCGGGCTAGGGTTTAGCTCAAACACGACCAATAAGTCGTATATGTCAATCATAAGTCGACATAAAAAATGTGTCCAAGCATGGGTCCCTAAGACCACCTTGATTTCAAACTTAGGATCAAACCAGTACTGGGTTCCAAAGGACAAAATCCACTATGTGGAGAGACCGAATCGATTCAACGGTCTAAGGGGAGCTAGTACGAAATTTGTTTGTGTTTTAACTTAGAAATTGCATGCTTAGGTTTTTATTTAGTTTGATTTTACTTCTTAGAATGGTTAGATAGGACTATAACTCGTCAATACTTGATAACATAGTACCAGGACGCGGCGAGATGATAGTACGTTAGGAAAGCGGAGTCTTGTGTATTCGGGCTAGATAAGGCGTATCTAGTTCGGTGCACTTGACCGAGCGGAACTAGCTGAAGCTACCTCGCCGTATCCTAGACTAGTTAGACCAGGAAGTGGTCTTAGGTGAGTCAAGTCTCTATTTTCTTGAAAATAGCTTTGTCTAAGGAAGTGGTCGTTGTTCTGATCAAAGAAGGCCTCTGTGCCTCGCCACGACCTGGAAGCCATGATCTTGAAAAGGTGACTTGATGAGCCTAAGGTCAAATCTGAATCTAACACAAGGTTGACAAGTGTTTAAGTCATTAAATTTAATTCAACTAAAATTGGAAGTCATCTCACAAGAACATATAGGATTAACATGTTTGATCATGTAGACATGGGTGAGATGATTTAGGTTAATAATTTTCAACCAATTTTTAATAAATCCAATATCCGATCCAACTACCTTGCGTGTAGGATCAATGGATGTTGGACAGTGGTTGCTCCCGACACATGACCGGGGATCAACTCAAGTTTTCAAAGCTTCGATTCAAACGACAAGGATCGGTAGCCTTCGGAAATAACGACAAGCTCAAAATCATCGGATCAGGTGATATTGAGCTTAACTCAAGTTTTGTCATTCAAAACATTTTATTAGTAGAAAATTTTCAATATAATCTTCTCAGTGTAAGCCAATTGTGTGATAATAACTATAAGGTCATCTTTCTAGAAAATGAATGCGTAATTAATACAAATGAAACCTCTAAAACAATTCTTAAAGGGACTAGGAATAACAACATTTACACTATCAACCTAACTAACTCCTCAACTAAGTGTCTTATGACACAACAAGAGGAATCATGGTTGTGGCACCGACGACTCGGTCACTCATACCCAAGACTCATCCACAAGATGAGTCAGAGTGACTTAGTTAGAGGTTTGCCTAACCTCAATAACTTGGATAATAAAATATGTAATGCTTGTCAACAAGGTAAACAATCTAGGACACAACATCAACTAACTAGTCAAGAACGAACCAAAAGTGTGCTTGAGCTCCTACACATGGATCTATTTGATTCACACTGAGCTAAGTCACTTAACGAAAGTAAATTCTACTTAGTCATAATTGATGACTATTCTAGATTTACTTGGGTTAGGTTCATCAAACACAAAAGTGATACCCTAGAACAATTAATCAATCTATTTAAGTTAATAGAAAATCAACAAAGCATTAAAATCAAAAGACTTAGGACTGATCATGGTGGTGAATTCGAAAACCATAGGTTTACAGAATTCTGTAACCTAAATGGATACCACCATGAGTTCTCTTGCCCTAGAACTCCACAACAAAATGGCCTAGTAGAACGCAAAAATAGAACCCTACAAGAAGCCGCTAGGACAATGTTAAATGAGTATAACCTACCCGATAGGTTTTGGGCGGAAGCCGTGAGTACGGCATGCTATGTCCAAAATAGAATCCTTATGGTAAAGAGGCACCTTAAGACCTCATACGAGATTTATCATGATAAAATACCTAACATCAAGTACTTTAGGGTATTTGGGTGTAAGGTACATATCCTAAACACTAAGGATTACCTAGGGAAATTTACATCCAAAACCACAACCGGAATCTTTCTAGGATACTCGACTACAAGCAGAGCTTATAGAGTATATAACCACAACACCCTTAGAGTCGAGGAGACTATCAATGTAGTATTTGATGAAGGACACGAACCTACAAAACCCCCGGCAACCCCAATTAGCGAGCCGACTCATACTAGACCTAACTCTGATCCGAAAATCAGGTCTAGTGTTAATCCTAACCTAAGTCAACCAAGTCACTCTATCGACCAAGTGATAGATGACTCCAACCAAACTAGAACTCAAACGAGTTATCCTATGGATCAAGTTGTAGACTCAAACCCAAATCCAACTAGGACTCAAACGAATCATCCTATCGACCAAGTGATAGGTGATCCAAGTCTAGGAGTTCGAACTAGAGCCTCATACAGAAACCTTAGTCAAATATCTTTGATTTCTAAAATTGAACCCAAAACTATTGACCAAGCTCTTCTTGATCCCGATTGGATTATTGCAATGCAAGAAGAGTTGACTCAATTCACTAGGAACGAAGTATGGGAATTAGTACCACCACCTAAAGACAAAACAATCATTGGAACAAGGTGGGTGTTTAGAAATAAAATTGATGATAAAGGTGAAGTAGTTAGAAATAAAGTTAGACTAGTTGCTAAAGGGTTTAGTCAAGTCGAAGGTTTAGATTACGACGAGACCTATGCCCCAGTAGCTAGATTAGAGTCCATTCGAATGCTATTAGCATATGCAGCACATCGAGAATTTAAATTGTTTCAAATGGATGTGAAATCAGCATTCTTAAATGGATACATTAAAGAAGAAGTTTACGTTAGTCAACCCCCCAGTTTCGAAAGTTTAGACAAACCCGATCATGTCCTTAGATTAAAGAAAGCGCTTTATAGACTTAAACAAGCTCCGCGAGCTTGGTACGAAAGACTTTCGATTTATCTTAAGTCCAAAGGCTTTAACCAAGGTGTAGTTGACCCAACCCTTTTCGTAAAAACCTTAGGTAAAGACATATTCATAGCCCAAATCTACGTAGATGATATTATTTTCGGAACCACCAACTCAATCCTACTAAATGAGTTCATTTCACTTATGGAAAGTAAATTTGAAATGAATTTAGTAGGCGAGTTAAGTTTCTTTTTAGGTCTATAAATTAAACAAACTAAAGATGGAATATACCTACATCAACGCAAATATACTAGGGAATTAATTAAACACTTTGGAATGCAAGACGCTAAAATTATTAATACCCCAATGGCAACAAATGTTAATATAGAAGAAGATATAATCGGAAACCAAATTGATTTAAAATACTATAGGAGCGTAATAGGGAGTCTCCTTTACTTAACTGCAAGCCGACCTGATATCTTATTTGCAGTAAGTATATCGCGAGTTTCAAACACAGTGCGAGGAGTCTCACCTAACTCTAGTCAAGCGCATCCTTAGATATCTAAAGGGTACACTTAATGTCGGTATTTGGTATCCTAGATCTACCGAGTTCGAACTAACTGGCTACTCCGATTCGGACTATGCCGGTAGTAAGCTCGATAGAAAGAGTACGAGTGGTTGTTGTCAACTTCTCAGCTCAAGTCTAGTGAGTTGGTGCAGTAGGTGTTGGAATGTATACTGAAAGCCTAGCTCTTTTTGTATGAATATTTTTATTTTGAAATAAGAATCACATGATCATTGTTTGCACTTTATATTTATTATATGTGTGCATATTGTCTAATATTTTACATTGTAGATAACATGGTGCTTGGTGTGGCACAGAAGATCATGTTATCAGTCCCTTGTAGAATATAAGTAGAGGCTCACAACCAAGATGGTTTTGGACAAACCATTGGCATGGTTGTAGTGTAACTTGGTATTGTTTTGTCTTGAACATAGAGTTACACTAGTACACTTAGGTGTATTGAGCAGGACCGACATAGAGGTGATTCAATTTATTGCTAACTACATAATTGAATCGGACCTCGGATATTATGTTGTACATGCTCTTAATCTCGATATAATAATGGGCACATGTACTTAGTATTTATTTCTTTGATTTACCAAAGGGTGAGATTTAAATGGATTAAATCAATATGTCCGGTAAGTTGGGAAATGATATTATTTACATGGTGTGTCGTTGATTATAGGAGGAAACCATGTCCTATATACTAGGTTGATGATGTCCTCTTGAGGAGCTCATAAGGTTCATCATGTAAACCCAACTGGTTGACTTAGTCAACATGATGATAAGGTTGAGTGGTACTACTCGAGGAGTTAGATGTTAATTAATTGATGGTCAGTAAATCAATTAATTAACGGACATTCGATATCTTAAACACGAGGAGATGAATGTACAAATAATATATTGAGCCCATATTAATTTATGGGGGTTGGTGAGGTAGTTCAATGATGATCCTCTAGTGGAATGGAACATCATTGATGGATCAAGTTTGTGTGGTTCCGATCCATCGGGTGGCCAAGATCCAACTCCTCCTCATGGTCCCTATCGTAGCCTAATATAATCCTCGTGAAGTCTAGATCCAAGGATGTAAAACAAAACTCTAAAATCAACGGTTGGGATGAAACCCTAGATTCGACGGTTGGGATGAAACCCTAGATCCGACGGTTGGGATGAAACCCTAGATCTGATGGTTGGGATTAAATCCCTAGATCCGATGGTTGGGATTAAATCCCTAGATCCGATGGTTGGGATGAAACCCTAGATCCGATGGTTGGGATGAAACCCTAGATCCGACAGTTGGGATGAAACCCTAGATCCGACGGTTGCGATGAAAACCTAGATCCGACGGTTGGGATGAAATCCTAGATCCGACGGTTGGGATAAAACCCTAGATCCGACGGTGGAGATTAAATCCCTAGATCCGACGGTGGAGATTAAAGGAGGCCTAGGCCTAACTCTATAAAAGGAAGGCTAAGGGTTGGGCGGCAAGAACAATCAAGGAAGTTAGGGTTTTAGGTTGGGCGGCTAGGGTTTGGAAGAGAGGCTTGGGCGGCAATTCATGGAAAGGAAAAGTCGGCGCCCATCTTCTTCCAACTTGTTTTGGCCGGCGCCCATCCTCATTGTTCCTTCTCTTATTCCTTGGCCGGCGGCAACCTCTCTTCAAGGTTGGTCGGCGTTCTTTGATCCATCACCTTGGTGGCCGACGGCATCGTCTATCCAAAGTTGGCCGGCGCCCAATCATTCACTCCTTGGCCGGCGGTTACATTGAGCTCCTTGGCTTGGTGGCCGGTTATAGAAAGGAGAAGGGTTTTTGTTTGGTTCTTCTCTTTGTTCGCAGCGAACAAGGAAGGGAAGAACGCGATCTAGGAGGCTTCTACTCGTGGAGGATCTTCGCCCACACGACGTCCACGAGGAGGATAGGACATACGGTAGAAGATCGTGAGGTATAAAAGTTTTACAACTTTATTTTCTGATCTTAGCATGTTCTTTTATGTGTTGATTATACAAGTGTGCATTTGTATATATTTTGTATAATCATGGACCCCGAAGACAAACACAAAAACCGGCGATCCGTCCATCGTCTCTTCCGTGGCTAACCAACTAGAAGAGTTGTGTTGCTTTTACAACTAGTTTGTTCAAGTGATCACTCAAGTTGTTAGCACGATGACGAATTGGTTGTGCTAAGGAAACTCATCCCATCCAGATTAGTTCTTTCATTAGTGAAAATTTTAATCTGGGGACATGGGAGCCAATGAGCCTCCGAAGCAACTCCCTTCAGTAGGAAGCAACACTCTGTTACCTTATCTACCACCGAAGCCGAATACATCGCGATGGGTGAGTGTGTCACTCAGCTTCTTTGGATGAAGCACACTCTCCGCGACTTTAAGTTAGACTTTGCGAATACTAAACTTCACGTAGATAACATTAGTTCAATTAATCTTACTAAGAATTTGATATGTCACTCTAGGACCAAACATATAGAAGTCAAACACCATTTCATTCGAGAACATGTGGCCAACGGAGCCATACAACTCGAATACGTCGAATCGAAGTCTAACTTAGCAGACCTATTTACTAAACCCCTACCCGAAGCCGAATTTAGTCTATTAAGATGAAAATTGGGCATGTGCGTAATAGAATAGGAACTTGCAGATTATATTTTCTTACTACTATTTCTTAAATTTCATTTTCATGGAACTAGCATAGGACATACCTTAGATATCATGCACCTATAGATTTAAGGAGCCAATACATCTCACAACACATAGGACTAATGTGTTTGTGTACTTAGCCACGTAGATGGGCGTGAGATGTTAGGATCTTACTCTTGGTTCCAGATGTAGAGCTAGTGCATCGCCATGAACCACGAAGTATAATCATACATACTAACCGACTCTGACCAGGACTGGTTGATCTTTTATATCAATCAAGCCAGATATGAGTCGAACATTTTATAGATGAACTTATTTTCAATATATTATTTTCAAAATAATGTGGAACATGCTTGGACTTTAAATTTAACACTTATTTTTGTTTTCCACATACACCCTCACTCTTTTTGATATATGGCAAAAGGGGGAGAAAAGGGTCAAAGTTAAGGGGTCAAATTTTTAAATTTTTTGGCTTAACTCTTACTTATTAAGTTTTGAGAATTCTTAACTTAAACTTATTTGTGCCATCAACGCTTTACTTTTTTTTAATGTTTTAATTAAGGGGGAGAAAGGGCCAAGTTAAGAAGAACTCTTAACTTAAACGTTTTACTAAGGCCAACTTTAAGTAATTACTTAAAGCATCCCTCAAGGAGAGGATTAAGATCTTTCTTCAAGACTCACCCTTGGTCAAGGGGGAGGTTTCCTCAAGGGGGAGTACTTGAAGAAAATCCTTACTACTCCAACTTAATCTTCTTTATTTTTTGTTTGTTTCTAATGCACATTATTCTTCATGCTTGCTATTTACTTAACTTTGTATGTGGGTTTGTCATAAATCAAAAAGGGGGAGATTGTTGGTGCAGTAGACACCTAAGTCGAGCCTGAGTTTTGATTATAGCAAATGATACAAAGTTAAGCTCATGTCATTATCTCACGAGCTGAATCGAGTGTGCAAAAGATTGCTATAGATGGAGCTGATGGCTAGCGACACCCAGAGGAAGCCCGGTGGTCGGGCGACACTCGAGTGACTTCGGAGGGAGCCGAAGGAATCGAGTGTAAGGCTGGAAGCAAAAGGAACACGTAAGTATCGAGGTAAGCTCATGTGTGCGAGCGTAAGTGAGGTCGTATCCTCGTTACGGGGATGATCTTAAGCGTAGATCTGACCAAAGACATCCTATAGATGGTCTAGGTCGAGATCGGACGGTTGACGACCGTCGAAATTATGTTTTTGTTGAGCTAACTTTGACTTGCAGCAAGCATCAGTCGACTATCAGCTTGGAGGACTCGACTGCCGTCAATCGATCATCGGAGTCGGCCTTTCGGCCCGATCGCCATCGATCGTGATGATGGCCATCGATCGTGATGGTCAATGATCAGATTCGAGGAGTCAAGGCTTATCACCCCATTTCAAGGAGATTGGTGCTCAATTGTGATTGGCTAGGGTTCCTCTCGAAAAGGGGCTCAAAGGCTATAAAAGGAGGGCCAATCCTAGGGTTTCTTCATCAATTCTAAGCTTTCAAGAGCCTCCGCAAAGCTACAACTCTCCGACAATGAAGTTCTTCTTCTCCGACGCTAGGTTTATTTTTCTTTTAGTTTTTGTACGTCAGTTTTAGATTTATATTCGTTGTTCATTTACTTTTTTGAAGCTCTTTTTCTATCATAACGAGGAGAGGGGGAGTGTCCCTCTACCTCAAGTTTTTGTTCTTGTATCGATTAACTCCTACCTCCAACGAGGAGGAGTTCGTTTAGTATTTTGCCCTCCGTGTGTGGTCAAGGACCACTATGGCCTTAGAGTAGTAGCCGAAGGCTACGAACCAAGTAAAAAGAATTGTCTCTTTTATTTATTGTTTTTATTTCCGCTGCAAATTATCTATTCGACTTTCAAAGAACGATTTCGTAAAAGTTTTGTTTCGCTATTCACCCCCCCCCCTCTAGCGAACCGCATCGATCCAACAAGATCCAACTCCTCCTCATGGTCCCTATCGTACCCTATTAAAACCCTCTTGAAGCCTAGATCCGATGATGGAAAATGAAACTCTAAATCCGACGGTGGAGATTAAATCTCTAGAACCAACGGTGGAGATTAAATCTTTAGATCCGACGGTGGAGATTAAATCTCTAGATCCGATGGTTGAGATTAAATCTTTAGATCTGACGGTTGAGATTAAATCCCTAGAACTGATGGTGGAGATTAAAAGGAGGCTTGAGCCCAACTCTATAAATAAGGCTCCTAGGGTGGGCGGCAAGAACATAGAAGGAGAATTAGCATTTGGGCGGCTAGGGCTTGGAGGGCATTGGGCGGCTAGGGTTTGGAGAATCCTTGGGTGGCAAGGTTTCTTCCTCTTTTCCTTGGTCGGCGCCTATCTTGCTCTTCTCAACCTTGGCCGGTGCTCATCCTCTTCTTCTCTCCATCCTTGGCCGGCGATGACTAGGATTAGGGTTCTCCCCTTGGAGCTCTTGGTCAGCGCCCACCCCATTCTCTTCATCTACTCCTTGTTCTCTCTTGGGTCGGTGACAATCACCAAGCAAGGAGGCTTGGTGGTCGGTTCTAGATAAGAGAAGAGTTTTGTTCTATACTTCCTCTTGTTCGGAGTGAGCAAGGAAAGGAAGATCGTGATCTAGAAGGCTTCATC
Source organism: Wurfbainia villosa (assembly GCA_025175895.1). NCBI lineage: Eukaryota > Viridiplantae > Streptophyta > Magnoliopsida > Zingiberales > Zingiberaceae > Wurfbainia > Wurfbainia villosa. Next base: position 88,742,980 of record CM046003.1, read on the forward strand.
TCTTGGAGGACTGTTGCCCACACAACGTCCAAGAGGAGAATAGGACATACGATAGAAGATCTTGAGGTAAACAAGAGGTATAAATCTTGTTTTGTTTTCCTTGTTTGTTTCTTTGTATATCGTATGAATGGCATGTGGCTAAATTTACTTGGACCCCGAATACGAACACAAAAACCGACGATCCGTAAATCATCTATTCCGTGGCTATTCGAAGAATAGAGGTTGGTTGCTTAAACAACAAGTTGTTTCAAGTGACTACTCTAATCGAATAGCACGACTATGAAACGGTAGCTTGGGTAATCGCTAATTGTCATGGATTAATTTTTTTTTAATCCGGGGACGAAGATGGGATCGCCATGAACAAGCAACCGAGTTGAAGTGGGAAGTGAAGTTTTCTACCTTCAAGTGGTATCAGAGCTTCGATTCCGCAAAACCTTCAAGTGGTATCAAAGCCACGGTTTCCAGTTTTGTGTGTTTTGGATTCGGTTATTTTATGCACTTATCATATATTGTATGTGTCGGATGATAGTAGGATGTGTGTAGGCTAACTATTTGGTTGCAGGCATAAGATCCATCTATTATGGCCATATGTGTGTATGTGATTGTATGTGTGTAATATTGTTTGAATCCTCGGGGTTGACGAGGCTAGTATTTAATTTTTTAATTAAGTACGGCATTGTTTATCCACTCATTTATTTTAGTTTACTTTCGATCTAGATTTCATGTACACTCCTTCGAGGAGTATAGGATTGATGGATGTAAATTAAAATAGTTGTTCTCGGCTCAGATCTCCGGATGGCTTGTACATGGCGTAGGGAGGAGTGGACGAGATGGCGATACGACGGGAGGCATATTGGAGACAAAAGCCATAATAGTTGGAAAATATTTTGTTCATATTTATTGCTTTTTGTTTGATATGCATGTCGTAGGCTAGGAAAATTCCTCAATTCTAAATTACTAAGTGGGAGAGGGATATTTTTATAAATTCCCACGGCCTCCATTATGATTTGACATGTGATGCAAACAAACTTGCACGTTGGCTCTAAGTGCCTTCCTTTACATCGGATGAGTTTGTTTGCGGAACACAAGGTCGAATATGGTTATAGGAAATTATTAAGGAGCGTGTGTACTTCCCCATCGGAAGGCACATAACCCGAGATAATTGCCTTGGTACCAAGTAATGGTGAACACTTAGATGCAAATAGAAGTATCCTCCCCATCAGAGTCACTGCTTTTATTTGTAGGGCCGAAGAAGAACCAACTATTTATTTTATTTATCAAAAAGTTAGGTTGACATGATAGTAAAATTAATGGGTAAAACCTCCTCTTTCAAATGTAGAATTCATATACATCCACACGATCATGGCATACGATATTCTCGGTGTTTTGAGGTGTTGGTTGATTTTAAAATTTATTTTTTGAGGAATCAATAATTTTTTAAAATCTAAAGTTTTGATCTATGTGATTCTTAGGTTTTTCAAAAATGACCTTCAATCCACTTGCTGTGATACTAAAAGAGAATAAACTTACTAGACCCAACTATGTTGATTAGAAAAGGAATCTTGATATTGTCTTGACTACTGAGGAGAACAAGTATGTACTCTTCGAAGAGTGTCCTCCTAAGCCTGCGAATGAGCTGGAAGTCCTTGGAGATGAGATCGATGGGGAAACCCAGGTCGATATCATTCTCCAGTCTCTACCTAGGAGTTTTGAGCAGTTTCGCCTAAATTACAACTTGAATAAGAGGTTGTATTCATTGGTGGAGCTTCTGACAGAACTCCAAGTGACAGGAGGGCTTGCTCAGGCTCAGGCCATGGTTGCTCATAAGGTTTCTACTTATAAGCCGAAAGGCAAGAAGAAGAAGAAACAAGGTGGAGCAAAGGTAGTGGGAGGATCTCAGGGAGGAGTGAAGAAGTCAAAAGGCAAGTGCTTCACTTGCAAGCAGACTGGACATTGGAAGAAGGATTGTCCCAACCGAAAGCAGAACAAAGGTATATCCTTTGATCTAGTCATTGAAACATGTTTAGCGGTGTTATCTACCGGCACCTGGTGTGTAGATACGGGATCCACTGATCATGTCTGCAATACTTTACAGGGGTTCCAGGAAACCAGACGACTAGCTAAGGGGGAGATTACCATTTACTTGGGTGATGCCACGAAGGTGGCGGCTGTTGCAGTGGGAGATGTTTATTTGTCTTTTGAGAGGAATAAAGTTTTGGTTCTTAAAAATTGCCTTTATGTACCTTTATTTAGAAAGAATTTGATTTCGATTTCTAAATTGTTTATGGATGGATATTCTATTTCTTTTAATGACAGAGTTGTTATAAAAAGGAATAGGGAGATTATCTGTTCTGGTGCATTGATAGGAAACCAAAAGCTCCCACGATGCAAATAGAAGTAAATAACTCATCTTCTAATTCTAATAAGAGAAAAGAACCTTCGAAGGTGAACCAAACATATATTTGGCATCTAAGGCTAGGTCATATTAACCTAAGCAGAATTCAAAGGTTGATGGATGATGGACCTCTGGGTTCATTAGTAGTGGAAGATTTCCCAACCTGCGTATCTTGCTTGGAAGGTAAAATGACCAAGAGGCCTTTTAAGGCCAAGGGGTATAGAGCCAAAGATGTGTTAGAATTGGTTCATTCTGATTTGTGTGGCCCTATGTCTATCCAGGCTAGAGATGGTTTTGAATATTTCATCTCCTTTATAGACGATTATTCGAGATATGAATACATTTACTTGATGCGGCGCAAGTCTAAATACTTTGACAAGTTCAAAGAATTCAAGGCTGATGTGGAGAAACGTCAAGGTAAGAGTATCAAGACACTACGATCTGATCGTAGTGGTGAGTATCTCTTGGGAGAGTTTAGGAATTACTTATCAGAGGCTGAGATTCAATCCCAATTGTCTGCACCTGGCACACCCCAGCAGAATGGTGTAGCAGAGCGAAGGAATAGGACTCTTATGGAGATGGTTAGATCGATGATGAGTTATTCTGAGTTGCCAGATTCATTCTGGGGATATGCGCTAGATACGACAGTGTATATTCTGAACTTTGTACCATCTAAATCAGTGCCTTCTACTCCCACAGAATTGTGGATTGGGCGAAAGCCTAGTCTAAGACATATTCGGATATGGAGGAGTCCAGCACATGTGCTGAAGGAAGATGCTGGTAAGTTGGAACCTCGTACAGAAGTGTGCATGTTCGTTGGCTATCCTAGAGGAAGGAAAGGTGGTTTGTTTTATAGTCCTAGAGATCAGAGGGTGATCATTAGCACGAACATTAGATTTCTAGAGGAAGACTATGTGATGAACCACAAAACCATGAGTAAGATTGTTATGGAGGAATTTGTTAGGGCAATCTCTTGCCATGATTAGGTTTTGATGTGTGTGGCAAAGGGTTTAAGTTAGTTTGTAATTGTGATTTGATATGTGCGTTGAAGTCGTGCAGGACTTAGTAATTCGCACATGGAGCCGTGGCGAGTTTCACATCTCATGACTCAGTCCTTGAGTCGGTGAAGGATTGCTTTGCGGAAGTCGTGCGCTTGGAGCATCCGAGGGACCGCCGGATGTGAAGCTTGGAGTGAAGCCGGAGGAAGTAGACTTCGAGGCAAGAGAAGCGAAGGAGCATTGTAGAGTCGTGCGACTGATGCTGCCGAGGGACGTGGCTGCGAACAAAGAGAACTTCGAAGGCGAGGGACTCCGAGAGATGAGAATGAGCGAATGTAACCCGGGAAGGGGTAGCTCTTAGGTGAAACTTGGCCATTTGGCTAAGTGTCGGATGGGATTTCTCGACACGGATCATTGCCATGTCATGGCGATCATTGCTCTAATCGATGGTTCGATCGGCGGTTTAAGTCACCGGTGAATCAAGTTGATCGATCATGCCGGCATGATGATCGGTCGTGTGATCGATCGACTACCAAGGGACGGCGGTCGGTGATGTCCTGCGGGCACGCAGTGGAGCCGACCTCGTTGAGGACTCGAGTGATCGAGCACCAGTCGACTGATGGTACCATCAGTCGACTGATGCCAATACCATTGGATGGAATCCAATGTGGAAAGCGGTCGTTATTGGGCAACGGCTACGGGATCAGTCGACTGATCGAGGGCATCAGTCGACTGATCCTGTGTCAACGGGAAGAAACCCTCTTCCTCTATAAAAAGGAAAGGGGTGGGGCTTTGGGAGGCTAATGTTTGAGCTCTAAACTTCTCCCAAAGTGTCATACATGATTCCCTACTCTTCTTACTTGTTTTAATTCCATTCTATTGTAAGAAGAGAGATTGTAAAGAGGTTACCTCCACCTAGCTTTGTGCAAAGGAGAGATCTAGTGGATAGATTGCGGAGTGATTCACCGTGGACGAATCGGACCGTGGATTAGCGGCGTAGCCGTGAACCACGTTACATCTTTTTGTTAGCATTTGTATTTTCGTTTATTACTTTGTCTTTATTTTTTATGCTTCTGCTTGCGCTAACGATTGTGTAGACGAGCAAACGAAAGAGAGAATTCCGGCATTCATCGTAAGAGGGCTATTCACCCCCCTCTAGCCGACCGTCCCGATCTCCCAACAAGTGGTATCAGAGCGAGGTTGCATGTCACCGGACTAACCGCCGCAACAAGTACTTCATCAAAAGATGGTCGGCTCGAACATTCATCCGCCGAAGTTCGAAGGGGAATTCGCTTGGTGGAAGAAGCGAATGGAGGTATTCTTCGAGACCGATTTTGATATTATGCTTATAATGGAAAATGGTTTCGAGTTGCCTAGGGATGAAAGGGGTGAACCAATTGAAAAATCACGTTGGACTAAGAAGCAAAGAGAGGAGAACCTTGCAAACTCAAAGGCAAAACATCATCTTCTCAATGTGCTCCCTCAACAAGAGATCAACCGGATCGGAGAATGTGCTAGTGCCAAAGAGATATGGGAGAAGCTTGTAGAACTCCATGAAGGCACATCCGAGGCCAAGCAAGCAAGGAGAGATGTCTTCCGCTCCCAACTCAACAACATTAAACTAGAAAAGGGAGAAAAGGTACTTTCCTTACATTCTCATTTCAAGGAAATTATAACCGGTTTGTCAAGTGTAGGTGAGAAGTTATCAAACTGGGATATGGTAATGAAGGTCATAGATGCCTTTCCCCGGTCCTCAAGATGGAGCTCCATGGTGGACTCATTTTACATCTCCAAGAACTTGGAAGTAAGTACCTTGGAGGAGTTTTTCTCAACAATGGAGCTCCACGAAACAAGGCTTGAAGGAATACAAGAAGAGCCAAAGTTTCCAACTTCAAGAGGAGTAGCTTTGATAGCAAACAAAGGGAAGAAGAAGATAGAGATCCCCTCCTCCTCCGATGACGAAGCGTCTTCCTCCTCCTCCATGGATAGCACCGAAGAAGCCTATATGGTAAGGAGGGTAAGACGTGCGTTAAAAGGTTTTCAATTTAATAAATCTCATGATAGGAGAAGAAGACCTAGGGGGAAGGTCATATGCTACAATTGCCAAGGAGAGGGGCACATAAGGGACAATTGTCCTCTCCTAAACAAAAGCAAGGAAGAAAGGAAGAAGAAAGAAGAAAAGAAGAAGAAAAAGGGGAGTAAAAAGAAGGAAGAGGAAAAGAAGGCCAAGGAAAAAGGAAAGGCCATGGCTCTCAAAGCAAAGACATGGGATGACATTGCTTCCTCATCCTCATCAGAAGAAGAAGAACATGTCTACTCAAATTTAGCACTAATGGCTTTTGATGATTTGGATTGTTCCTCCTCCTCAAATGAAGAATCAAGCACAAGTGGGGAGAGCTCAAATGAAGGGGGAGCCTCCTCTACATCCTCCTCATCCGAAGAAGAAGAAGAGGACATAGAAGCTATGGTAACGAATCTAACTCCTAAGAAAATAGTTTCCATGGTTTCAAGCTTAACTAGGGATTTATTTAGAGCTAAGAAGAAGAACAAAAGCATGCTAGATCAAATTAAGGACTTAGAAGAGAAGTTAGAAAAAGCATGCTTAAATGATAATATTTCTTCTAGCTTAAATGATGCATGCTCACATGATAACTATATGCCATTTAATGTTAGTGATGCATGCATGGATGAAAATAGGGCTCTAAGGGAAAAGGTAGATTACTTGACAAAAGCCCTAGAAAAATTCACTATAGGCTCCAACACCTTGAACATGATCATAGGGAGCCAAAGAGCTAGCTTCAACAAAAAGGGCCTAGGTTATAAAGAAAAGAAAAATGAAAAGGCCTACAAATGCCTAATTGGTAGGGGACAAGATAAGAAGAAGGTAATTGCTAGGAAATGGATCCCCAAGGAGTATCTAGTGAACCCCATAGGTAAGAACTTATTTTGGGTTCCAAAATCCGTCCTTAAGGGTTAGGATAACCCTAGGGTAGTCAACCATATGCAATTGACCTATATCATATTATGGTTGACTTAGGATGGCGGGACAACATTTTTAAATAGTGTTAGATGATGATAACGTGCCTATAAATAGTTAATAATGCTTAAATCATGATGATTAATGTAATTGCTATGTATGTTTGCAATCATGATTTATGATTTGGCACATCATCATGAGAAATAGGTTAAATCATGCCTTAGGTGATATCTTGCTTATAATCATATGCATGATTATAATTTGATGAATACATGTATTTCATGATCATAATGTAGAATTCATTCATATATGCCTTTATGATCATGAGGATTATTAGGTTGATACTTAACCTTGATAGAACTGTATGAATATAATGGTTAAGTAAATACAAATACCCTCTAGGATGCATCTCACACTCACCATAGGCTACTTTGATTGAAAACTTAGCATGGTTGAGATGTTAGGATGATACAAATGTCCACTAATGCCTATGGCATTTAGATGGTCATTTAAAGTATCAAAATAGCAATAATAGACCAATCATGGGGAAGGCTTATGTTTAATTCATAGACATATTGCCCAAAGATTATGCTTGGATATTTCATATGTTTTCAAAACAATTTCTTAATCTAAAATCTATATATTCATGTTTTGAAACAATTGGAACCAAAACTAGGTGTTAAACTTGATACTCACGTGATCAAAAACCTAGTGGTTTTTAAATCTTTTGGATTTTTGGCAAATACATGAAAATATAATGATTTTTCATGAAAAACTATTTTTCATTGATAGATATACTTAAAAGAAATATGTTCCCCAAATTTCATGATTTTTTGAATTTTTTGGAATTTTTAATGCATTTAAAGTTAATTGAAGCGTTACGTGCGGTAGTAGTCTGAACAGATTGATGGCTAAAATCAGAACAGTAAAGGCTGAATTCAGGTTTTAGACTAATGTTTGGTATTTTCCTTCTATTAGACTTGATGCCATGAGTTTATAACTTAGTGTTAATCTTTTTGATGGTGTCAAAGGGGGAGAATTGATTATGTTTAAGTAAATTATGATAGGGGGAGAAAATTTGTATGGAGAGAGAGTTTCATGGATTAAGGGGGAGTTGCATGTTGCTATATCATGTTTATGCTTACATGCTTTCTTACCTTAGAAATTTTTATCAAATATTTTTACCTAACTTAAACGGATTGCCACACATCAAAAAGGGGGAGATTGTTAGGGCAATCTCTTGCCATGATTAGGTTTTGATGTGTGTGGCAAAGGGTTTAAGTTAGTTTGTAATTGTGATTTGATATGTGTGTTGAAGTCATGCAGGACTTAGTAATTCGCACATGGAGTCGTGATGAGTTTCACATCTCATGACTCGGTCCTTGAGTCGGTGAAGGATTGCTTTGCAGAAGCCGTGCGCTTGGAGCATCCGAGGGACCGCCGGACGAGAAGCTTGGAGTGAAGCCGGAGTAAGTAGACTTCGAGGCAAGAGACGCGAAGGAGCATTACAGAGTCGTGTGCCTGATGCTGCCGAGGGACGTGGCCGCGAACGAAGAGAACTTCGAAGGCGAGGGACTCCGAGAGATGAGAATGAGCGAATATAACCCGGGAAGGGGTAGCTCTTAGGTGAAACTTGGCCATTTGGCTAAGTGTCGGATGGGATTTCCCGACACCAGTCGACTGCCATGTCATGGCAGTCGACTGATCTAAGTCGATGGTTCGATCGACTGGTTTAAGTTAGCTGAATCAAGTTGATCGATCATTTGCCGGCATGGGCGATCGATAAGCGATCGGTCGATCGTACCGATCGCTACCGAGGTCGGTTGATGTCCAGCGTGCAGACGCGAGTGGAGTCGACCTCGTTGAGGACTCATTGATCGAGCACCCGGTCGTGATGGTACCATCGATCGATCATCTGGTTGGATGGAATCCAACGTGGAAAGCAATCGTTATAGGGCAACGGCTACGGGATCAGTCGACTGATCCTGTTTCAACGGGAAGAAACCCTCTTCCTCTATAAAAAGGAAGGGGGTGGGGCTTTGCGAGGCTAATGCTTGAGCTCTAAACTTCTCCCAAAGTGCCATACACGATTCCCTACTCTTCTTACTTGTTTTAATTCCATTATATTGTAAGAAGAGAGATTGTAAAGAGGTTACCTCCACCTAGCTTTGTGCAAAGGAGAGATCTAGTGGATAGATTGCGGAGTGATTCACTGTGGACGAATCGGACCGTGGATTAGCGGCGTAGCCGTGAACCACGTTACATCTTTTTGTTAGCATTTGTATTTTCGTTTATTGCTTTATCTTTATTGTTTATGCTTCCGTTTGCGCTAACGATTGTGTAGACGAGCAAACGAAAGAGAGAATTCCGACATTCATCGTAAGAGGGCTATTCACCCCCCTCTAGCCGACCATCCCGATCTCCCAACAGAATTAAGAGGGGAATTCACTGCTTCAGTACCACCGGTACAAGAGGATATACCACAAGTCACTGCACCGCGTGTCACAGAGGATACACAGGTGATACCTCATCGTAGTGGGAGGGTTGTTAGACAGCCTGATAGATTCATGTTCTTGGGAGAATCTTCTGATTTGATCCTTGGCGAACATGAACCTGATCCCTAGACATATGACGAGGTGATCCAAGATAAAGATGTGGTATCTTGGCAAAGTGCAATGAATTCTGAGATAGAATCTATGGCTTCAAATCAGGTCTAGGAGCTAGTAGAACCACCCAATGGTGTAAAAGCCATTGGATGCAAATGAATCTACAAAAGAAAGAGAGGAATATATGGGAAGGTTGAGACCTTCAAAGCGAGGCTTGTTGCAAAAGGGTATACTCATAAAGAGGGCATCGATTATGAGGAGACCTTTTCGCCGGTAGCCATGCTTAAGTCTATCCGGATTCTCTTATGTATTGCTGCTCATATGGATTATGAGGTGTGGCAGATAGATGTCAAGACAACTTTCCTTAATGGAAGTCTTGAGGAAAACATCTATATGAAGCAACCAGAGGGATTCATTGCAAAAGGCAAAGAGCATTTTGTGTGCAAGCTTAATCGGTCCGTTTATGGATTGAAGCAAGCTTCGAGGTCTTGGAACATCCGCTTTGATGAGGTAATCCAGTCTTATGGATTTATTCAAAGTCCGAATGAGTCTTGTGTATACAAGAGATGTGATGGAAACGTAGTGGTATTTCTTGTACTATACGTAGATGACATTTTGTTAATTGGCAACAATGTCAAGGTGTTATCGGATGTAAGGGAAAGTTTGTCCAAACAGTTTGATATGAAGGACTTGGAAGAAGTGGGACACATCCTTGGGATCAAGGTTATAAGAGATCGCAAGAAAAGAATGTTGTGCTTATCTCAAGCTTTATACATAGACTCCATTATGGATCGTTTTAGTATGCAAAACTCCAAGAAAGGTTTTCTACCTTTCAGGCATGGAGTTCCTTTATCTAAGGAGATGTGTCCTAAAACATCCAAGGAGATAGAGGAGATGAAGGTGGTTCCTTATGCTTCGGTAGTAGGAAGCCTCATGTATGTCATGCTATGTACGAGACCGGATATCTGCTTTGTCGTGGGCATGGTCAGTAGATATCAGAGTAATCCAGGACAGGGACATTGGACTGCGATAAAGCATATATTAAAGTACCTAAGAAGGACTAGGGATTTTATGCTGGTCTACCAGGCAGATCAATTTCTCCCTGTGGGTTTCACAGATTCCAACTTGAAATTAGATAGGGATAACAGTAAGTCTACCTCAGGTTTTGTGTTTACTATGGGAGGTGGAGCCATTGTATAGAGGAGTGTCAAGCAGAAATGCGTGACGGACTCCACCATGGAAGCTGAGTATGTGGCAGCCTCTGATACAGCCAAAGAAGTTGTATGGCTCAAGAACTTCTTAATGGACTTGGATGTGATTCCTGGTTTGCCCAGAACTATCATAATTTATTATGATAATAGTGGTGCAGTTGCAAACTCGAAGGAACCACGAGCCCATAAGGCAAGTAAACACATAGAGCGCAAGTACCACCTGATACGAGAAATCGTAAAGTGAGGAGAAGTTGCTATGGCCAAGATTGCATCAGAGGATAACCTGGCAGATCCTTTCACTAAGGCCCTTCCAGCGAGAGCTTTTGATAGGCATGTGGAGGGAATGAGAATCAGATGTATGGCAGTATGAGGACATCATAGTCTTTTAGTATAAGTGGGAGATTGTTGGGATGTATACTGAAAAGTCTATCTTTTGTATGAACATCTTTATTTTGAAATAAGAATCACATGATCATTGTTTGCATATTTATGGTTATACATTTTGTCTAATACATTACATTGTAGATAACATGGTGTGTAGTGTCACACGGGAGATCATGTTATCAGTTCCTTGTAAAGTATAAGTAAATGCTCACAACCGAGATGGTTTTAGACAAACGATTGGCATGGTTGTAGTGTGATTTGGTATTGGTTTGTCTTGACCATAAAATTACACTAGTACACTTTATGTGTATTGAGCAGGACCGACTTAGAGGTGATTCGATTTATTGTTGACTACATAATCGAATCGGACCTCAGATATTATGTTGTGCATACTCTTAATCCCGATATAATAACGGGTACATATACTTAGTATTCATTTCTTTGATTTACCAATGGCCGAGATTTATAGAGTAAATCGATAGGCTCGGTAAGTTGGGAAATGATATTATTTATGTGGTGTGACATTGATTATAGGAGGAAACCGTGTCCTATATATTAGGATGATGATGTCCCCTTGAGGAGCTCATATGGTTCATCATGTAAACCTTGCAGGTGGACTTGGTCCGATATCATGATAAGGTTGAGTGGTACTACTCATGGAGTTAGATGTTGATTAATTAATTGTCAGTAAATTAATTAATCGATGGACATTCGAGATCTTAAACACGGGGAGACATTTGTACAAATAATATATGGAGCCCATATTAACTTATGGGGGTTGGTAAGGTAGATCAATGATAATCCTCTAGTGGAATGGATTATCATTAATGGATCGGACTTTATGTGGGCTTGATCCATTGGGTGGCCAAGATCCAACTCCTCCTCATGGTCCCTATCGTAGCCTATTAAAACCTTCTTGAAGCCTAGATCCGATGATGAAAAATTAAACTCTAAATCCGATGGTGGAGATTAAATCTCTAGAACCAATGGTGAAGAATAAATCTTTAGATCCGACGGTGGAGATTAAATCTCTAGATCCGACGGTTGAGATTAAATCTCTAGATCTGACGGTTGAGATTAAATATCTAGAACCGATGGTGGAGATTAAAAGGAGGCTTGAGCCCAACTCTATAAATAAGGCTCCTAGGGTGGGCGGCAAGAACATAGAAGGAGAATTAGGGTTTGGGCGGCTAGGGCTTAGAGGGCATTGGGCGGCTAGGATTTGGAGAATCCTTGGCCGGCGCCCATCTTGCTCTTCTCAACCTTGGTCGGTGCTCATCCTCTTCTTCTCTCCATCCTTGGCCGGCGGTGACTAGGGTTAGGGTTCTCCCCTTGGAGCTCTTGGTCGGCACCCACCCCATACTCTTCATCTACTCCTTGTTCTCTCTTTGGCCGACGACAATCACCAAGCAAGGAGGCTTGGTGGTCGGTTCTAGATGGGAGAAGAGTTTTGTTCTATACTTCCTCTTGTTTGGAGCGAGCAAGGAAAAAAAGATCGTGATCTAGAAGGCTTCATCTCTTGGAGGACCATTGCCCACACAACGTCCAAGAGGAGGATAGGACATATGATAGAAGATCTTGAGGTAAACAAGAGGTATAAATCTTGTTTTGTTTTCCTTGTTTGTTTCTTTGTATATTGTATGAATGGCATGTGGCTAAATTTACTTGGACCCTGAATACGAACACAAAAACCGGTGATCCGTACATCATCTATTTCGCGGCTATTCGAAGAATAGAGGTTGGTTGCTTGAACAACAAGTTTGTTCAAGTTACTACTCTAATCGAATAGTACGACGATGAAACGGTAGCTTGGGTAATCCCTAATTGTCATGGATTAATTTTTTTTAATCCGGGGATGAAGACGGGATCGCCATGAACAAGCAACCGAGTTGAAGTGGGAAGTGAAATTTCCTACCTTCAAGTGGTATCAGAGCTTCGGTTCCACATAACCTTCAGCATTAACCTCCCAAAGTGACCCAAGGCCTCTTCTTATAGGGAATAGGTCATTCTTCACATTGGGAACTGAGAAATCGACTGATGCAGTCATCAGTCGACTGTTGCTGTAGCCGTTACCTCGCAACGACTTCATCCACATTTGTAACGCCCGTAAAATTCTTAACTATGCCAAGTAATTATATAGGTTTTCAGGCCATAAAAGGTTTAGAATAAAATAAAATAAAAGATGGTTATAGGTAGGATTTGAACCATGAACCTCCTAATAGGGAGGTAGCATTGACACCACTAGACCCTAGGATAATTTATGGATAAGATATATAAAGAATATACAAGACCATAGGATGATTGATGGATAAGATATATAAAGAATATACAAAGAATATAGATGGGAAGATGAGGAGTTGGTTCATCCCCTCCCATGAAAGGATGGAGAGTGTTCATTCCCTAGGTATTAAAGAGGAGAATTAAGAAAAGAGAGGAAGTAAAACCCCACTTTCCTTCTTCATTCTCTTTCTTCCTCATCCTTGGCCGAATTCCCCATTTCCCTTTCCTCCCTTTTCATCCCAAGCTCTAGAAATTTTATAATAATTTTTGTATGATTATAATGGGCTTTATGTGGGCTCTTTCAAAAATAAAAGAAAATGAGCCAAAAAGGATGCAAGGCCTAGGAATTGAATCCCAAACCTCCAGAGATAGCCAAGCCCTATAGATGCATCCACTAACCAGAAGCCCAATGAGATGTTATTAGTAGAGGAATAGGGGAAATGATAGTTAAGGGTAAGGGAGGCTAAGGGACACTTCAAGAGAATAAATAGGGAATGAAGGGACAAGAGAAAGGTCACTTCTCCACTTCTCCCTTTTCTCATCTTCCTCCTCACCGAAACCTACCTTCTCCCTTTCCATTTTCCAAAATTCATCCAAGCAAGAAGAAGGCTAGGTTTGGCTTCCATTAGGTCATCTTCCAACTAAAAGCAAAGCGAAGGATGTAAGATTCCCTCACCTGCAGTATATTTGTTCTTGTAGGACATGATACATGAAAGAAATATGATGCTAGATACCTTATAAGTTTCGGCCAACCAAGGTTTTGGGCTAGGGTTGCATGAAAATGCTTCTAAGGAAATTTTTATAGGTTGTATGCTTCATATAGGAATTTTTAGGTGCCAAAAACCCAAGCTTTGTGCCCCTACAAGTTTCGGCCAACATTGGTTTTAGGGCTAGGGTTTCATGAAAACACCCCTTATGAAGTTATGTTATGTTGTATGCCTCCATGTATGAATTTATGTAACAAAAAAAAAATTTGGTACCCTACAAGTTTCGGCCAACATTGGTTTTAGGGCTAGGGTTTCATGAAAACACCCCTTATGAAGTTATGTTATGTTGTATGCCTCCATGTATGAATTTATGTAACAAAAAAAAAATTTTTTGGTACCCTACAAGTTTCGGCCAACATTGGTTTTAAGGCTAGGGTTTCATGAAAACACCCCTTATGAAGTTATGTTATGTTGTATGCCTTCATGTATGAATTTATGTAACCAAAAATAAAATTTTGGTACCCTACATGTTTCGGCCAACCAAGGTTTTAGGGCTAGGGTTTCATGAAAACACCCCTTATGAAGTTATGTTATGTTGTATGCCTTCATGTATGAATTTATGTAACCAAAAATAAAATTTTGGTACTCTCCAAGTTTCGGCCAACAATGGTTTTAGGGCTAGGGTTGCATGAAAACACCCCTTAGGAAATTAGGATATGTTGTATGCCTATGTGATGAACATGTTTATGATTTTCATATGTCATGAAATATGCCTATGTGATGAACATGTTTATGATTTTAATATGCCATGAATTATGCCTATGTGATGACCATGTTTCTGATTTTAATATGCCTATGTGATGAACATGTCTATGATTTTAATATGTCATGAATTATGCCTACGTGATGAATATGTTTATGATTTTAATATGCCATGGATTATGCCTATGTGATGACCATGTTTCTGATTTTAATATGCCTATGTGATGAACATGTCTATGATTTTAATATGTCATGAATTATGCCTATGTGATGAATATGTTTATGATTTTAATATGCCATGGATTATGCCTATGTGATGACCATGTTTCTGATTTTAATATGCCTATGTGATGAACATGTCTATGATTTTAATATGTCATGAATTATGCCTATGTGATGAATATGTTTATGATTTAATATGCCATGAAATATGCCTATGTGATGAACAAGTTGATGATTTTAATATGCCATGAAATATGCTTATGTGATGAACATGACTATGCTTTAAGACCCCTTTAGGGTATTCTTAAGTTATGAATGCATATATGCTATGACATGTCTAAAAAGATGCTTCCCCTCTTTATATTGGGATTAAGGGCTCTCCTTATGATAAAATAAGACGGAGATGCTTCCCTTTAAGAGCTCTCCTTATGATAAGATAAGACGGAGATGCTTCCCTTTTTATGTTGGGGATTAAGAGCATTCTTTATGATATGACAAGAAAGAAAGGAATTAAGTATTTTACTTTGTAAGAGGTTAAGTACCCGACCCGTTAGGTGGTCGTTAATCAAATCCAAAGAGACATAAGAATACGTAAGAGGTCTTGTCCTGGTAAGACATAAGAGGTCTTGCTCTAGTAGGTCTGGTGGCTCGCTAACCCAGCCTATTAGGGAACGCGCATTATGTGGTACTTAACCTGAGGCCCCTCATTCAAGTTATGATTATGTTGAAGTACCTATATGTATATGTTTTGAAAAGAAAGGACTTGTATGAAATTAAGAATGCTTATGATTATGTCCTTGATGCATGTTTAGGATTTATGAAATTATGAATGCTTATGTTCAAGTTTAAGAATGCTTATGATTATGTCCTTGATGCATATTTAGGATTTATGAAATTATGAATGCTTATGTTCAAGTTTAAGAATGCTTATGATTATGTCTTTGATGCATGTTTAGGATTTATGAAATTATGAATGCTTATGTTCAAGTTTAAGAATGCTTATGATTACGTCCTTGATGCATGTTTAGGATTTATGAAATTATGAATGCTTATGTTCAAGTTTAAGAATGCTTATGATTATATCCTTGATGCATGTTTAGGATTTATGAAATTATGAATGCTTATGTTCAAGTTTAAGAATGCTTATGATTATGTCCTTTATGCATGTTTAGGATTGATGATGCCATGAATGCTTATGTTTAATTTATGTCATGCTTAGATTTAATTATGTTTAGCATGCTTATGTAAATCTCATGCCATGCTTATGTTTTATTACGTGGGTATGTTGATGATTAGTGTTGTTATGAAATACTTATGCTATTTATGCTAGTATGCTCATGTCTTCTAATTGTTTGATGAAGTTGTGGCTTTTGTGAGTAGGCAAGAATCTTACTAAGGTATATGCTTATAGTTTATGTTCTCCATATACTGCAGATACAGGAAACATGAACTAGAGGAAGTAGTAGGAGGGGCCAAGTGTGTGTGATAGTGGCATGGTGGAAAAAGACCCTATTACTATCTGCTTATATTTATATGCTCAATGAATAACTTAAGACATTGCTTTCGCTTATAAGACTTGTGATTTATTAGTACCATGTTGGATGCTGCTTAGTTATGTTACTGTTCAATTACTTAAGAAGGTTTGATATGTTAGAACTCATGAATGAATCTTTATGTTATGCATGTTATAAAATGAGATAAGATATGTTAACATGCTAATTATGAATATGATATGTGATGCATGTATAAAAGAAGGTTTAAGCCATGATAACATGTTTAAGTATGTAAATGGTGAAATGATCCATATATGTTATGTTATATAAAAAAAAAAGTAGCACCGCCCTGAGAGCAGATAAGGGCGGGCGTTACAGGTTGGTATCAGAGCGGGTTCACCTTTCCACTATCACATATCAAGCCTCCATCCTGCTGTTTCCAAGTAAGTAACTTTATGCCTACCTAAATTTCTTTTATAATGAAGAATGTCTTCTATCTAGATAGAAATAATACCTCATCATGTTTTAGTAGAATGGAATCACACTTGTGACTTAGATAGAAATAATACCTCATCATGTTTTAGTAGAATGGAATCACACTTGTGACTTAGATAGAAATAATACCTCATCATGTTTTAGTAGAATGGAATCACACTTGTGACTTAGATAGTAATTATACCTTCCCATGCTTTATATGATGGAAACATGCTTCTAACCTAGAAATACAACTAGAAAGGATACCTTACCTTGTTCATGATAAGGAAATGTTTAGATGCATGTATATGAGTAGAAATTATAATAATACCTTAATTATTTATTTATCACTTAGATAACATGGATGGGAGACGTAGTAATAGAGGGAAGGAATCAGCACCCCCACCAGATTTGATGCATGTGGTTACCGAGCTACAGCGTCAAGTCACAGAACAACAACAAGTAATAAATGCTTTAATGAACCAGCGAGGAAACCAGTAGTTAGAAATAAAGCAAGGTTAGTTGCCAAGGGTTTTAGTTAAGTCGAAGGATTAGATTACGATGAAACCTATCTAGTAGCTAGACTAGAATCCAACTGAATGTTGTTAGCCTACGCTGCACATCGAAGATTTAAGTTATGTCAAATGGATGTCAAGTCAGCATTTTTAAATGGACTTATTAAAGAAGAGGTGTACGCTAGCCAACCCCTAGGATTCGAAAGCCTAGATAAACCTGACCGAAGATGGCTTTCCGAACAAGATACGGACATTATGAGTTCATAGTTACGCCTTTCGGAGTGACGAATGCACCTGCGAGGTTTATGGATCTGATGAATCGGGTCTTCTCGGCATCTCTCGACAAATTTGTGATCGTCTTCATCGACGATATACTGATATAATCGTGAACCCAAGAAGAGCACGCCGAACACCTGAATACGGTGTTGCAGATTCTTGAAAAGCAACCAGTATGCAAAATTCTCCAAATATGAATTCTGGCAATCAAGTATCGTACTCAATGGAACAACTAGCTCAGTTGTATGTTGAGGAGGTGATCAGATTGCATAGAGTCCGTAAGACCATGTGATCGAGCCACAAACGGTACAAGTTCAAGAAGATTTAAGTTATGAAAGTTGATCTATTCAGATAATAGATCAAGAAATCAAGAAATAGAGAACCAAAGAAGTACCCTTAGTGAAAGTCATATGGCAAAATCAAAAGTTTGAAGAAGCAACTTAGGAACGTGAGGATGACATGAAATAAAAGTATCCGGAGTTGTTCTAAGTTTCGAGGACGAAACTTTTATAGGTATGAAGGATTGTAACGCCCGTAAAATTCTAAACTATGCCAAGTAATTATATAGGTTTTCAAACCATAAAAGGTTTAGAATAAAATAAAATAAACGATGGTTATAGGTAGGATTTGAACCATGAACCTCCTAATAGGGAGGTAGCCTTGACACCACTAGACCCTAGGATAATTTATGGATAAGATATATAAAGAATGTACAAGACCATAGGATGATTCATGGATAAGATATATAAAGAATATACAAAGAATATAGATGGGAAGATGAGGAGTTGGTTCATCCCCTCCCATGAAAGGATGGAGAGTGTTCATTCCCTAGGTATTAAAGAGGAGAATTAAGAAAAGAGAGGAAGTAAAACCCCACTTTCCTTCTTCATTCTCCTTCTTCCTCATCCTTGGCCGAATTCCCCATTTCCCTTTCCTCCCTTTTCATCACAAGCTCTAGAAATTTTATAATAATTTTTGTATGATTATAATGGGCTTTATGTGGGCTCTTTCAAAAATAAAAGAAAATTAGCCAAAAAGGATGCAAGGCCTAGGAATTGAACCCCAAACCTCCAGAGATAGCCAAGCCCTATAGATGCATCCACTAACCAGAAGCCCAATGAGATGTTATTAGTAGAGGAATAGGGGAAATGATAGTTAAGGGTAAGGGAGGCTAAGGGACACTTCAAGAGAATAAATAGGGAATGAAGGGATAAGAGAAAGGCCACTTCTCCACTTCTCCCTCTTCTCTTCTTCCTCCTCACCGAAACCTACCTTCTCCCTTTCCATTTTCCGAAATTCATCCAAGCAAGAAGAAGGCTAGGTTTGGCTTCCATTAGGTCATCTTCCAACTAAAAGCAAAGCGAAGGATGTAAGATTCCCTCACCTGCAGTATATTTGTTCTTGTAGGACATGATACATGAAAGAAATATGATGCTAGATACCTTATAAGTTTCGGCCAACCAAGGTTTTGGGCTAGGGTTGCATGAAAATGCTTCTAAGGAAATTTTTATAGGTTGTATGCTTCATATAGAAATTTTTAGGTGCCAAAAACCCAAGCTTTGTGCCCCTACAAGTTTCGGCCAACATTGGTTTTAGGGCTAGGGTTTCATGAAAACACCCCTTATGAAGTTATGTTATGTTGTATGCCTAACATGTTTATGATTTTAATATGCCATGAATTATGCCTATGTGATGACCATGTTTCTGATTTTAATATGCCAATGTGATGAACATGTCTATGATTTTAATATGTCATGAATTATGCCTACGTGATGAATATGTTTATGATTTTAATATGCCATGGATTATGCCTATGTGATGACCATGTTTCTGATTTTAATATGCCTATGTGATGAACATGTCTATGATTTTAATATGTCATGAATTATGCCTATGTGATGAATATGTTTATGATTTTAATATGCCATGGATTATGCCTATGTGATGACCATGTTTCTGATTTTAATATGCCTATGTGATGAACATGTCTATGATTTTAATATGTCATGAATTATGCCTATGTGATGAATATGTTTATGATTTAATATGTCATGAAATATGCCTATGTGATGAACAAGTTGATGATTTTAATATGCCATGAAATATGCTTGTGTGATGAACATGACTATGCTTTAAGACCCCTTTAGGGTATTCTTAAGTTATGAATGCATATATGCTATGACATGTCTAAAAATATGATTCCCCTCTTTATATTGGGATTAAGAGCTCTCTTTATGATAAGATAAGACGGAGATGCTTCCCTTTTTATGTAGGGATTAAGAGCTCTCCTTATGATAAGATAAGACGGAGATGCTTCCCTTTTTATGTTGGGGATTAAGAGCATTCTTTATGATATGACAAGAAAGAAAGGAATTAAGTATTTTACTTTGTAAGAGGTTAAGTACCCGACCCGTTAGGTGGTCGTTAATCAAATCCAAAGGGACATAAGAAGACGTAAGAGGTCTTGCCCTGGTAAGACGTAAGAGGTCTTGCTCTAGTAGGTCTGGTGGCTCGCTACCCCAGCCTATTAGGGAACGCGCATTATGTGGTACTTAACCTGGGGCCCCCCATTCAAGTTATGATTATGTTGAAGTACCTATATGTATATGTTTTGAAAAGAAAGGACTTGTATGAAATTAAGAATGCTTATGATTATGTCCTTGATGCATGTTTAGGATTTATGAAATTATGAATGCTTATGTTCAAGTTTAAGAATGCTTATGATTATGTCCTTGATGCATATTTAGGATTTATGAAATTATGAATGCTTATGTTCATGTTTAAGAATGCTTATGATTATGTCCTTGATGCATGTTTAGGATTTATGAAATTATGAATGCTTATGTTCAAGTTTAAGAATGCTTATGATTATGTCCTTGATGCATGTTTAGGATTTATGAAATTATGAATGCTTATGTTCAAGTTTAAGAATGCTTATGATTATGTCCTTGATGCATGTTTAGGATTTATGAAATTATGAATGCTTATGTTCAAGTTTAAGAATGCTTATGATTATGTCCTTGATGCATGTTTAGGATTTATGAAATTATGAATGCTTATGTTCAAGTTTAAGAATGCTTATGATTATGTCCTTGATGCATGTTTAGGATTTATGAAATTATGAATGCTTATATTCAAGTTTAAGAATGCTTATGATTATGTCTTTTATGCATGTTTAGGATTGATGATGTCATGAATGCTTATGTTTAATTTATGTCATGCTTAGATTTAATTATGTTTAGCATGCTTATGTAAATCTCATGCCATGCTTATGTTTTATTATGTGGGTATGTTGATGCTTAGTGTTGTTATGAAATACTTATGCTATTTATGCTAGTATGCTCATGTCTTCTAATTGTTTGATGAAGTTGTGGATTTTGTGAGTAGGCAAGAATCTTACTAAGCTATATGCTTATAGTTTATGTTGTCCATATACTGGAATTGAAACATGAACTAGAGGAAGTAGCAGGAGGGGCCAAGTGTGTGATAGTGGCATGGTGGAAAAAGACCCTATTACTATCTGCTTATATTTATATGCTCAATGAATAACTTAAGACATTGCTTCCGCTTATAAGACTTGTGATTTGTTAGTACCATGTTGGATGCTGCTTAGTTATGTTACTGTTCAATTACTTAAGAAGGTTTGATATGTTAGAACTCATGAATGAATCTTTATGTTATGCATGTTATAAAATGAGATAAGATATGTTAACATGCTAATTATGAATATGATATGTGATGCATGTATAAAAGAAGGTTTAAGCCATGATAACATGTTTAAGTATGTAAATGGTGAAATGATCCATATATGTTATGTTATATAAAAATAAAAAAAAAAGTAGCGCCGCCCTGAGAGAAGATAAGGGCGGGCGTTACAACATTGGTTCCAACCAACGGCTCCCACATCAGTCGACTGATCATCCCCATCAGTCGACTGATGGAGCCAATAGTCGAGTGACCGAAGCGATCTATCGACTCCAAAAAGCTCTGTGCCCGAATTCACCTTAATCAGTCGACTGCCATCCCTTGGCATTCGACTGATGGTCGAGCAGTCGACTGCCAAATTCCAACAGTCGACTGTAGGGCCAAAAAAGTTTTGGTCGAACACTGGTCGAGTGCCATCGACCCAGAGCATTCAACTGATATCTATATCAGTCGACTGGTGTCAAGTAAAATCTCAAACAAACTTTTGTTTGAGCATCCGACGGTCAGGTAAAACCTCAACCAACTTGGTTAAGCATCCGACACTTGACTTAGCCATTCGGCCAAGTTAACCTATGAGCTATGTTACATTTTGCTCATTATCTCATCTCGCTTGAAGTCCCTCGCCGAAGTTCTCTTCGTCCGGCTGTTGGTGCAATCGACCCAGGTAGATGATAGTATTTTGATGATAGACAAAACTTATGACATGAGATTGTCATGGGAAAGTCCAACATGGTGTTGGCATGGGAAAGTCCAAAGCATTGCGAAGTCATTCGCTTGGTGCTTGGCATGGGAAATGCATTGCGAAGCCGTGCGCTTGGTGCATGTGGAAAGTCTTGAGGACTTGGTAAGTTCACTAGACTCGGGGTCCTTGAGTCGGTGAAGGATGGCATTATGAAGACGTGCGCTTGGTGCATCCAAGGGACCGCCGGACGGGGAGTGAATGGAGTGAGCCCAAAGGGAAGCATACTTCTAGGGTATGAGATGCGAAGGATGGCGTTGCGAAGCCATGCGCTTGGCGCATCCGAGGGACGTAGGCCGAGGGAAGAGAGCTTCGGTGGGGAACTCCATGAGGGATAAGGTGGACTTGGCCAAGTGGCTAAGACTGAGTGTCGAAGGCTCAAACTTGATGTTTGAGGGTTTACCCGACGGTCGGATGCTCAAACAACTTGGTGTTTGAGGTTTTGCCCGACATCAGTCGACTGGCATAGGTGTCGATTCGACTGATCCAAGTCGACTAGGGTTCGACTGGTGTAAGGCTAGGGTTTTGTGCTTGGTAGTCGACTGTCATGGACTGGCAGTCGACTGATGTTGACAGCAGTCGACTACCGAGGGATGCATTCGACTGATGGGAGTGTCGCGAGCACAAAATGCTCCGTAGCCGATTGGGCAGTCAACTACTAGGTCACCAGTCGACTGATGGGCATCATCAGTCGACTGGTAGGTGATCCGTTGGAACTTGTCTGACGTGGATCTGGCCGTTGTGAGACAACGACTACAGGGGCAGTCGACTGGGGCCTTTTGGCAGTCGACTGCTAGGCGCGAAAATAGCTCGATACAGGTTATAAAAGGATCTCAAGATGGAGGTTTTTGCCATGGTTTTTGTGGAGCTATTGGAGGGGAATTGTTGCTGCATTCCAGTCCTTCAAGAGGCAATCAAAGCAAGCAACAAACAAGTGATCAAAAGCAATCGGTGAAAAGTGTTTCTTTTGTATTGTATTTGTATTCTTGTTTGTATTTGTATATTACTGTTGTAATTGCTTGTGAGAGGTTTCTCCACCTCCGACGTGTAGTCAAGAAGGAGTTTAGTTAGTGTCGTGCGCATAACTAGAGCTCGGTGAGCTCGCCCGTGGAGTAGAAACTATTTGGTTACGAACCACGTATATTTTGTGTTGTGTGATTGTGTATTGTTGTTAGTTTCATTATTATTGTTATTCCGCTACGCTAACAACAATCGTAGACAAGCAACACAATGAGAACGAGCGAATTCTGACATCCAACGACAAAGGGCTATTCACCCCCCTCTAGTCGGCCGTTTCGATCTCCAACAAGTGGTATCAGAGCCAAGTCGCTTGTCGAGGACTAACTGCCGCGAGAGCACTATAAATGGCCGGCTTCATCCATCTACCAAAATTCGAAGGAGATCTCCTATGGTGGAGAAGAAAAATGGAGGTATACCTAGAAATCGATTTTGATTTTATGCTGATCTTAGAAAACGGTTTCGAATTTCCTAGAGATAAAAGCAATAGGCAAATTGAGAAGTCAAGGTGGACCCAAGACCAAATCAAGGATTTCAAGACAAATCTTGAGGTAATCAAATTGATTAGTGATTTGTTACCTAACACTATTTGGTCTAGATTGGGTGATTATAGGGATGCAAGGGAATTATGGAATAAGATAATGAAATTCCAAGAAAATTCCCAACCGGCACAAGTAGAGGAGAATGCCGAGGAAGAACCATCCACTTTTGAAGATGTGGATGACTTAGTGGAGACCTCCACCTCTAGCATTGAGGGGGAGGAAAGGCAATCTTCCATCCCGGAGCAAGAACAACAAGCATCCACATCCGGGAGAAGTGAAGATCAAGAAGAGGTCTCCACCACCTCCCTAGGTAACTCAAGTGTTATTATTTTAAATAAAAATCACATAATATGCTATGAGTGTAGGGAGAAAGGGCATTACAAAAGTAAGTGCTCAAAATTGGCTAAGGAGAAGGTATCGGCACCAAAAACCCAAAAATCAAAAGATGCCGAAGTTCCCAAAATCAAGAGCAAAGAGCACATTGTGTATTTTAAGTGCAATCAAAAGGGACACTACCGAAGCCAATGCCCTAGGGGGAGGAAGAAAGGGCAAGAAGGTGTGACTTATGTAGGGGGAGCTCCTAAAGCTAACCCTAAGGTAAATTTATTTAATGCACCTTTAATTTCTAGAGTCAAAAAGTATGCTAAAAATTATTTTAGTTCTCTTGCAATTATAAATGAAAAGCATGCTAAGAGAAATAATAAGGTTTATTGCTTAGGTGCCAAGAATGTTCATATAACTAAGGATAAACCTAGTACTCATAATTCTAGACCTATTTTACCTAAAGAGTCCATTAGGAGAGTTGAAAACCATCTAGGCATTAACCCTAAGAAGGGTAGACACATGCCTAAGAAGAAGAATATTTCCCCTAAACCTAATGAAAATTCAAAATTGAGGAAATTAGAGGTGGAGAACCAAGCCTTGAGGTCAGGGCTAGAAAAATTGGAGAAGACCCTAGCAATAATATCAAACTCGGTTAAGGGGTCTAATGCACAAAAGTCAAGACCTAGGAAACAAGAAACATCTAAGGGCAAGAAGAGTTTGGGTCACAAACTTATGTCCTACCATAGTGTTCCATTTAATTATGGAACATCATCTAGGTCTAAACAAACCAAGGCTAATAGGGAAGCCATCCCTAAGTCTAGCCATGGTATGTGTTTAGTGGCTAAAACCTCAAAGAAATCAAATGTAGCCACTAAGAAGGTCAAGGAGGAGTCACCTCTAGAGTTGACCCAAGTAAGACCCAAAAGACTATGGCTTCAAAGCCAAAAAGGGTCATTAGAAAGGTATCTAGGGAAGTTATCCCTAGGGAATACCTTGTTAACCCAAGGAGCTCCAATAGGTATTGGGTTCCTAGAAGCGTGATCGATTCACGCTAAATGGGTTAGGGTGTGTCAACCCTAAGTGGATGGGTAGTTAACCTAGCCATTGTGAGTTGACACATTAGGATGTGCCAATATGCTTTGAGAAGTTGAAAAATGATTAAATTGGCACAATTAGGTCATAGAGGTCATTGGTGTGTCATTTTGGGTTTATGACACACTAGGGAAATAATGACTTTAAGGCAAAATGGACTTAACCCTAGAAATGGCAATTTGGATTCAACACTTAGGTATTTTATACCTTAGTATATTTTACTTGCCATGCTTTATTTGCCTTGCCATGTCATGACATCATTTTCATTTTTATCTCTAAAAATGTCATGATTAGTTTTAGATGTCATGTATGCTTAGGCTTCATTCACATGCCATGACATCATGATTTTGGCATATGCTTTTATTTATATCATATCTATGCCATAATCATATCATGCATAAATTAAAATGGAGTTAAGAACTATGGCACAATTTGAAGGGAATCAAATTATGTGGCCTAGAAATATGCATGAGAACATAAAGAAAACAAAACCCACATCTCACTAAAAACTTGACTTGTATGTGTTTTACACATCTAGATATTTGTGAGATGTTTAGGAAAAAGAAAATAAAGGTTTTAAAAACATTTTGAAAACATTGGTGAAGTCTATCTTTTGATAGCTATCACCATTGAATGGGATGATACAAAGAGGGCTCTTTATTGAAGCTTTTCTAAACTTTTGAACTTTGTATCAATCTCCTAATTTAGTGGGTAAAATAATTTTCCAATATTTTTCACCCATAGTGTTTAGGATAAGTATTATACGTATGCATTTTCAAGATTTTTAAAATTATGTATATTTACTTATGGATTTAGAGAAAAATCAAAATATTATACCGCCATGGATCGCAATGCGATCGTTGAGGTGTGACCAATTGATTTGATTTGATCATCGCCGCTGATTCCGAGTAAACCTTGTTGGTTAGGCCCATATTCAGCTAGGTTAAGGTCCCCTAACCACTCCTAACCCTAGGATATGCTTGGGAGAGCATTAGAAAGGGTGGAAATCTATTGGACATGGATTAGGAGAGGTGTTTAGGGAGAGTATCAATTTTAAGGTGGAAGAGAGTTCATTGTTGAACTTTGCCTTAATTTTGATTGGTTAAATGTTCCTATTGGCTTAGGGACTCTCCAAGGACATTGTTGGTGCAATGGTCAAGGGGGAGCAAGCCTCTAGGGGGAGGTATCCATCATGGGAAGATGGATGTGTATTTCCTCATGGGAGGAAAATTGGGTTGCCTCTCTTTAAGTGATATGGGATCACTAGAAAGATGGTAGGCATGTGTTCCTCCAAGGGAGAGATTGTAAGATCTCAATGGGATATGAGACATTCATACCCTTGGGGAGGACCTTTTTGATGAAATGTCAAAAAGGGGGAGATGTTACCAAGTTACCATTTAGGGTTCGTTGGAATTCTCATTGGGATATGAGAATTGCCAATATGGGAGAATTGGTAGACTTGAGATGGTAGTTTTGTCAATCATCAAAAAGGGGGAGATTGTTGGTGCAATCAGCCCAGGTAGATAATAGTATTTTGATGATAGACAAAACTTATGACATGGGATTGTCATGGGAAAGTCCAACATGGTGTTGGCATGGGAAAGTCCAAAGCATTGCGAAGCCGTGCGCTTGGTACTTGGCATGGGAAATGCATTGCGAAGCCGTGCGCTTGGTGCATGTGGAAAGTCTTGAGGACTTGGTAAGTTCACTAGGCTCGGGGTCCTTGAGTCGATGAAGGATGGCATTACGAAGCTGTGCACTTGGTGCATCCGAGGGACTGCCGGACGGGGAGCGAATGGAGTGAGCCCAAAGGGAAGCATACTTCTAGGGTATGAGACACGAAGGATGGCGTTGTGAAGTCGTGTGCTTGGCGCATCCGAGGGACGTAGGCCGAGGGAAGAGAGCTTCGGTGGGGAACTCCATGAGGGATAAGGTGGACTTGGCCAAGTGGCTAAGACTGAGTGTCGGAGGCTCAAACTTGATGTTTGAGGGTTTACCCGATGGTCGGATGCTCAAACAACTTGGTGTTTGAGGTTTTGCCCGACATTAGTCGACTGGCATAGGTGTCGGTTCGACTGATCCAAGTCGACTAGGGTTCGACTGGTGTAAGTCTAGGGTTTATGTGGCGTGATCGCTATGGATCGGCAATGATCGATAATGATGATCGATTGCCGAGGATGGCAATGATCGATGGGAGTATCATGAGCATAGAACGCTCCGTAGCCGACTGGGCAATCGACTACTAGGTCACCAGTCGACTGATGGGCATCATCAGTCGACTGGTAGGTGATCCGTTGGAACTTGTCTGACATGGATCTGGCCGTTGTGAGACAACGGCTACAGGGGCAGTCGACTGGGGCCTTTTGGCAGTCGACTGCTAGGCGCGAAAATAGCTCGATGCAGGTTATAAAAGGAGCTCGAGATGGAGGTTTTTCCCATGGTTTTTGTGGAGCTATTGGAGGGGAATTGCTACTGCATTCCAGTCCTTCAAGAGGAAATCAAAGCAAGCAACAAACAAGTGATCAAAAGCAATCGGTAAAAAGTGTTTCTTTTGTATTGTATTTGTATTCTTGTTTGTATTTGTATATTACTGTTGTAATTGCTTGTGAGAGGTTTCTCCACCTCCGACGTGTAGTCGAGAAGGAGTTTAGTTAGTGTCGTGCGCATAACTAGAGCTGGTGAGCTCGCCCGTGGAGTAGGAACCATTTGGTTCCGAACCACGTATATCTTGTGTTGTGTGATTGTGTATTGTTGTTTGTTTCATTATTATTGTTATTACACTGCACTAACAACAATCGTAGACAAGCAATGCAATGAGAACGAGCGAATTCCGACATCCAACGACAAAGGGCTATTCACCCCCCTCTAGCCGGCCATTTCGATCTCCAACACCGGCCATGTCCCTCGGATGCACCAAGCACACGGCTTCGCAATGTCATCCTTCGTGTCTAGCCCTGAAGTCTACTTCCTTAGCTTCACTCCAATGTTGCTCGTCCAACGGTCCCTCGGATGCACCAAGCACATGGCTTCGCAATGTCATCCTTCATCGACTCAAGGACCCAAGCCATGAGATGGTGAACTCACCAATGCATTCGTCAAGCCAATCCCATGTGTGAATTACTAAGTCCTGTATGACTTCAACACACATATAAAAATAACATATCAACCTAACTTAAACCCTTTTCCACACACATCAAAACCACATCATACATGGATTGATTGCCCTAACACATCCATAGCAGTCGACTGGTTTCTGCAAGTGCAGAAATCAGGTTCAGAAATTGAATTTTGGAAATACATCCATAATTATACGTAGTTTGAAAAATAGTGAAACTTCATACATATAATACTTATAACAATCATAATGGGTGAAAAATATTTGAAAACTAAAATATCCATTAAATATTGAGATTGATACAAAATTCAAAACCATTGATAACTTCAATATTTTTGACCTATTTTGTATCAATTTTTTCAATGGTGACTTTTATCAAAAGATAAACTACACCAAGGTTTTTCAAAATGATTTTGAAATATTTTTAAAACCTTATATTGAACCGTGGTCTATGGGATTAATGCACATGAGTTGTATATAAGCTTTCCTCATGATTCTTCCATGGTATATGATGAGTTTGAGTTCATCTAGATGCAATGTCGATGTACCTTAAACTTAACTAATTTTCTAGCATCTCACATGTGTCTAGGGAGTATGAAAACACACACATGTCAATTTGATGTGAGATGTGAGTTTTGTTCTTCCTAATCTAAGGTCTCATGCATTTTCTAAGCAACCTTTTTTGATTCCCTTATACATGGGACTTCAAATCATGCAATTGTCCTTACATCAATTTTATTAATGCATGAATGATGATTATGGCATATAATGATAGCATAAATAAGAACATGTGTCAATAATCATGATGTCATGGCATATGAATAAACCTAAGCATAACATGACATAAAATCTTAAACCTAAGCATTATCATGACATATAAAATGATAAAAATAAGATATGATTTCATGACATGTTATATGGCAATCAAGGCATGGCAAATAAAATATAAAGGTATAATAATACCTAAATTTTAGCATTAGTTGTCATTTGTTAGAGTTAGGTTCATTTAGCTATATTACCACTTATCTCCCAAGTGTGCCAAAAACCCTAAATGACACACCAAGTCCTCTAACCCTAAATTGTGCCAATTTGATTGATTTTTCAACACTCATGAATTATATTGGCACATCCTAAAATCCTTTAGGATATAAAATTAAACTTCATTTCTAAGGTATCACATAACCTTGAAAATGTTCTAAAGTGCCAACTTTGCTATGGTTGAGTTAACTACCCATCCAGTCAAGGTTGACACTTCCTAACCCATTTAGTGTGAATCGATCACACTCCTAGAAATCCAATACCTATTGGAGCTCCTTTGGTTTACTAGGTATGTATTCCTTAGTGATAACTTCCCTAGATACCCTCCTAATGACCTTCCTAGGTTTAGAAGCCTTAGTCAATTGAGTCTTGCCTATGTTAACTCTAGGGGTAACTCCCCTTGTAATCTTCTTAGTGGCTTCCCTAGGTTTCCTTGAAACCTTAGCCACTTGGCACTTATCTTGGTTAATCTTAGGGATGACTTCCCTATTAACCTTGGTTTTCCTAGACCTAGGTTGTGTTCCATAATCGAATGGAACATTGTGGTAGGTCTCCTTGGACATAGGTTTGCACCCAAACCTTTCTTGCCCTTGGGTAGACCTTGCCTCCTAGACCCTAGGTTTTGACTCCTAGATCCTAAATCTTGACTATTTGACCCTTGCATTTGCTTTTGTATTTTCCTAAGGGGCTTTTCTAATTTCTCAAGACTTGACCTCAAAGCTTGATTTTCTAATTCTAATTGCCCAATTTTTTATTTTTCATTTAGTCTTTGGGCATTACCATTTCTTCTAGGCATATGCCTACCCTTCTTAGGGCTAATGCCTAAATAGTTTTCTACCTTCCTAATAGTTTCCCTAGGTAGGATTTTTCTAGGGTTATTAGTCCCTAATTTCTCCTTAATTCTAAAATTATCACCCTTAGCACCTAAATAAAAATATTTGTTTTTATTATGATTTGTATCATGATGAATAGCAAGTGAATTAAAATTATCCCTAGCATGCTTTTTAATATTAAAATTTGAAGGTGCATTATTAAAATATATCTTAGGATTTGCTTTTAAAGCTCCACCTACATGTGATACTCTTTCTTGGGTCTTATTCCTCCCCCTAGAGCATTGACTTCTATAGTGGCTCCGTTGTTGGCACTTGAAGCACATGAAGGGTTTGGTTTCATTGATCCGTGAGGGGAAACTTCGCTTCCCACTTCACCTTGGTTGTTTGTTCATGGCGATCCCATCGATGTCCCCGGATTAAAAAAAAATAATCCTAGACAAGATGGATTGCCCAAACAATCAAGTCATCGTCGTGCTATTCGTTTAGAGAGGTCACTTGAACAAACTCGTTGTTCAAGTGACCAACCTCTATTCTACGAGTAGCCGCGGAATAGACGATGTACGGATCGCCGGCTTTTGTATTTATGTTCGGGATCCAAGTATTATTTAGCCAAAAACAAAATATATCATGCTCATAATTGAAAAAACAAATACAAGCAAGTAACAAAAGAGAATAGATAATAGATATACCTCTCGATCTTCTAATGTATGACCTTCCTCCTTTCGGACGTTGTGTGGGCGACGATCTACCAAAAGTTGAAGCTCTTAGATCGCCAATCTTCCTTCCTTGCTCATTCGGAGCAAGAGGAAGAATAGAAACAAAGCATTATTCCTTCATTCAACCAACTAACAACCTCCAAGGATGGAGCTTTGCCGCCGGCCAAGAAGGAAGAAGAGATTAAGGGTTGCCGGCCAAAAACTTCAAGGGAGGACCCTAAACCTTTGTTCCACCGGCCAAGGAGAAGGAGAAGAGGGAGTTTGGATGCTAGCCAAGGGCTGGAAGAGCTTCAAGGGGCGTCGGCAGCTTGAGGAAGAAGGAGAAGTCAAGGAAAACATTCCTTATTAGGTGCCGCCCAAGCCCAAACCCTAGCTCCTCTTCTTGCCACCAACTCCAAAACCCTAGCTCCTCTTGATTGATTCTCCATGCCAACCCCTTGTGCTCCTTTTATAGAGTTAGGGATAAGCCTCATTTTAATCTCCACCATTGGTTCTAAGGATTTTATCTCAACCGTCAGATCTAGAGTTTTAATCTCAACCGTCGGATCTAGAGATTTAATCTTTACCTTTGAATCTAGAGTTTTGTTTCTATCCATTGGATCTAAGCCTCATGAGGTGTTAATAGGCTACATTAGGGACCATGAGGAGGAGTTGGATCTTGGCCACCCATGGATCAAGCCCACATAAAGTCCGATCCATTAATGATAATCCAATCCACTAAAGGATTATCATTGATCTACCTCACCAACCCCCATAAGATAATATGGGCTTCATATATTATTTGTACATTTTCTCTCCGTGTTTAAGATCCCGAATGTTCATCGATTAATTAATTTATTGACCATTAATTAATCAACATCTAACTCCATGAGTAGTACCACTCAACCTTTTCATCATGCCGGACCAAGTCCACCTGCAGGGTTTACATGATGAACCATATGAGCTCCTCAAGGGGACATCATCATCCTAATATATAGGACACGGTTTCCTCCTATAATCAATGGCACACCATATAAATAATATCATCTCTCAACTTACTGAGCCTATCAATTTAATCTATAAATCTCGCCCATTGGTAAATCAAAGAGATGAATACTAAGTATATGTGTCCATTATTATATCGGGATTAAGAGCATGTACAAAATAATATCTGAGGTCCGATTCGACTATGTAGTCAGCAATAAATCGAATCACCTCTAAGTCAGTCCTACTCAATACACACAAAGTGCACTAGTGTTATTCTATGGTCAAGATTAACCAATACCAAATCACACTACAACCATTCCGATGGTTTGTCCAAAGTCATCTCAGTTGTGAGCCTTTACTTATACTTTACAAGGAGCCGATAACATGATCTCCCGTGTGACACCACACACCATATTATCTACAATGTAATGTATTAGACAATATTGCATAACCATAAAAATGCAAACAATGATCATGTGATTCTTATTTCAAAATAAAGATGTTCATACAAAAGATAGACTTATCAGTATACATCCCTACAATCTCCCACTTATACTAAAAGATTATGTTGTCCTCAAATTGCAATACATCTGATCCCCATTCCCTCCACATGCCTATCAAAAGTTCTTGCCGGAAGGGCCTTAGTGAAAGGATCTGCTAGGTTATCCTCCGATGCAATCTTGGCCACAACAACTTCTCCTCTCTTTACGATTTCTCGTATCAGGTGGTACTTGCGCTCTATGTGTTTACTAGCCTTATGGGCTCGTGGTTCCTTCGAGTTTGCAACTGCACCACTATTATCACAATAAATTGTGATAGTTCTGGGCAAACTAGGAATCACATCCAAGTCCATCAGGAAGTTCCTGAGCCACACAGCTTCTTTGGCCGCCTCAGAGGCTGCCACATACTCAACTTCCATGGTGGAGTCTGCCACGCATTTCTGCTTGACACTCCTCCATACAATGGCTCCACCTCCCAAAGTAAACACAAAACCTGAGGTAGACTTACTGTTATCCCTATCAGATTGGAATTCAGAATCCATGTAACTCACAGGGAGTAATTGGTCTGCCTGGTAAACCAGCATATAATCCCTAGTCCTTCTCAGGTACTTCAATATATGCTTTACCGTAGTCCAATGTCCCTGTCCTGGATTACTCTGATATCTGCTGACCATGCCCATGGCAAAGCAGATATCTGGTCTCGTACATAGCATCGCATACATGAGGCTTCCTACTGCCAAAGCATAAGGAACCGCCTTCATCTCCTCTATCTCCTCAGATGTTTTAGGACACATCTCCTTAGATAAAGGAACTCCATGCCTGAAAGGTAGAAAACCCTTCTTAGAGTTCTGCATGCTAAAACGATCCATAATCGTATCTATGTATGAAGCTTGTGATAAGCACAACATCCTTTTCCTGCGATCTCTTATAACCTTGATCCCAAGGATGTGTCCCACCTCTCCCAAGTCCTTCATATCAAACTGTTTGGACAACCATACCCTTACGTCCGATGACACCTTGATATTGTTTCCAATCAACAAAATGTCATCTACATATAGTTCAAGAAATACAACTACGTTTCCGTCACATCTCTTGTATACACTAGACTCATCCGGACTTTGAATAAATCTAT
Source organism: Wurfbainia villosa (assembly GCA_025175895.1). NCBI lineage: Eukaryota > Viridiplantae > Streptophyta > Magnoliopsida > Zingiberales > Zingiberaceae > Wurfbainia > Wurfbainia villosa. The sequence continues at coordinate 88,775,999 of CM046003.1, forward strand.
AAGACTGGATTTCCTCATCGAAGCGGATGTTCCAAGACCTCAAAGTTTGATTCAATCCATAAATGGACCGATTAAGCTTACACACAAGATGCTCTTTGCCTTTAGCAATGAATCCCTCTGGTTGCTTCATATAGATTTTTTCCTCAAGACTTCCATTAAGGAAAGTTGTCTTGACATCCATCTGCCACACCTCATAATCCATATGAGTTGTTATGCATAAGAGAATCCGGATAGACTTAAGCATGGCTACCGGTGAAAAGGTCTCCTCATAATCGATACCCTCTTTCTGAGTATACCCCTTCGCAACAAGCCTTACTTTGAAGGTCTCAACCTTCCCATCTATTCCTCTCTTTCTCTTGTAGATCCACTTGCATCCAATGGTTTTTACACCATCGGGTGGTTCTACTAGCTCCCATACCTGATTTGAATTCATAGATTCAATCTCAGCATTCATTGCACTTTGCCAAGATACTGCATCTTTATCTTGGATTGCCTCGTCATATGTCCAGGGATCAAGTTCATGTTCGCCAAGGACCAAATCAGAAGATTCTCCCAAGAACAAGAATCTATCAGGCTGTCTAACAACCCTCCCACTACGATGAGGTATCTCCTGTGTATCCTCTGTGACACGCGGTGCAGTGACTTGTGGTATATCCTCTTGTACCGGTGGTACTGAAGAAGTGAATTCCCCTTTTAATTCCTCCAGAATAATTTTACTCTTGGGCTTGTGGCTCATCACATAGTCTTCCTTTAGAAAACTGACGTTCGTGCTAACGATCACCCTCTAATCTCTAGGACTATAAAACAAACCACCCTTCATTCCTTTAGGATAGCCAACGAACATGCGTGATTTACATGCGAGGTTCCAACTTACCGACATCGCCTTCACACATGTCTTTGGACTCCCCCATATCCGAATATGTCTTAGACTAGGCTTTCGCCCAGTCCAAAACTCTGTGGGAGTAGAAGGCATGATTTAGATGGAACCAAGTTCAGAATGTACACTGCCGTATCTAGAGCATATCCCCAGAACAAATCTGGCAACTCAGAATAACTCATCATCGATCTAACCATCTTCATAAGAGTCCTATTCCTTCGCTCTGCTACACCATTCTGCTGGGGTGTGCCAGGTGCAGACAATTGGGATTGAATCCCAGCCTCTGATAAGTAGTTCCTAAACTCTCCCAAGAGGTACTCACCACCACGATCAGATCGTAGTGTCTTGATACTTTTACCTTGACGTTTCTCCACATCAGCCTTGAATTCTTTGAACTTGTTAAAGCATTCAGACTTGCGGCGCATCAGGTAAATGTATCCATATCTTGAGTAATCGTCTATAAAAGAGAAGAAATACTCAAAACCACCTCTAGCCTAGATAGACATAGGACCACACAAATCAGAATGAACCAATTCTAACACATCTTTGGCTCTATACCCCTTGGTCTTAAAAGGCTTCTTGGTCATTTTACCCTCCAAGCAAGATTCACAGGTTAGGAAATCCTCCACCACTAATGAACCCAAAGGTCCATCAGCTATCAACCTTTGAATTCTACTTAGGTTAATATGACCAAGCCTAAGATGCCAAAGATATGTTTGGTTCATCTTCGAAGATTCTTTCCTCTCATTGGAATTAGAAGATGAGTTATAAACTTCAATTTGCATCATGGGAGGTTTTGGTTCAAGTGTATACAAATTTCCTATCAATGTACCTGAACAAATATTCTCCCTATTCCTTTTTATAACAACTCTGTCATTAAAAGAAATAGAATATCCATCCATAAACAATTTATAAATTGAAACTAAATTCTTTCTAAATAAAGATACATAAAGGGAATTTTCCAGAACTAAAGTTTTATTTTTCTCAAGAGATAAATAAAACGTCTCCCACTGCAATAGCCACCACCTTCATGGCATTGCCCAAGTAAACGGTAATCTCCCCATTGGCTAGTCGTCGGGTTTCCTGGAACCCCTGCAAAGTATTGCAGACATGATCAGTGGCTCCTGTATCTACACACCAGGTGCCGGTAGATAACACCGCTAACCATGTTTCAATGACTAGACCAAAGGATATACCTTTGTTCTGCTTTGGATTGGTACAATCCTTCTTCCAATGTCCATTCTGCTTGTAAGTGAAGTACTTGTCTTTCGGCTTCTTCACTCCTCCCTGAGATCCTCCCACCACCTTTACTCCACCTTGTTTCTTCTTCTTCTTGCCTTTCGGCTTAGAAGTAGAAACCTTCTGAGCAACCATGGCACAGAGCAGAGCAAGCCTTTACATCAGGAGAATGATATCGACCTGGGTTTCCCCATCGATCTTAGCTCCAAGGACTTCTAACTCATTCGCAGGCTTAGGAGGACACTCTTCGAAGAGTACATACTTGTACTCCTTAGCAGATAAGACAATATCTAGATTCTTTTCAAATTAACATTATTTGGGTATAGTAAGTTTATTTTCCTTTAGTATCATAGCAAGTGGACTGAAAGTCATTTTTGAAAATCCTAAGAATCACATAGATCATTACTTTAGATTTCAAAAAATTATTGATTCCTCAAACAATAAAATTTTAAAATCAACCAACACCTCAAAACACCGAGAATATCGTATGCCACGATAGTGTGGGCGTATACGAATTCTACATTTGTAAGAGGAGGTTTTACCCATTAATTTTACTATCTTATCAACCTAACTTTTTGACAAGTAAAATTAATAGTTGGTTCCTCTTTGGCCCTATAAATAAAAGCAGTGAATCCGATGGGGAGGATACTTATATTTGTATCTAAGTGTTCACCATTACTTGGTACCAAGGTAATTATCTCGGGTTATGTGTCTTACGATGGGGAAGTACACACACTCCTTAATAATTTTTTATAACCATATTCGACCTTGTGATCCGCAAACAAACCCATCCGATGGGGAGGAAGGCACTCAGAGCCGACGCACAAGTTTATTTGCATCACATGTCAAATCGTAATGGAGGCTGTGGGAATTTATAAAAATATCTCTCTCCCACTTAGTAATTTGAAATTGAAGAATTTTATAGCCTACGACATGCATATCAAACAATAAGCAATAAATATGAAAAATAAATTATTTTCCAACTATTATGGCTTTTGTCTTCAATATGTCTCCCGTCGTATCGCCTTCTCGTCCGCTCCTCCTACGCCATGTACGAGCCATCCGAAGATCCGAGCCGAGACTAAAATCTATTTTAATTTACATCCATCGATCCTATACTCCATGAGGGAGCGTACATGAAATCTAGATCGAAAGTAAACTAAAATACAAAGAGTGGCTAAACAATGTCGTATCTAATTTACAAAAACTTAAATACTAGCCTCGTCAACCCCGAGGATTCAACAAAATATACACATACAATCACATACACACATATGGCCATAATAGTCGGATCTTATGTCTGCAACCAAAGAGTTAACCTACGCATATCCTACTATTATCCGGCACATATAATATATGAAAAGTGCATAAAAATTAACTGAATCCTAAACACACAAAACCAGAAACCTTTGCTCTGATACCAATTGAAGGGTTTGGTTTCATTGATCCGTGAGGGGAAACTTCGCTTCCCACTTCACCTTGGTTGTTTGTTCATGGCGGTCCCATCGATGTCCCCGGATTAAAAAAAAAATAATCCTAGACCAAAGGGATTGCCCAAACAATCAAGTCATCATCGTGCTATTCGTTTAGAGGGGTCACTTGAACAAACTCGTTGTTCAAGCGACCAACCTCTATTCTACGAGTAGCCGCGGAATAGACGATGTACGGATCGCCGACTTTTGTATTTATATTCAGGATCCAAGTATTATTTAGCCACAAACAGAATATACCATGCTCATAATTGAAAAAACAAATACAAGCAAGTAACAAAAGATAATAGAGAATAGATATACCTCTCGATCTTCTAATGTATGACCTTCCTCCTTTCGAACGTCGTGTGGGCGACGATCTACCAAAAGTTGAAGCTCCTAGATCGCCAATCTTTCTTCCTTGCTCGTTTCTAGCAAGAGGAAGAATAGAAACAAAGCACTATTCCTTCTTTCAACCAACTAACAACCTCCAAGGATGGAGCTTTGCTGCCGGCCAAGAAGGAAGAAGAGATTAAGGGTTGCCGGCCAAAAGCTTCAAGGGAGGACCCTAAACCTTTGTTCCACCGGCCAAGGAGAAGGAGAAGAGGGAGTTTGGATCACGCCGCCAATATTGGAAAGAGCTTCAATAGGCGTAAGCTTGAGGAAGAAGGAGAAGTCAAGGAAAACTTTCCTTATTAGGTGTCACCCATGCCCAAACCCTAGCTCCTCTTCTTGCCGCCAACTCTAAAACCCTAGCTCCTCTTGATTGATTCTCCACGCCAACCCCTTGTGCTCCTTTTATAGAGTTAGGGATAAGCCTCCTTTTAATCTCCACCATTGGTCTAGGGATTTTATCTCAACCGTCGGATCTAGAGTTTTAATCTCAACCATCGGATCTAGAGATTTAATCTCTACCTTTGGATCAAGAGTTTTGTTTCTATCCATTGGATCTAAGCCTCATGAGGTGTTAATAGGCTACATTAGGGACCATGAGGAGGAGTTGGATCTTGGCCACCCATGGATCAAGCCCACATAAAGTCCAATCCATTAATGATAATTCAATCCACTAAAGGATTATCATTGATCTACCTCACCAACCCCCATAAGATAATATGGGCTCCATATATTATTTGTACATTTTCTCTCCATGTTTAAGATCTCGAATGTCCATCGATTAATTAATTTACTGACCATTAATTAATCAACATCTAACTCCATGAGTAGTACCACTCAACCTTTTCATCATGCCGGACCAAGTCCACCTCAGGGTTTACATGATGAACCTTATGAGCTCCTCAAGGGGACATCATCATCCTAATATATAGGACACGGTTTTCTCCTATAATCAACGGCACACCATATAAATAATATCATCTCCCAACTTACTGAGCCTATTGATTTAATCTATAAATCTCGCCCATTGGTAAATCAAAGAGATGAATACTAAGTATATGTGCCCGTTATTATATCGGGATTAAGACCATGTACAAAATAATATCTGAGGTCCGATTCAATTATGTAGTTAGCAATAAATTGAATCACCTCTAAGTCGGTCCTGCTTAATACACACAAAGTGCACTAGTATGATTTTATGGTCAAGACAAACCAATACCAAATCACACTACAAACATTCCGATGGTTTGTCCAAAGCCATCTCGGTTGAGAGCCTTTACTTATACTTTACAAGGAGCCGATAACATAATCTCCCGTGTGACACCACACACCATGTTATCTACAATGTAATATATTAGACAATATTGCATAACAATAAAAATGCAAACAATAATCATGTGATTCTTATTTCAAAATAAAGATGTTCATACAAAAAATAGACTTTTCGGTATACGTCCCTACAGCACACCACGTTCTCCTTGCTCTTCCTAATTGGGGCTCCGACATCCTTTGACTTTTCTTGAAATTTTGGTGTCAGTTGACTTTTCTTGATTCTTTTAGGACATTTACTCTTGTAATGTCTTACTTCCCTATATTCAAACCATATGATATGATTTTTATTTTTAATAAAAATGTTTGAGTTACCTAGAGTGGTGGAAGCCGGAATTAGTTCTTCATCTCTTCCAGAGGTTGAAACTACTTCTTGATTTTTCTCCGGCTCCGGTGATCACTCCTCCCCCTCAATCCTTGAAGTGGAGGCTTCTTCAACTTCCTCTTCCTCGGATGTTGATGGTCGTTCAACCTCCGATTCCTCAAGCTCTTGTGAGGATGATGATGATTCTTCCTCTTCCAAGCATTCTTGAACTTGAGATGAGGAGCACTCCTCTTCTTCTTTTTCTTGTGTTGGTCCGGGATTTTCATGGAACTTAACCAACTTGTTTCACGACTCCTTAGCATCCCTATAACTTCCTAATCTAGACAAAATATCGTTAGATATGAAATTTACTAACATTTTTGTTACTTTAGTGGTTGTCTCGAATTTTTGTCATTACTCCTCGGTCCACCTCTTCATCTTGAGGATTTCTCCGTTCTTCCCCGTCGAAGCATTGAATTCTATAATCATGACAAATCAATTTTCTATATTATACATTAGGAAATATTCCATCCTACCTTTTCAATACGTGAAATCTTCACGATCGAAGGCGGGTGGAATTGCTATATCATCGCCCAATCTCTCGTTAAGCTCCATCTTTTCCTCTAGCACTTTTTCTCCCGGTTGTTAATTCGTAGAAGAGCTCCTAGATCTAATACCACTTGTTGGAACTTCGATGAGTTCTAGAGGGGGGTGAATGACCCGTTCGTTCATCGATGGAATTCGTGTGTGCTTGATCGTCTACAACACTTGTTATGCGCAGCAGAAATAATAATAATGCGATAACAAATAAAAACAAACACAAACACCGTGATATAACATGGTTCGGAACCTTAGGATTTCTATTCGACGGAGTGAGCTCAAATGAGCTCTAGTTAGTAATATATAAGAGATGTCCTAAGGCAATCGCCTTATGTTTGAACCATTTATATGATAAATGAAGATTCACTATTTGAGTATACATGTTTTCATGTATTTGATTAGATCTTAAACTCATTTACTGAATATCCACGATACGATTCACAGCATGAGAGAATTTGTGATTGGATCACAACTAGTGAGTATCTCTACATGTGTAATTGTGATGTATCGGAATTATCCCTAGTCGATGAATTGATGGATTTGGACAATATCAATTCTGTCGAGACTAGAATGAGGTATACTCCTTGGTGTATCCAAGCAGCTGATTCTCACTGGCTGGAGACATTGTAATGTCCAGAGTTAATCGTGGATGCTAGTTATGGTAACTAGTTCATTGGATTGACTAGAAGTAAGACTTCATATGGTTCTCTGCATATATAGATATGTCAATGAAGGTTTTACTGCAGCTTAAGTGCGATGTTCCTTTGACTTGCGGTATTCAAGTCATCTTGATCATGAAGACTTATGCTTTGACATCTCAAGCAAGCATCTCTGAGGAGATGTGGACCCGGGATGATTGGGTATAAGTCGAAGTGATCGAAGGTGTTTGAATAGCCTATAAAGGATTCACTACTACTTGCGAGGAGATGTATAACCATGGCCTCTCGTCGGATTGTTACTAAAGTTTTTTGCCAAAGCATTACATGTTTAGAGTTAGGTACTCTTGGATACATGTGCAGTTACTAGAATCCGTAGGATGAGGAAATGATACTTGGGCTAGGTGTGACGTAGTCAACCTAGTGGGGACTGACACTATAGACCATGTCCTGAACCAAGTGGGTATAAGATGAGTGAAGGGAATGGGGCACGATTCATTGTAGTTGCTGAAGGGTTTCAGAAATAGTTCTGGATCAACCGTTGATCTTTTCGGTTAATTGGGGATTATGATGTACTACTAGGTGTCACTCATGATCGTTCTATAATTAATGGTTAATTATAGATGGCCAACAAAAATCGAGAACCTATTTGCTCACACGCACAACGAGCATAATCCGAAGGATTTAAAATGAGCTTGAGAATGAGATTCTCAGACCGAGAGAAACTAGATTTGGTTTGACCAAACAAGGAGCGAGCATGAAATCGTTTCAGTCACAATTGAATCGTGGATGGGTCATGCCTTATGAAGACATGATGGATGAACTAAATTGGTTTGGTTCTAATCCAATGATGGAGAATAAACCAAAGGGGTTTGGTTTGTTTTAAACGAAAAAACAAAAGTTGGTTCAGTTCGTTTTAACTTAAAATAGACCAAATCGGTTTGGTTTATTTTAACTTAAATTAATGGAGCGGGTTAACGAGTTTTGGTTATGAACCAATAACCATTAGGAGAATTTGTTCTCTATAAAATAGGGCTTAAGGGTTTTGTGAAAACCTAATCTAAAACCTAAAAGGCGCCCCCCTTCTCCTCCTTAGTGGCGCCCAAACCCTTGCCGCCCGCTTGTTGTGCCGTCGTCAGTTTGCGTCCAAGCTTCAGCGGTGAACCTCCGGTGACCCTCGGTGATCTCCTCGATGAGACTGGTGAGCCCTCTTCCCTTTGGCGGCGCTAACTATCCTCCACCAAAGCTGTCCAGTTTTTCTGGACAGCTTATTTCTCGTCGGGCATCGTTTGGATGACATTGCTCCGACGCGGCTACAGATTTGATCTCCGGTAATCCTCATAGGTGGAGGGGCGAAGGATTCGTCAATCGATTGTGAATACCTCTCGGGAAGCGAGTTTTTGAGGACTCGTTTTGAATCGAATTTTGATTCGGATTGTGATCTTCTCTCGATCACATCGTCTTGACACGAGGCTAGTGACTCGTCTGAAGGCGAGGCTCGTGACTTTGTGAAGTCATCCGAAGATACTTCGGCGTGGATACGGATAGAGGCAATTCTAGCGAGGATCGCTCGGTTGATGCCTTTCCTACGTGATATCGTATACGTAGAGTAAATTTCCTTTTATTCCAAAATTTGAAACTATGGTTATGTCTACATATGTTGTACTATGCATGTGTGGTGTGTGTGTGTTGTAATAAATTAGATTTATTATTTTTATTTCTTTCGCTGTGCACATGTTCGAACACACACTCGCCGCGGTGTCAGAAACCCAACAGTGGTATCAGAACCCAGGTTGTGTTTCGACATAACTGTAAAATCGTTTTGCGATAGTCGTAATTGTATTTATAGAAATTTTCTACTTTTGGAAAGTTAGAAGTATTTATGAAAATTTTTAATTTTGGAAAGTCTAGAAGTATTTATGGAAATCTTCTACTTTTGGAAAGTTAGAAGTATTTATGGAAATTAATATTTTCCATATATAAAATATTTGATTAGATTTGGAAATATGTTTCCTAATTTAATCATGATTTGATTTGGGAAATCAAATCTTAAAATATTTTATTTCCATAAGTAGTTTTGATGATTTAGGAAATTTGTTTCCTAAATTGACTTTCCTTAATCAACACTTTCCACAAATAAAATATGTGATTAGATTTGGAAATTTGTTTCCTAATTTAATCATTATTTGATTTGGAGAATCAAATCTCAAACATATTTTATTTCCATAAATAGTTATGACATATAAGGAAATTTTGTACATGTCATAATTGTATGTCATGTAATTGCATTAGATGCATATCATTATGTCATGCGTGTCGTGACATGTAGATGTATGTCATGTATGTCATGTCATGTAGATAATAGTTATTTGCATGCAAAGAGGATGAGACATAAAAACCCTTACTCAATATTAAAGCCTACACATTCCATTAATATGGTTAGAACCAGAGTTCCGTTTCTTGTTTGGGTTGTTGGACTCTCTCCAAGCCCGGCTCGAACCCGAACATGTTCAAGCCATGGTATAGTTTAATACTAATATGGTAAGAGTCAGAGGTCAATCGTTATCTTTGGTTGTTGGACTCTCTCCAAGTCGGGCTAATTGGTTGAATGTACTCTAACCATATTAAAACTATTTCTCGATTAATGGGTTGGCTTTAACCTGGAGCACCGGCTTGTTGGACTCTCTCCAAGGTCAATGTGAAGGGAGGTGAAGTTGGGAACTATGCATATGATGCATACTTGTTAATGTGTTAACAACCCGATGTATGTGTGAATATTCAATTAGTTGATAGCACATTGTGATAGTTGCATATATGTGATATGCAATCGGTATATTTGATACCTACCATCGTAGTTATGAATGGCTTGTTGGACTCTCTCCAAGGTTGTTCATATCTATGTTGGATATCAGCCCATTCGGAGATGGACCTACGATCTCCCGAAGTGATTTTAGGGTTTTTGAAATTTGAAAAATGAATGGGATTTATAAATGTATGTTGATGCATTTTAAAATCATCTTTCTCATATATGCTCGTTTTGTATTTCTAAGTTAATATATTGATCATGATGTCTTTGAATTTGCATTCCATTTTGGATTCGAATAAATTGACTTGGTCGAACTTCTTGGACTGGCTTAGAAACTTGAGAATTGTTCTCAAGGTTGAAAAGTTTGCAAATGTCCTCGAAGTGCCTCTTCCTGCTCATCCTAGTGACAATGCAACTCTGGACCAATTGTTGGCCTATCAAAAACATGTGATTGATTCTGAAATGGCGAGTTGCATCATGCTAGCCATGATGGTACGTGAGCTGTGGAAGCAGCATGAGCATTTGGATGCTCATACCATAGTCTTTTATCTTTATGAGTTGGTTAATGAGCAAGTGAGATTCGAAAGGTTCGAAGTCTCTAAGCTCCTCTTCACCTCTGAGATGCAAGAAGGTTTATCTGTGGTACTGCTCAATATGCTGAAGACTGTGGAGTCTTCTGTGAAGCATGAGCAAGGGACGGTGCTGTAAGTTGATTCCTCGAAGAAAGATTCTAAGAGGAAGTCAAAGGAATAGCAGAAGGGGAAGAAAAAGGCAGAACCAACTCAAAAGGGCACTTGCCATCATTATGGCAAGGAGGGCTATTGGCGAAGAAATTGCAAGATTTATCTTGAGTTCGTGAAGAAGAATAAGGCATCGGATGCCCCATCTTCTTTAGATAACTTCGTTATTGATTGTCATTCTATTTCCTCAAACACTTGGGTATTGGATACTGGGTGTGGCTCACATATATGTAATGACATACATGGGCTAAAGAATAGAAGAAGACTCGTCAAGGGAGAGTCAAATTTACGTGTTGGGAATGGAGCAAAGGTTGCTGCACTCGCCATCGGAACGTATTTGTTGAAACTCCCTGCAGGACTTGTCTTAGAACTGGACAATTGCTTTTATGTTCCTTCATTGATAAAGAACATCATTTCTATTTCTTGTTTAAATAGAAATGGATATCATTTAACTTTTAGTAACAATTGTTGTTACATAACTTTGAATGGAGTTCTTTATGGGACTGGAACTTTAAGCAATGGTATTTATACGTTAGACGTATCCAGTGACATTTTCAATATCGAAGCGATCAACAAGCGTGCTCGAAAGTATAATCAAATAGACTCCTACATGTGGCATTGTCGTATTTGCCTTGTAAGCAAAAAGCATGTCGAATTACAGATGTAGAATTAGGAATCGTTTGAATTGGATTCATATGATACATGCGAATCATGCTTAAAGGCAAGATGACTAAGTTACCTTTTACTGGAAAAGGTGAACGAGTGGGAGAGTTACTAGGTCTAATACATCTTGATGTATGTGGACCTATGTCAACTCAAGCTTTAGGAGGCTACTTCATTACCTTCAGATGATCACTCACGGTTTGGGTATGTGTTCTTGATGAAACACAAGTCTGAAGCCTTTGAAAGGTTCAAAGAATTCAGAAATGAAGTAGAGAAACAACATGACAAAAGTATTAAAATACTTCGATCGGATCGAGGTGGTGAATACTTAAGTCAAGAGTTTCTTGATTATCTGAGAGACAATGGCATATTGTCTCAATGGACTCCGCCCTATACACCACAGCATAATGGTGTATCTGAGAGGCGTAACCGGACCTTGTTGGACATGGTCAGGTCAATGATGAATCATGCGACTCTTCCCAAGTCCTTTTGGGGTTATGCACTTGACATGTTTACTTGTTAAGCAGAATGCCACGGTAGTCTCACTACTACTCCATATGAGATATGGAATAGTAAGAAACCTCATGTATCTTACTTGAAGATATGAGGTTGTCACCTTATGTGAAGCGATATCAGACAAATTGGATGCTAAGTCTGATAAATGTCTATTTATTGGATACCCTAAGGAAACAAGGGGTTACCAATTCTATCATCCTGTGGAACAAAAGGTGTTTGTTTCAAGGCATGCTGTGTTTCTAGAGAAAAAGTTTCTCTTGCAAGAAAACAGTGGGAGTGTCATCGAGCTTGAGGAGGCTTGAGAGACTCAAATAGACATTGATGAGATACCTGGTGAAGCACAACAGCCAATAACTCATAGTGATGAGCCATCGACTGGACCTATTGTGACAACACATCTTCGTAGATCTGGTAGAACACGCAATATTCCTGAGAGATATGGATTTCTCGTAAGTGAATTGAACGATGTGTTACTCATTGATGATGAGGAGCCTACCAGTTATGAAGAAGTTTTGACAAGTTTAGAAAGGGATAAGTGGCTTGAAGCCATGAAGTTGGAAATGGATTCTATGTATGAAAACTAAGTTTGGAACTTGGTTGACCCACCTGAAGGCATAAAGTCTATAGGGTGCAAGTGGGTTTTCAAGAAGAAAACCGACATTGATGGTAATGTGATTACCTATAAGGATAGATTGGTGGCGAAAGGATATCGTCAAAAGCAAGGTGTTGATTATGACGAAACATACTTGCCGGTTGTTATGCTTAAATCCATTCGGATGCTCCTGGCCATAGCGGCTCATTATGATTATGAGATATGACAAATGGATGTGAAATTAGCTTTCCTTAATGGAAACCTGCTCGAGGACGTGTATATGATACAGCCTGAGGGTTTCACATCGGTTGATAAAACCAAGGTATGCAAATTGCGACGGTCCATATATGGATTGAAGCAAGCATCCAGGAGCTGGAATATCCGTTTTGATGAGACAATCAAAAGGTTTGATTTCTCACAAAATCCAGACGAACCATGTGTGTACAAGAAGGTTAGTGGGAGTGCAGTCGTGTTCCTAGTATTGTATGTCAATGACATATTACTTATAGGAAATGATGTTTCAGTCATACAGTCAGTTAAGATTTGATTGTCCAAGACATTCTCCATGAAAGACCTGGGAGAAGCAACCTGCATCCTCGGGATTAAGATCTATAGAGATAGATCGAAATGATTGCTTGGTCTTTCGCAGTCTACATATATAGACCGAGTGCTAAAGAGGTTTAGCATGTCAGAATCCAAGAAAGGTTTCCTACCCATCAGGCATGGGATACACCTTTCGAAGTCTATCTGTCCGTGCACAGAAGACGAGAGGATTTGCATGAGTAAGATTCCCTATGCATCCGCAATAGGATCTATCATGTATGCTATGTTATGTACGAGGCCCGATGTATCATATGCTCTGAGTGTCACGAGTAGATACCAGTCTGATCCAGGAATGGATCATTGGGCGGCTATTAAGACAATCCTTAAGTACTTGAGAAGAACTAAGGATGTGTTCCTAATATATGGAGAAGGGGACATGGTGATACGCGGGTATACGGATGTCAGCTTCCAGACATACAAGGATGATTCAGTCTCGATGCGGATCGTGTCCACCTTGAATGAAGCGCGATGAGTTGGAAAAGTTCCAAACAAGACACTGTAGCAGATTCTACCGCGAGGCGAATACATTGCGGAAGCGAGAAGAAAACGGTTTTGATCAAGAAGTTCATTTATGAACTTGGTGTGGTTCCAGCCATTGTTGAAGCAATACCGGTCTACTGCGACAACAATGGAGCAATTGCACAGGCGAAAGAGCCAAGGTCTCATCAACGATCCAAACATGTGCTTCGCCGCGATTATTTGATCAGAGAGATCATTAGTAGGAAGGAAATACAAATCGAAAAAATCCCCACTGAAAGGAACTTAGCGAATCCTTTAACTAAGGCATTACCTCAAAGTAAGTTTGAGGGTCATGTTAGAGCTTATGGTATTGGATACCGTAGTGATTGGCATTAGGCCAAGTGGGAGTTTGTTAGTAATATATGAGAGATGTCCTAAGGCAATCGCCTTATGTTTGAACCATTTATATGATAAATGAAGATTCACTATTTGAGTATACATGTTTTCATGTATTTGATTAGATCTTAAACTCATTTACTGAATGTCCACAATACTTTCATGGTAACTAGTTCATTGGAGTGACCAGCAGTAAGACTTCATATGGTTCTCTGCATATATAGATATGTCAATGAAGTTTTTACTGCAGCTTAAGTACGATGTTCCTTTGACTTATGGTATTCAAGTCATCTTGATCATGAAGACTTATGCTTTGACATCTCAAGCAAGCATCTCTGAGGAGATGTGGACCCGGGATGATTGGGTATAAGTTAAAGTGATCGAAGGTGTTTGAATAGCCTATAAAGGATTCACCACTCCTTGCGAGGAGATGTATACCGATGGCCTCTCATCGGATTGTTACTAAAGTTTTTGGCCAAAGCATTACATGTTTAGAGTAAGGTACTCTTGGATACATGTGCAGTAACTAGAATCCGTAGGACGAGGAAATGATACTTGGGCTAGGTGTGACGTAGTCAACCTAGTGGGGACTGACACTATAGACCATGTCCTGAACCAAGTGGGTATAAGATGAGTGAAGGGAATGGGGCATGATTCATTATAGCTGCTGAAGGGTTTCAGAAATAGTTCTGGATCAACCATTGATCTTTTCGATTAATTGAGGATCATGATGTACTACTAGGTGTCACTCATGATCATTCTATAATTAATGGTTAATTATAGACATCCAACATAAATCGAGAACCTATTTAGTCACACGCACAATGAGCATAATCTGAAGGATTTAAAATGAGCTTGAGAATGAGATTCTCAGACCGAGAGAAACTAGGTTTGGTTGGACCAAACAAGGAGCGAGCATGAAATCATTTCAGTCTCAATGGAAGCGTGGATGGGTCGTGTCTTATGAAGACATGATGGATGAACCAAATTGGTTTGGTTCTAATCCAATCGTGGAGAATAAACCAAAGGGGTTTGGTTTGTTTTAAACGAATGAACTAAAGTTGGTTCGGTTCGTTTTAACTTAAAATAGATCAAATCAGTTTGGTTTATTTTAACTTAAATTAATGGAGCGGGTTAACGGGTTTTGGTTATGAACCAATAACCATTAAAATAATTTGTTCTCTATAAAATAGGGATTAAGGGTTTTGTGAAAACCTAATCTAAGCAACCCCAAAGTTGCCGCCCCCCCCCTCTCCTTCTCCTCTTGTGGTCAGCGCCCAAACCCTAGCCGTCGGCCACCCTTGTGCCGCTGTCCAAGTTGTTGGCGCCGTCCAAGCTTCAGCCGGCGATCCTCCGGCAACCCTCCGGTAATTCTCCTTGGCTCCGGTGACCAAGGACTAGCTGGCCCTCTTCCCTTTGGCCGACGCTAACTCCTCCACCAAGCTGTCCAATTTTCTGGACAGCTTGTTTCCTTCGTGTCGGACATCATTTGGACGACGTTTGGAGCTCCGACAGCACCTACATTGCTGGGGATTCGATCTCCGATAATCTTCATAGGTGGAGGATGAAGGATTCGTCAAACGGTTGACGAATACCTCTCCGGAGAAGCTAGTTTTTGAGGACTTGTTTTGAATCTTAATTTTGATTCGGATTGTGATCTTCTCTCGATCACATCATCTTCGACACGAGGCTAGTGACTCGTACGAAGACGAGGCTTGTGACTTTGTAAAGTTATCCCGAAGATACTCGGTGTGGATACGGATAGAGGCGATTCTAGCGTGGGTCGCTCCGGTTGATGCCTTTCCCGCTACACGTGATACGTCAGGTATACGTAGAGTAAATTTCCTTTTATTGCAAAATTTGAAACTACGGTTATGTCTACACATGTTGTACTATGCATGCGTGTGGTGTATGTATTGTAATAAATTAGATTTATTATTTTTATTTCTTCCGTTGTGCACATGTTTACGAAACATGTTCGAACACACACTCACCGCGGTGCCGAAAACCCAACACTCTAGTGATGCAAACACCACCACTAATCAATACACTCCTTCTCGGAACAATCCGATGGTAGAGAAACCTCGTACAAATGATTACAAAAGTAATATAAGAATAAAACAAGCAATTACAAATGATATACAACAAAAGATGTAAATAAAACTTTACAAAAACTCTTTTGAATGCTTGCTTGTTGATCACCTTGGACTAGCCTTAAAGGACTGGAAAGCACCAACTCTCCCCTTCAAATCGCCCAAGAAAATCGCTATTGAAATCCTCTCCGTCGAGCTCCTTTTAAGCCTCTGCATGACCTAGATTTTTGCCTGGTAGTCGACTTCTAAAAGGCCCCAGTCGGCTGTCAACAGTGTCGTTGTCTCACAATGGACTTGATCCACATCAGCATTCCAGCCAATGGATACACTGACAACCAACTGCCATTCCCAGCAGTCGACTACTCAAGCCGTGGCGACTACTCGATCGACTGAGTGTTCTACCTTCAGAACCAAACGATCGTGATCGCCTCCATGTGATCGACTACCCATGGCCTGTCACTTAGATACATGGCATCGCCACTCATTTGTGATCGAGCAGATTTACCCCAAGTATGATACCCTCATACTTGCTAGACCACCCTTAGCCTAGACCTAAGTCTTCTAGCCTCCTCTATCAGCCTCACCTCTATTGGATCCCTCCAAGTCATTCATGACTTGTTCATCCATATACTAGCCTTCAGGTGCTTCCATCGACTATTATCATACTAAGCTGGTCTACACCGCCAAGGCACATTGGAGTTACGCTGTCAAGACACACGCTTAGACTTTACGCCGCTAACCATTAGACTTATGCTACCAAGACTCCACCCTTGGACTTTACACCGTCAATATAAACCCTTGGACTTCCTAAATTCCAAGTACCCATAACTTGAACTTTCATTGCCAAGACTACACACTTGGACTTATGTGGCCAAGACTACACCCTTGGACTTTCCTTTCCAACTCCATGTTAGACTTTCCAATTGCCAAGGCTCAAGCTTGGACTTTCCCTTGTCAAGACCTATGCTTGGACTTTCCACTGTCAAGACTCATGCTTAGACTTTTCAATTGTCAAGACTCAAGCTTGGACTTTCCCTTGCCAAGACCTATGCTTGGACTTTCTATTGCCAAGACCCATGCTTCGACTTCCTATGCGAAGTACTTAAGACTTGGACTTTACCATCATTGGTCAATCCTATGTCAACCATATAGTCAACCCATTGTCAAACAATAGTCAACTCATCGTCAAACATCAAAACACTACTCGAGTCAAACTCTAGTCTGGTCAATCGTGACCCAGATCGATTGTACCAACAAAAGTCTCCTAAAGTGCTCCATCATTTCAAAGCTTTCTTTCACACACGACGATGCCATAACGTCGACCGAGCTCCCATTCTTGTCTTTTAAAGTTGGTGCATTTCATTTAGTTGTTTTTATTACTTGTAAAGAGAAGAGGTAGGTTTGTTACCTCTTCCTCTACATCTTGTATTTCGTTCATCTCTTACCTTCAACGAGGTAGAGACTTATTTAGTTGATTACCCACCAAAGCAATCAAGGATCTCATGGCCTTGGACTAGCAACCATTTGGTTGTGAACCAAATAAAAGCAAAGTGTGTTTTTGTTTGTGTTTTTCGCTGCAAAGTTTTGTTTTTAAAAGAAAAGAAAGTTTTTCAAATACGCTATTCACCCCCCCCCCCTCTAGCATCTTTTTGATCCAACATAGAGTTCATCCGTGGAGTAGGAATTTGAATTCTGAACTACATTAAATCTCTTGTCCTCATATTATTTACTATTGCGGCTGGAGAGAACCCCAGTCCTTTTCAACACCTTCATTAAAAGAGGCAGGAAATCTGGGCCGCATCAATTTTGTTGTTGGGTTGCCACGAACACAATGAGGTATTGATTTTATTTTCGTGGTGGTGGATCGCTTTTCAAAAGTGGTCCATTTTATTCCTTATAAAAACACCATGGATGCCTCATATATTGCTGATTTTTATTTTAAAGAAGTTTTCAAACTTCATAGATTCCCCAACACTATTATCTTAGATCGTGACACAAAATTCCTTAGTCATTTTTGGAGGATTTTATGGCAGAAAATGGGTACTAAGTTACTATATAGTAGTGCATATCATCCTGAAATGGACGAACAAACTGAGTTGTTGAATCACACATTAGGAAATTTACTTCGAAGCTTTGCTTCAAGAAGGCCAATGCAATGGGATACTTGTAGGGGATCGATTGGACGCTAGAGGGGGGTGAATAGCATGTTACCGTTCGTTGATGGAATTAGATCGTGATCGTCTCTACAAAACTCGTTATGCGTAGTGGAATAGTAATAATAAAAGCAATAACGAATTGAAACAACCACCAACACAAAGATATAATGTGGTTCAGAACCGAACAGTTCCTACTCTACGGATCGAGCTCTAAAGAGCTCTAGCGACGCCAATGCAATCACTAATCACAAATACTCCTTCTCGACACAAGTCGGAGGCGGAGAAACCTCATACAAAAGATTACAATAATAATCTAAATGGATACAAGCAAATACAATAGTGAAATACAATGCAAGTAAAGAAAACTACTTTACAATTACTCTTTCAATGCTTGATCACTTGGTTGCTTGAAATCAACTTGGAGGCCCTGATTTGCAACAGCAAATCACCACAAAAGCCCTCAAAAAACCATCCCTTTTTCCTCCATCATGAGCTCCTTATAAAGCTTCAACCTGTTCTGAAAAAAGTCGATCAGTCGACTGGTCGGGACAATCAGTCGACTGATGACACTGTTGTCGTGAGACAACGGCTAGATCCACGCTGGATAAGTCCAACGGATCCATCATCAGTCGACTGATCATATCCATCAGTCGACTGATGGAGCCTTCACTCGACCAGTCGAGTCTCAACACCATTCTGTGCCCGATTTCACGAGCACCAGTCGACTGATCACAATATCAGTTGACTGCTAAGCCAATCAGTCGACTGCCCACCTATGGCAGTCGACTGCCAAGGCAATTTCCATAGTCAAACCCTAGTTGACTCAGGCCAGTCGACTGCCATATGACACCAATCGATTGGTACACCTCAAACATGAGGTTTTAGCCCAAGTATGGTTCCCTCATACTTGCTAGACCACCCTTAGCCTAGACCTAAGCCTGTTGGAATGTATAATGAAAGCCTAGCTCTTTTTGTATGAACATTTTATTTTTAAATAAGAATCACATGATCATTGTTTGCACTTTATTATATGTGTGCATATTGTCTAATATTTTACATTGTAGATAACATGGTACTTGGTGTGGCACAGAAGATCATGTTATCAGTCTCTTGTAGAATATAAGTAGAGGCTCACAACCAAGATGGTTTTGGACAAACCATTGGCATGGTTGTAGTGTAGCTTGGTATTGTTTTGTCTTGAACATAGAGTTACACTAGTACACTTAGGTGTATTGAGCAGGACCGACATAGAGGTGATTCAATTTATTGCTGACTACATAATTGAATCAGACCTCGGATATTATGTTGTACATGCTCTTAATCCCGATATAATAATGGGCACATGTACTTAGTATTTATTTCTTTGATTTACCATAGGGTGAGATTTAGATGGATTAAATCAATATGCCCGGTAAGTTGGGAAATAATATTATTTACATGGTGTGTCATTGATTATAGGAGGAAACCGTGTCCTATATATTAGGTTGATGATGTCCCCTTGAGGAGCTCATAAGGTTCATCATGTAAACTCAGCTGGTTGACTTAGTCAACATGATGATAAGGTTGAGTGGTACTACTCGAGGAGTAAGAAGTTAATTAATTGATGGTCAGTAAATCAATTAATTGACGGACATTCGATATCTTAAACACGGAGAGATGGATGTACAAATAATATATGGAGCCCATATTAATTTATGGGGGTTGGTGAGGTAGTTCAATGATGATCCTCTAGTGGAATGGAACATCATTGATGGATCAAGTTTGTGTGGTTCCGATCCATCGGGTGGCCAAGATCCAACTCCTCCTCATGGTCCCTATCGTAGCCTAACATAATCCTCATGAAACCTAGATCCAAGGATGTAAAACAAAACTCTAAAACCAACGGTTGGGATTAAATCCCTAGAACCGACGGTTGAGATTAAATCTCTAGATCCAACGGTTGGGATGAAACCCTAGAATCGACGGTTGGGATTAAATCCCTAGATCCGATGGTTGGGATGAAACCATAGATCCGACGGTTGGGATGAAACCCTAGATCCGACGGTTGGGATGAAACCCTAGATCCAACGGTTGGGACGAAACCCTAGATCCGACGGTTGGGATAAAACCCTAGATTCGACGGTGGAGATTAGATCCCTAGATTCGACGGTGGAGATTATAGGAGGCTTAAGCCCAATTCTATAAATAGAGGGCTTAGGCTTGGGCGGCAAAGATAGTGCTTGGAAATTAGGGTTTGCCTATCTAGAAGTGGGCGGCAACAAACCCTAAAAGAGTTAGGGTTTTGGGTGGCTAGAAGTGGGCAGCAAGATCTTTGTTCTCCCTAGGGTTTTAGCCGGCGCCCCTCTTCCTCTTCTCATCCTTGGCCGGTTCTCTTCTTCCTCCCTTTCTCCTTGGTGGCCGGCGGCAACATTGATACAAGGTTGGCCGGCATTCATCCATATCCCATCTTGGTGGTCGGCGGCAACATTGCTGTTGGTGCAGGGGCACTAGATAATCGAACCTGTGTTTTGATTATGGCAAAGACACAAAGTTAAGTTTATATTGTTATCTCACGAGCTAAATCAAGTGTGCAGAAAAGTACTAAAGCTGGAGCTGAAGGCTAGCGACACCCGGAGGAAGCCGTGGTGGTCGGGCGACACTTGAGTGAATTCGGAGGGAGCCGAAGGAATCGAGTGGAAGGCCGGAAGCGAGAGCTACTATCGAGGTAAGCTCGTGTGAGTGAGAGATTGTAAGGTCGTGTCCTCTTTACGGGGACGACCGTAGGCGGCGATTCGACTAAGACTTCCTGTGGAAGGTCTAGGTCGAGATCGGACGGTTAGAAACCGTCGTATTTATCATTTTCTGAGCTAATCTCTTCTCGCAGAAGTGGCGGTGGCGGTCATTCGGACATTAGGCGATCGGTTATCGATTGGTGATGAGATGCATCGATCGTATCATCGATCGGTGATGAGCATCGATCGGTGATGGCGGCGATTGACTTTTTGCGCTAGGTCAAAAGCGGATAACGTTTGTGCGCCATAGCGATAAAAATTTGGAAAAATTCATGATCCGTTCCAAAGAAATAGGAGACAAATTCAGAGGCTAAAGTCTATAAAAGGAGGGGAGGATTCATCTCCAAATCACATCAATTATTCATCAAGTGCTCCTACAACGCCAACGCTTCAACACCGTCATAACACCGTCTGACGCCAAGTTTTGATCTTCTTCGTCGTGATTCAAGTAATATTTTGATATTATATTCTGTATTTTTATCTTCATAACGAGGTGAGGTAGGCTTGTTGCCTCATCCTCGTATATTGGTTTTTGTCGTTGTCTCCTACCTCCAACGAGGAGGAGACGTTTTAGTGCTTTGCCCTCCGTACGCGGTCTAGGACCGATAGGGCCTTGGAGTAGCAACCGCTGGGTTGTGAACCAAGTAAAATACACGTGTTCATTTATTTTCCGCTGTGCTTACTTTGCGTATCGAACGAACGAAAAAGAAAAGATTTACGATCGCTATTCACCCCCTCTCTAGCGGCTTCTCGATCCAACAATTGGTATGAAGGCGCTAAGATTTAGTGAAACCACCAATCTAGCACGTTTGGTTTTATTTTCGTATTTTTCGATTCGTATATTTCTTAGGTTTTTGTTTCCCTTTACTAATCCAAGACCAAGTCTTGGTACATAGTTTTGTTGTGTTTTGCAAGTACTAATCTCCTTGAATTACCTCACGATCAAACGAGCATAACTTTTGCTACAAGTGGACTCACGAAGCGATCTACCCACCAAATCGAAGCTCTTTGAAAGATCTACACTTCTTATGGGGTTTACCCTGTAACAAGCTATTTCCAGCCCCAAAATCCAACGTTTAGTACCCTTTCGGGGACATCGAAGGTCGTAAGTTTCAAATTTTTGTTAGTTTCTTATCCTCCTTATTTATTTCTGTTTTTTTTCCTATTATTTCCCGCATTACTAATCCAAGACCAAGTCTTGGAATTCTCTTTGGTTTTTATTTGTGTTTTGTAAGATACTTAATGGCTCACATTGAGGGATATAGCACCACCCGACCTCCGTTCTTTAACGGAGATGATTTCCGTTATTGGAAAGGTCGGATGGAGTGTTTCTTGAAAACACAAGTCGAGACTTGGATAATAATCCAAACTGGCTTTGTTTTACCCACCAATGATCAAGGAGAGCCATTGGATTTCAACAAGTGGACAAATGCAACCAAGAGGCAAATCGAAGCCGATGCAAGAGCAACCCAAATATTGCAATGCGGCTTGTCCAAGGAGGAACTCAACCGCATCGGACCATTCATTAGCGCCAAGGACCTATGGAATAAATTAATTGAGCTACATGAAGGAACGTCCGATGCTAAGGTATGTAAACGTGACCTTCTTTTCAATAAGTTGTATAACCTCAAGATGCAGGAACACGAGACGGCAACGCAACTACACGCCGCGCCCGTCGGACATTGTCAATGGCCTACACACCATCGGACACAAGGTCGAAAACCGTGACCTACTAAGGTACGTTCTTAATTCATTTCCTAGGACTACCTTGTGGGCATCCATGGTCGATGCCTACAAGATCTCTAAGGACCTATCGAAGCTTAGGTTAGATGAATTATTTTCCGAGTTTGAACTTCACGAGCAAACTAACGTGATCCGGGCCGAGAGAGGTATTGCTCTACTTGCAGGACAAAGAAGCAAGCCACCTACTAGGCAAGTAGATGAACTCGAACCCGAGGCGAATCCGAATCCAAGAGGAGGCCATAATAGTCAATATTGTGCGGAGAATAGTTCACAAGAAAGAAGGAAATTGAAGAATGAGAACCAAAAGAAAAAGGGAGCAAGGAAAGCCTTCCATGCAACTTGGGACAACAGAGAAGACATAGCTTACATGGCAAGAAGCAGGAGGAGTCGAGAATCCGGCCGAGTCCAACTACAACTCCGACTCGACCCGAAGATTATTTGAGAGAAAACTCAAAGCCGGACCAAAGGGAAAGTTAAGGTTGATTTCTCTTTAATTAGTACACTTTACAGTACAATTAAAGCTGCTTAATAGGAAATTAACTAAGTCGAGTCTAGGGTTGAGTCGTTACTTGAGGAGGTTGAAACCCTCAAGCAAGAGGCTACTCTAATCTCTTCAACTAGTCAAGTTCAAGAGAGAAACTCAACCCAAATTGAAGAACTTGAGAAGGAGAATTCTCTCTTGAAAGACCAAGTTCAAGAGGTCGAGGCTAGGTTGGAAAAGTTCACGTTGGGATCTAAGAACCTTAAGACTACTTGGAACCCAAGAGCCGTGTACAACAAAGCCGGACTCGGATTTAAGTCAAAGACTATGAATAGGTCTTATATGTCTATCGTAAATCGTAGTCATCAAAGAGTCCAAGCATGGGTCCCAAAGGTTTTATTAAATTCACATATTAGGACTAATAAGTATTGGATTCCTCGGATCAAGTTCATTATTTGAATAGACCTTATTGGTTCAATGGTCTAGGGGAGCTAACACTAAAATAGTATACCCGCTTACTTAGCAAAACCATTGCATGCTTAGAATTTCTGTTAACTTGTGAACTTACTTAGAATACGTACATAACCAACTAAAATCCTTCGAAAAGATTGAGCCTCGGGGAGCCTCTTTTCATAAATAACTAGTTAGTCAACTCTTGATAATATAGTATCAGGACGCGGCGAGATGATAGTACGTTAGGGAGACAAAGTCTCATGTATTCGAGCTAGATAAGGCGTATCTAGCTTGGTGCACTTGACCGAGTGGAACTAGCTGAAGCTACCTCGCCGTATCCTAAACTAGTTAGACCAGGAAGTAACCCTAAGTGACTTAAGTGATATTTTCTTGAATTTGGCTTTGTCTAAGGAAGTGGTCGTTGTTCCGATCAAAGAAGGCCCCTGTGCCTCGCCACGACCTGGAAGCCATTTTCTCGAAAAGTTACTTAACGATCTAAAGGTTAAATCTGAATCTAACCCAAGGTTGACTATCTTTAATCAATTTAAAATCATCTCACAAAACATATAAGGTGAACAAATTATGAGACACATAGAATGGGTGAGATGTTAAGGATAATTGAAATATACTTGAAACAATCCCTTCAAAATACTACTTATTTTCTCAACTATTGTACTTAACAACTCTGAGGCCAAAGTTTAGCGCCCCCTACATCTCTTATACTTCATATATTTGACTAAGGGGGAGAGCAAACTAATCTTAAGGGTTATATTATAAATCTTTATTTTTTTGGTGCAGAGGGACACACCTAGAACCAATCTATCTAACTATTGCTAGACGCATGCTTGGACACATATTTGTTTTATCTAGATGCATTCATAAACGCCATTGTTTTAAACCCCTATTTTATACAAAAACCCCAACACTCTTTTTTTGATTTATGGCAAAGGGGAGAAGAGCGAAAGTTAAGGGAGTAACACAAAATTTCATTTTGAAACACAAAATTTGTTTTGAAAACTAAATTATCTCTTTAAAAACTCAACTATGTTTAAGGGGGAGTTTTGGTTAATGGATATATTTTGGGAATGGCATTCATCATCTAATATATGTGTTTTATGCTTTAATTTCCCTTAACTTTGTGTTGGTTTGCCATAGATCAAAGGGGAGATTGTTGGTGCGGGGCACTAGATAATCGAACTGTGTTTTGATTATGGCAAAGACACAAAGTTAAGTTTATATTGTTATCTCACGAGCTAAATCAAGTGTGCGAAAAGTACTAAAGTGGAGGTGAAGGCTAGCGACACCGAGGAAGCCGTGGTGGTCGGGCGACACTTGAGTGTCGGAGGAGCCGAAGGAATCGAGTGGAAGGCGGAGGCGAGAGCTACTATCGAGGTAAGCTCATGAGTGAGAGATTGTAAGGTCGTGTCCTCTTTACGGGGACGGGGCGCATTTATTCGACTAAGACTTCGTGGAAGGTCTAGGTCGAGATCGGACGGTTAGAAACCGTCAGATTTATCATTTTCCGAGCTAATCTCTTATCGCAGGAAGTGGTTAGGCCGGCAATGATCGCCGGACATTGGGCGCCGACTCGTTATCGCTGATCGATGAGATGCATCGCCGATCATTATCACGATCGATGAGAGGCATCACGATCGATGGCGCATTTATTCGCCTTTTGCGCTAGGTCAAAACGGATAACGCTTGACGCGCCTACTTCGCGATAAAATTTGGAAAATTCATGATCCGTTCCAAAGAAATAGGAGACAAATTCAGAGGCTAAAGTCTATAAAAGGAGGGGAGGATTCATCTCCAAATCACATCAATTATTCATCAAGTGCTCCTACAACGCCAACGCTTCAACACCGTCATAACACCGATGCGACGCCAAGTTTTGATCTTCTTCGTCGGCAGCAGATTCAAGTAATATTTTTGATATTATATTCTGTATTTTTATCTTCATAACGAGGTGAGGTAGGCTTGTTGCCTCATCCTCGTATATTCGGTTTTTGTAATCGTTGTCTCCTACCTCCAACGAGGAGGAGACGTTTTAGTGCTTTGCCCTCCGTACGCGGTCTAGGACCGATAGGGCCTTGGAGTAGCAACCGCTGGGTTGTGAACCAAGTAAAATAAACGTGTTCATTTATTTTCCGCTGTGCTTACTTTGCGTATCGAACGAACGAAAAAGAAAAGATTTACGATCGCTATTCACCCCCCCCTCTAGCGACGCTTCTCGATCCAACAATTGCTTCAAGGTTGGCCGGTGCTCAAGAAGCCACTCCTTGGTCGGCGGTTGTATCAAGCCCTTTGGCTTGGTGGCCGGTTCTAGAAAGGAGAAGGAGTTTTGTTTAGTTCTTCTCTTTGTTCGGAGAGAACAAGGAAGAGAAGAACGTGATCTAGGAGGCTTCTACTCGTGGAGGATCTTCGCCCACACGACGTCCACGAAGAGGATAGGACATACGGTAGAAGATCGTGAGGTATAAAAGTTTTATAACTTTATTTTCTGATCTTAGCATGTTCTTTATGTGTTGATTATACTAGTTTAAATTTTTATGTATTTTGTATAATCATGGACCCCGAAGACAAATACAAAAACTGGCGATCCATCCGTCGTCTCTTCCGCGGCTAACCAACTAGAAGAGTTGTGTTGCTTGAACAACTAGTTTGTTCAAGCGATCACTCAAGTTGTTAGCACGACGACGAATTGGTTGTGCTAAGGAAACTCATCCCATCCAGATTAGTTCTTTCATTAGTGAAAATTTTAATCCGGGGACATGGGAGCCAATGAGCCTCCGAAGCAACTACCAACAAAGCCTTCTAGCCACCTCCATCAGCCTCATGCCTCTCGGATCCCTCCAAGTCATCCATGACTTGTTCATCCATCGCGCTAGCCTTCAGGTGCTTCCATCGGCTATGTCATGCTAACGGTGTCTACACCGCCAAGGCATATTGGACTTACGCCGCCAAGACTCCACTTGGACTTTACGCCGCCAACCATTGGACTTATGCTGCCAAGACTTCACCCTTGGATTTTACACCACCAATATTCCCCTTAGACTTCTCAAATGCCAAGACTCAAGCTTGGACTTTCCCTTGCCAACCCATGTTGGACTTTCCATGCCAAGACCCATGCTTGGACTTTTCGTTGTCAACTCATGTTGGACTTTCCATTACCAAGACTCATGCTTGGACTTCCCTTGCCAACTCATGTTGGACTTTCCATGCCAAGACCCATGCTTGGACTTTTCTCAAATGCCAAGTGTCCCACTTGGACTTTCCACGCCAAATACCTAAGAGTTGGACTTTCCCATGACAATTACATTGTCATATGTTTTTGTCGAACATCAAAACATCTCTCGAGCCAAACTCGAGTCCTGGTCAATCGTGACCTAGGCCGATTGCACCAACAATCTGTCCCTTTTTGATGTTTGACAAAAACCAAACAAACCATTGAGTTAGAACACTAACTCAAATCCCTTACCAATTATCCCAAATTGGTAATTTTACCTTCTCCCCCTTTTTTACATACATCAAAAAGGTTATCTCTCCAAGGAGGTCAATGTCTCATGTCCCAATAAGATCTTACAATCTCCCCCTTGATCCAAAAATACCTAGGATGCCTACTATCTTCCTAGTGATAAGTCTCATATCACTCAAGAGAGGCAATCCTATCCACTCTCCCAATTTCCAAATTGGGTCTCTCAAAATCCCATCAATTTTCCCAATTGATGTCCTTTGCCCAATAACTTCTCCCCTTCAAGAAGAGAAAAATACATCCATCATCCTATGATGGATACCTCCCTCTAAAGGCTTGCTCCCCCTTGACCATTGCACCAACAATGTCCTTGGAAAGTCCCTAAGCCAATAGGAACTCTAAACCATCAAAATTAAGGTTCTAAGTTCAAACATGAACTTTTCAACCCTTAAATTTGATACTTTGACCTACCACCTCTCCAAATCCATATCCAATGGATTTTCACCCTTTATAATACTTCCCAAAGCATATCCTAGGGTTAGGAGTGGTTAGGGACCTTTATCGCAGCTGAACACGGGCTAAACAAACCTAGTTTTCTCGAAATCAACATTGGCAGTCGACTCTTCGATTACATCGATCGCTCACATCGATCGATAAGCTGAAATTTCAATTTGATTATCAAAAATGGATTTTGGAAAATCATAAATAAATATACATAATTAAAAAAATCATGAAATTTGATACGTATACTACCTGTGACCAATACAATGGGTGAAAAATATTTGAAAATTATTTTGCCCATAAAATACTGAAATTAATACAAAATTCAAAAGTGAAGAAAACTTCTAAGTTTTGGCTCACTTTGTATCAACTTCATCAATGGTGATTGCTATCAAAAAATAGACTTCACCAAGGTTTTTCAAAAGGATTTTAAAATATTTTCAAAACCTTATTTTGGATCATATTCCTTGGGCTCAATGTACATGACTTGTACACAAGCTTTCCCAATGATCCACATATGATTTTAGATGAGTTTGAGTTCATCTAGATGTAAAAACTATGCATCTTAAACTTAACTCATATCCTAGCATATCACATGTATCTAGGGTGTATAAATACACATACATGTCAATGTAATGTGAGATGTGGGTTTTGTTCTCCCTAATCTAGGGTTTCATGCATTTTTCTAAGCCAACTCTACTTGATTCCCTTATAAATGGGACTCCAAGTCATGTCATTGTCCTTAAATCAATTTTAGTCAATTTAAATGCATGAAATGATCATGGCATAATGATAGCAATAATTAAAGCATGGCCAATGATCATGATGTCATGGCATAATATGAAATCTAAAAACACATGATATTAATCCTTAATCCTAAAACATGATCATGACATATAAATGATAGAAATAAATATGATGTCATGGCATGTTATATGGCAAACAAAGCATGACATATAAAATGTATAGGTATAATAATACCTAAATTTTAATATTAATTATCATTTGTTATAATTAACTATATTTTGCTATATTTTCACTTTTCTCCCTAATGTACCAAAAACCTAAAATGGCACACTATAACCTCTAATCCTAAATTGTGTCAATTTAATTGATTTTTTATAATTCCAAAAATACATTGGCACATCCTAAAATCTTTTAGGATCACAGTATCAATTCTATTTCCAAGGTACCCATAACCTTGAAATTTGCCTAAAATGTCACCTTTACTATGGTTAGGTTAACTACCCATCCATTTAAGGTTGGCACACCCTAACCCATTTAGTGTGAATCAATCACGCTCTTAGGAACCCAAAACCTATTTAAGCTCCTAGGGTAAATTAGGTATTCCTTAGGGATAACCTCCCTAGATACCCTCCTAATGACCCTCTTAGGCTTGGTAGCCTTGGTCATTTTGGTCTTACCTAGGTTAACCTTAGGGATTGCCTCCCTAGTAACCTTCTTAGTGGCCACCCTAGGTTTCCTTGAAACCCTAGCCACTAGGCATCTACCTTGGTCAACCTTAGGGATGACTTCCCTATTGACCTTGGTCTTCCTAGACCTAGATTGTGTTCCATAGTCAAATGGAACACTATTATAAGCCACCTTAGGCTTAGGTTTGTGACCCAAACCATTCTTGCCTTTGGTTGACTTTTGTTTCTTGGGTCCTAGATGTTGACTTTGAGGTTTTGACCCCTGACTTTGACCATTAGACCCTTGAAATTGATTTTGTATCCTATTTAGGGTCTTTTCAAGTTTCTCAAGCTTTGACCTCAAGGCTTGATTTTCTAATTCTAATTGCCCAATTTTTGATTTTTGATTAAGTTTTTGGGCATTTTCTTCCTAGGCATGTGTCTAGTTCATTTAGGATTAAGATCTAAGTGTTCTCCTATTTTCCTAATAGACTCCTTAGGAAGGACGTTTCTTGGGACATTAGTCCCAAATTTCTCCTTCTTTGAAAGGTAGACATTTTTTGCTCCTAAACAAAATTCTCTATTTTTAGCATGCTCTTTATGATAAATAGCAAGACTATTAAAATTATTTCTAGCATGCTTTTGACTAGAATTTAAAGAACAAGCATTGTTTAAATATACCTTAGGGTTAACTATAGAAGCTCCCCCTACTTGTAATACTCCTTCTTGCCCCTTCTTCCCCCTAGGGCATTGACTCTGGTAATGCCCCTTTGAGTTACACTTGAAGCATATGATATGCTCCTTTCTCTTTTGACTTGGGGCACTGCCATCCTTGACTTTTGGAGCCTGTTGAGCCTTCTTGACCATTTTTGGACACTTACTCTTGTAGTGTCTGGATTCCCTACACTCAAAGCACATTATATGAATTTTATTGTTAATTAACATGCTTGAGTTACCTAGGGTGGTTGTAGATGTCGGAATCAGACTTTGAGCTTCTTCATCTTGACCGGATGTCGAAGCTTCTTCTTGATGTTCCGGTGTGAAAGTTCTCTTCTCTCCCTCAATCCTTGAGGTGGATGCTTCTTCCACTTCCTCCACCGATCCAGAAGTTGACTCCCTATCAACTTCCGACTCCTCAAGCGCTTTAGATGGCGATGTGCTTGCTTGAGCTTGAGAGGGTGAGCACTCCTCTTCTTCTTCTTCTTGGACCGATGAAAATTTTTCATGGAGTTTTGCCACTTGGCTCCATAGCTCCTTGGCATCTACATAATTACCTAACATACACAAGATATTGTTAGGCATTAAATCAATTAAAAATTTTATCACCTTATCATTTTTCTCGGATGCTTGGACTTGCTCTTCGGTCCATCTCTTCTTTTTGAGGAATCCACCTCTTAGTCCTCTTGGATATTCAAATTCATCCATCAAAATGGATCATTCCTCAAAGTCTCTCATCATAATAAAATCTCCAATTCTTCTCTTTCAAGAATTGAAGTCTTCTCGTCCGTATTGAGTGTAGGGCACCGGTGTGTTGATGTCCCAACCTAATTGTTCTTGGACTTCCATCTTCACCCTCTAGCGTGCTCCCTTAGTTGTTAAACTTCAAGAGCGGCCTCACTCTGATACCACTTGTAGGGGATCAATTGGACGCTAAAGGGGGGGTGAATAGCGCATTACCATTCGTTGATGGAATTTGATCGTTATCGTCTTTACAAAACTCGTTATGCGCAAGGGAATAGTAATGATAAAAGCAATAACGAATTGAAACAATCACAAACACAAAGATATAACGTGGTTCGGAATCGAACGGTTCCTACTCTACGGATCGAGCTCTAAAGAGCTCTAGCGACGCCAATGCAATCACTAATCACAAATACTCCTTCTCGACACAAGTCGGAGGCAGAGAAACCTCGTACAAAAGATTACAATAATAATCTAAATGGATACAAGCAAATACAATAGTGAAATACAATGCAAGTAAAGAAAACTACTTTACAATTACTCTTTGAATGCTTGATCACTTGGTTGCTTGAAATCAACTTGGAGACCCTGATTTGCAACAACAAATCGCCCCAAAAGCCCTGAAAAAACCATCCCTTTTTCCTCCATCACGAGCTCCTTATAAAGCTTCAACCTGTGCTGGAAAAAGTCGATCAGTCAACTGGTCGGGACCATCAGTCGACTGATGCCACTGTTATCGTGAGACAACGGCTAAATCCACGCTGGATAAGTCTAACGGATCCATCATCAGTCGACTGATCATACCCATCAGTCGACTGATGGAGCCTTCACTCGACCAGTCGAGTCTCGACCCCATTCTGTGCCCGATTACACGAGCACCCGATCGATCACATATCGACCGATTCTGGTTAATCGATCGCCGAGGCAATTTCGCGATCAAACCCTAGTTGACTCAGGCCAGTCTACTGTCACATGACACCAGTCGACTGACACACCTCAAACATGAGGTTTTAGCCCAAGTATGGTTCCCCCATACTTGCTAGACCATCCTTAGCCTAGACCTAAGCCTTCTAGCCACCTCCATTAGCCTCACGCCTCTCGGATCCCTCCAAGTCATCCATGACTTGTTCATTCATCGCGCTAGCCTTCAGGTGATTCCATCGACTATGTCATGCTAACGATGTCTACACCACCAAGGCACATTGGACTTACGCCGCCAAGACTCCGCTTGGACTTTACGCCGCCAACCATTGGACTTATGCCGCCAAGACTTCACCCTTGGACTTTACGCCGCCAATATTCCCCTTGGACTTCTCAAATGCCAAGACTCAAGCTTGGACTTTCTCTTGCCAACCCATGTTGAACTTTCCATGCCAAGACTCATGCTTGGACTTTTCCTTGCCAACTCATGTTGGACTTTCCATTGCCAAGACTCATGCTTGGACTTCCCTTGCCAACTCATGTTGGACTTTCCATGCCAAGACCCATGTTTGGGCTTTTCCCAAATGCCAAGTGTCCCACTTGGACTTTCCACGCCAAGTACCTAAGAGTTGGTCTTTCCCATGACAATTACATTGTCATATGTTTTTATCAAACATCAAAACATCTCTCGAGCCAAGCTCGAGTCATGGTCAATCGTGACCTGGGCTGATTGCACCAACAATACTGTCCTTTCTAGAGCCGAGTTTACTTATAATTCTATGGTAAATCACTTTACAGGATAAATGATGATGTAGTATAGGTAGCAATCCTCGTCACTATATGGACTTTATTAATATTCCTGCACCAAGTAAAGCGGCGGATGATTTTCCAACAACCATGGCAAGGGCCCAAGAGGAGGTTAAAAAGAAGCTCCAAGAAAGTAATAAATCCTATGAAGAAACTGCAAACACCCATAGAAGAATTTATACTTTCAACCAAGATAATCTTGTTTGGGTTTATTTAAAGAAAGAAAGATTTCCTATTGGCACAAACAACAAGCTCAAGGAAAGGAAGATTGGGTCATGTTGGATTTTGAAGAAAATAAATAATAACACCTACAAGGTAGAACTCCCGTCCCATATACATACTCATCCGACATTCAATGTTCGTGATTTAACTCCTTATTATGGAGAAAACAAGCTCAACTCGAAGTCGAGTTCTTTCTCGCCCGGAGAGGATGACACAGGGCAAATTTCCAA
The DNA here is from genome assembly GCA_025175895.1 of Wurfbainia villosa. Lineage (NCBI taxonomy): Eukaryota > Viridiplantae > Streptophyta > Magnoliopsida > Zingiberales > Zingiberaceae > Wurfbainia > Wurfbainia villosa. The sequence goes on from CM046003.1 coordinate 88,808,364, forward strand.
AGCTAATAAATTAAAAAACTTGAGAATAGAAGTCAAAAGTTGATAATCAACTGAAGATAAAGTAGGACATATTACCAAGGTTGATGAACCACAACATCTTTAAAATTGAAGGCAACGGCTGGGAATTGAAAAAAAAAATATGGAACCGTCCCATTAGCGGCCCCCCACCGTTACCCCTACGTGTGGAGGGGGGTAAATCAGGTCTCAGGTGGCTAGCGCAGAAATACAGAGTCATCGGTAGCCTGGTCGTCACCTCCAGGAATCGACCCCTTGCCCTTTCAAACCTTAACACGGCTGTGCTAGCTATCTGAATTTGCCTTGAAAGAGTATACATGAAGTGGTGCCTATCTAGTTTATGGGAAAAGAAAAGCTTTTTATTATGGTATTTAGTCTAATTCAAGTCTTTAAATAGTTTTCATGCTAGAGAGTTTATGGAAGGATTATTGACAATTTTTTAGAATATATCTCTCTACTTTTTTCTGAGGATTTTCATCTTGTGAAGTAGAATTAACAGATACTCTTAGCATCCTTCCATTTATGTGTTTGTCCAATTTTCCACCAGTTACGTTCCTCATCAGAATCATAATGGTTATATTTCTTAATATTGATTTTCAAAGCAATTATACCTTGTACTGCTAAATGTTGGTCTTCCACTTTTCTTTTGAACATACATCGTTTCCTTTCCTTCTTCTAAACTTTCCTTGTCCAAGCCGATTAGAGTATTTCAACTGAGACAATAAGAACTTGAGATTTATTCTTCACATTTATCCTTTATTATCAACTTTGTTTGGAGGTCAAGTATATTTCTTTGCCTCTAAACCTTTTTTATATCTAGTGATCTATGTGCTTAAGTGTAAGAAACCATCAGTTCATCAATAATCACCTTGTCCAAATCATTTGATTCTTAAATTGCAACAATAATTTGGTGAACTTCTCGACTCTTTTCAATCACTTGAATATATTTAAAATTTTAATAATTTCCTTTGAATGATACAAGTCAATAACAGATTTACATTTGATATATACTTGATGGTCATAACCTCAAGATTGATTTTACAGGAAATTACATTATAGAAGTGAATATTCTTAAATAATTTTTACACCAGAGTTTGTATACTATATGCATATTCATAATTATAACGCAGCCTACCATATGGTGACTTCCTAAAGAAATAAAAAGATATTGACTTTTTTTAATATTTTTTGTGGGTTAATATTTGTGACATGACAGCTGAGAATTAATTCTACTGAAGAGCCTACAGTGCACTAGAGTCTAGAATCCCAACCTCTTCTTTTTGAGAGGTAATTAATTCAGTGTTTTAGTTGTCCTATTGCAGTAAAGGCTACCTCGTAGCCACTTCTTCATTGAGCTTTGTAGTCATTAGTGAAGCTTAGGTTTATTGCTAAACCATGACATGCAACTGAAATCTAAAAAGTGAAGAAAGCTTTACATAGTCATAAATCTGGACAGTACGTAAGCCAAGCTATATATATAGCATTGGAAGTTGTCAACCAACGGATGAGCCTTCAGGTCCCTATCGATACTGAAAAATTAAGAATAGTTTTATCAACTTTTTTAATGGATGTGTACATGTGTATATATCAACAGTTGTAATTAATAAAAGAAATTACAGTAACTATAGCTAGCAATCTAAGAGATGGAGCTCGTAAAAAAGATGTAATCTAAATATTTTAAATGACAATCTACCAAGTCGCCAGAATTTCTAGCAGTGCAGGGGACATCGAATTAATTAGGGACTAAAAAGATTATATTAAAGATGAAAAGTCTATCGACTCTGGGTAGTGCCGGACATGCAATAAATGAAACTTCATACGTAAAGAACAGTAGCAAGAATGTCCTCTTTTCCCTGTCTCATGTTCTAATTGATAAGATCGTAGAAGCCTTGTTAAATTACAAACAATAAGTTATATTAGGATGAATAGGTTCTGTTATCGATAAAGTGTCAAATAAATTTTATCATAAAGCATGGTTTTGAATGGTGGTCATGAAATATATAAATTTTGTTAACCATGGGTATATAAAAAGACTTAATTTTTTTTATTTAGATATAAATTTTCAATTCGCTATGTTTAATTAATATTATATTGTTTATGTATTTGTGTACTTTTATAATGGAGATGATTTTTTTTTTTTTTTGATTAACCTGTGGTATCGGGCTTGCGCCCACTAGTCCATAGGGCAAACCGGTCCCGCCCCAAGGTCTTCAACTAGAGTCCCCACCGGTTGACGAGGGTAAATCAGGGTGACGGATGGTCCGTGACGTACGAGCTCATGGCCGCCTGATGGGCCAACCACGCTGGGACAGAGGGGCATCGAGCACCTTCACCCGTCCAGCGCGCGCTGCTAAAGGGCGGAATCAACCCCAGGCATATCCAGAAGAGGTCTTCGCTCGGAACCACCACGCCGTGCCCTCGGGGGCTTTATAATGGAGATGACGATTCCATAACTAGTTGATGCAGTCTGATGCATCTCTATTCAAAGGTTTGGACTTTGTTGACGGACCTCTAAGTCACTAAGCATGTCAATTTGGTCATGTCATGCCAACTAATTTTTCAAGCTCTATGTATATTTTTTGTAAATTTCTGCATACTCAAACACATATATTAAATAAAATCACAATGTTTAATTAATATCCTTGGCCAAATGTCAAAATGTAAAATTACACCAAATCACAATTGGTGCACGATTGCACCAACATTTTTATACAAATATTTTGAGGCATGTTGGATGATGAGTTATAGCATTAGCCAAGTCTATCTCACGAGGTGATTATTTAGGCCACACATATTTGATGACAAAGAGTTGATGGAAAATTAAAACACATACATTTCAAGGTCTCGTGGATGAGTTGACTTTATTTGGGGCGAACATCTTAGATGGCGGTTAGCATTAATATTCATAAGTTTGCTAGCTACTTGAATCAATCCTTTAGTGGAGACTCTTAGTTGGCCTAGGAGATATGATGTAACTCTACAGAACTCCACAAGAGGTGAAAAATAAATTTATTGACTTTATCTATGAAAGAGAATATAATATTCTATTTAATATTCAACAGATAGTTGAGCATGTGCAAAAGTGACGACTATGCGTGCGAGGATTTCAATAACAGAGATCTAAATCTAAGCCCAATTTTTAGAATTGTTCTATACAATAGGTGCTAGACATATGATCAAGATAGTGTGAAAACAATTGAGGGTGAGGACAGTGCTTTTGTTGTCATTTCACAAAAAAACAAAAAACGTCTTATATAGTTTGATATTTAATTAGTTTAGTTTGTTTAATTTGATGCATGTTTATCCTAATTAAGAGACATTTCATTTGTCTTTTGAATGAGGTATAATCCAAGGCCATGAGTTTTGGAAATATATGGAGGTTAGATACAGTAAATTGTAATTATCAAACTCATTTTATCTAGAGTAGCACAACAGATCCTGGAGCAAGTGGTCTTTCTCCTAACAATTACATAGTACCTAATTTCACTGAGTGGATTAAATTAAAATGAGTACCACTATAGGTTAGTTAGTGGAGTTTTAAGGATAGCTCATATTAGGTAGATTTAAATACTAATGAGATTGAATAATTTGCATGTGATTTAATTTAGAGAAATTATAAAGGCACTTATGATGATTATCATGTATAAAGTACTCAGGTAGCACGATGCATCTCATGATACAATATAGACAAAAGAATAATATTTATTTGATTCTCTATGTTTGAAGGGATATAGGGGGATCCATCTTCCTCTACGGTCGATGAATTCAATGTGGGTAGTGACACAATAAACAGTAGAGAAATATATTGTCAATGTTAGGTTCGACTACATGCATATTGAGACTACTAAGATAAGCTATCGTTGAAGTGGCCTGCAAATAATCCACATTTAAGATTTTAGATGGTTTTCAACATGGTTTTAGATGATAACAACTAGGGATGTGAATTTGTCACATGTGGAGCAAATCCAAAGCCTTAGAGCTGAGACAAAGTGATTGCATGTAAAAGTTGTGTGTGACTAAACAACGTGTAAACAATTAGTTTTCTTCTTTAGGGGAGTTCTATTGTTTAAACAGAGCACAAGACTTTTGCTCATGTCCCTACGGAAGAACCTTGTGGCTAGTGTGGCAGCAGACTCATATCAATGAGTAAAAGGCAATTTTCGAAGACTACAAGTCTTTCGGGGTATCTGTCTTCCTATCGCGATTTACCTCTTTCGTGTTGACTATGGGCCCGACTGACGGGGGTGTTGAGAACGTATGAATCTCTTTTTTGCACCAATATATACTCCTGCTCACCAAATTATAAAATTAGATTTCCTTTTGGACGTAGACTCACATCAAATTAATCCCATTTTGAATTTTTTTTCCCTTACATTTGTATTATTTTACAAAGGGAGATAAAAATTCCACTTCTTGTGGACTCATGGCAAACTTTATTATGCATTCTAAAGGGATCAAATTTAGATACATATAAATATATAATTTGAGATGATAAATTATAATAAATGGTATTAGGGAGTCTCAAACTCCATCTAATGATAACAAAGACCATTATATATGTTTTATTTCCATTTTCCATTTTTATCGATTTTATTTATTCTTAGAAAATGATTTTTTGATATTTTTTATTTTCTAATCAAATAAACATCATTTTGTAAAAAATAAACATAAAAAATATCAACCAAACAATATTTTTTCATATTTTCTCATTTTCTCAAAAAATGAAAATGAAAAATAATGCTAAACCAAACGCCCCTTAATTTCTACAACACTACTTCATTTCTAAACTTCCAAACTTGTTAATATGGATGTCAGTTATAATTTTTCTATTATTTTTGCAGATTTTTATTCCTTTTGTATTCTCACCTATTCCATTGCCTTGCCTCCCATTAGTAGTTCTAATGTACAGTTCTCGTTTATGTGTCTAGTTTGGAGAAACCAGTTGATTTATACTTTGCCCAACAAATAATCTAGTAGATACCGGAAAGCATGTTAACTTTCGTAGTTTACATTTGCATTATTCATTTAAAGTAATATGAAAACATCTACAGTTAATCACTATGAACCAGCTGGAGTCAAAAGCAATCGCAGGGATGACAAAATGTGATGCTTCTTTTTTGAATTTGTATATGCATGCATGCATACCTGGTGGCGAACATTGAAGAGCAAAGGCCAGCGACAAGCATCTAAAAGCAAAGAGGAACAGTAGAAATATATCACTTGACAAACAGTTCAAGGTCCTTCCCCATAGCAAGAGATTGAGAGAGAAAGAGAGAGCGAGAGACAGAGAGAGAGAAAGATAGTGCACACGCGTTGGTAGACAAATTAAGGCAGAGCTAGGCACGACCGACCACACCAACCTTTTTCTTCAGGCGTTTGCACCCTCCGCGGCCGTGCCGGCCTAAACTCGACATCCACCCAAAGTACAACAACAACTCGGACACAACAAAGAAAAGAAGGAAAGAAAGAAAGAAGAGAATTAAAATAGTTAACCCTAAAGGAGAGTAGTAAACCCTAAGAAGAAGACCAGAACAGTAGCTGCAGTAGTAGCAGAGAGATGGAGAGAGAGAGGGTGTGTTTTTTTGTGTGTGTGTGGCGTCCTTGGGCGCTTAGAAAGGAGTGACTCCCGTGTTTGCAGCAGTAGCAGCGGCTGCGGCAGCGGCAGCGACAGCGGCTGTGGGGTAGAAGCCCTCCTTGGGAAGAACATCCTCAGCCCCTTCCTGCAAATTTAAAGATACAAGAGAAGAAAAGAAAAGAAAAAGTTGAGGTTGTAGTCGTCGTAGTAGTGGTGGTGCATGGTAGAGTAGTGTGGCTTGTAAGATTCTTCTGGTCTGATCTACCTTGCATATATATTCGTGCTAAGACCCAGAAAAAGTAATCGGGGAAGAGATGTGACCAGGGGATTGATAAGCTCAGGAACAAATTAACTTTAGGTTTTTAGAACAAAAAATACATGGTTTCGCTGGTTTACCGGAAACTGGAGCAGGCTGGCCTTCTTCAGACCCTGATCTGGCATCAGGCCGAAATGGATGTGCGGGAAGTGGGCCCACTAAAACAGCAAATTTTAAAAAACTTTTAGTTACTAATTAATTAAACTCCATCCCATCCATCTTTTATAGAGTGGGCATATTAAGGTCAGGCATTTAACTTACGTTCTTTGCAGCTGCGCTGAAGGCTTCCCTGTGCGTGATGTCGGGATTCCCAGCCTTAATACGTTGGATTTCGTCCCTGCATTTAGTTTGATCATGCATGTGCAAAAGTTAAAGATGACTTAAACATTGATCCACGAACGCCTTCTAAGTTAATTAAAACATTTCACTCTTCACTTACTTGATGAAGCGATTGTACGCAGATGGAACTCTTTGCCTCTTCTCTGGTGCTGCACAGGTCCAATATCAGTTTACGTGCACATTCGTTAATTTTTAAAGCTAGACATGTGTATAATCCTAGAACAATATATATGCTCTTAGCTTGCGTTATTTGTTTTATACAGTAACCATCAATTGCGGTAAGAGTTGGTTGTTAGAACCGGACGATTTGATTTTCAAGAGATTTGGGAGGAGCTATGATGAAGGGGACAAAAATGGAAAAGGCGAATGGGGGAGGAGACACTATTGCTACAGGGAAGAGCTTGAAGGCGCGGTACGCAGTGCAGTTATTGCATCAGATGGCTTTCCTCTGGTAGACCACAGACCAGAAGACAAGCTCCAGTGTGACGATGCAATAAGCTTCCGCAAAACACATTCTCGCTATTTTGTTAGCATCCTACTCAAATTGCACAGTCTTATGCCTCCCTCTCAATTATTCCTTTTGCTGCAGGCTGGAGAAAGATGATGATGGTGGAGTGGCGGAGAAAATATAGGGTTTCAAGTTACTGCAAGTGCAAGTGTAATACGCACATCCTAATTAGGGAAAATGCGAGAGCAGTTTAAGGTGAGGAAGTAGGAGCTTCTCACGTCTGTTGACCACCGAGGTGCGTGGAAGCTGGTCATCTTCCATCCCTTTCACTGCAGGCGCCATAGTGTTGCCGTTGCAGCTATTGCTAACGGATGCGTTGCTGTTGATGAGGCTGCTGCTACTGTTGCTCCCGTTGTTGCAATTGTTAGCATTGCACAGTAACGATGGATCCAGCAGTGAGTTTGGGGGCTCGCACTGTGGCTCCTCCTGATCCGTTAACCACACGGTACATATATATTGTTAGGAAAATAACCAAAATAATCACAAGAACGCGAAGAGTTGACAGAGTTGTGTGCATAGATCATGTACCAGGAGGTTTTGGTGGGGCGGGTTTAAGCAAGCATGGCTGAGGTGGTGAAGCTGGTTGGCGGGGGCCGGGAGAAGAAGACCTCTCATGTTGACGGAGAGGAGGTTCGTGCAGTGGCCACACCTCACCGTTACCATCTTGAACAAGCTGGTGTAGGGCACGCTTACCTGGAGGTTCCATTGAGCAAGAAGAAGAAGAAATTAAATTATTACCTCGAACGAACTCTTACAACTAATGAGGAAGAGGAACAGGAACAGGGGAGCTTGTGAGTAAGCATAAAATTTAGAGGTAGCCAGGAAGGGAACTAAAATTAAAGGTGCTATGTATGCATGAGCATATGATATGTACCGCGAGGATGGTGTCGCAAAAGTTGCAGTGGACGTAGCAGAGGTGCTCGGAAGGGGGTGGTGGGAGGTGGTCCAAGGAAAAGGCGGCCGGGGAGGATGACATGGTGGAGAGATTTGACGGGTGGTGGGTGGGCGGGTGGCCAACCGAACCGACCGATGGAATGGAAGGTTGGGGGATGGAATCCACTTCCCGCTGCTCCTGCGGCGGCTGCTGCTGCTGCTGTAGTAGTAGTAGTGTTGTTTGTTGTTGCGTGAGACTGCGACTGCTACTGCGACTGCGACTAAGAGCGATGAATAAGATTCTTCTACAAACTACTCCTCACTATGATTCTTGATTTGATGCCTTGATTTGATGCTTTGATTGATGGATGATTCTATATTTCCTCGGATCTGTAGTTCCCTGATTTGAAAAATATTTGAGGAGGAGAGAAGGCAGCCACAGAGAGAGAGATCTCGAAGAGATCAGGAATGAACGGAAAGATGGCGGAAAGAAGAAAGAGATGAAAGGAGATAACAGAGAGATCAAACAAAGAAAGGAAATATACTGGTGGAGATGAGATGAGATGGCTCAGCTCTGCCTGCGTGACACTGTGTGGTAACATATAGACCCCAAGAAACAAGGCAAGAAAGAGCATCCCCTGCCCTTCCCTTCTCTCTTTCTCAATTCTCTCTCCTCTCTCCTCACATATAACACAGTACAGCCACCAAATCACACCCCGCCACAACACTGTTTAAAGAACACTAAGGTATGTGGATGGACTGGTCCCCTTTGAGACAATGTTTCAAACAAAGAATGTTTATTATATTTATATAGGCTACATCAATTTCAATTCCTCCGTATCTCAATTGAAATCAGTGCAAGCCATTACATGCAAATCTTTGTGATCTAAAATTTAGTAGCAGATCAGGCGTAGACTCACACTGCCATTGCCCGGCCACTAGTTCAATGGATTTTCACTAAAGATTGTTTGTGAGCCCCTAGAACGAGACAACTATTTATGGTGCTTATTCCCCATAGTCTGCAAACATTTAAAACAAGGTTTACGAAAGGGGTCTACTGCGCCCTGGACTATGGTATAGCGATAAAGTGGTTATACAGTCATCCATACATCTAGGGTTCTATCTCTAATGCGTATTGTAAAAAAATTTCTTTGATAGAGTAATATATCTTAAAATGCTAAACCGTTGAACTTCCTATCGCGTGTGCTTTAATTTTTGATATACTCTGATAGTTGGTGGGAGGTTCCATTGAGTTGTATTGTCCGCTTCTAAGATTTAATCGGATTGAAACTCTGAATATCTAAATTATAAAAAAAAATAGAGTTTACAGTAAATGATAGAAAGACTAGTCAATGAAAGCTTATTAATGGCCCTTCTCTAACCAAAGAGGAAATTAATCCAAACATGGAAGAGATTGAGGATAAATTCATGCAACCATCAATTTTGAAAATACAACATAAACAAATTCATTCATTTGAATTAAGATCATGATATAAAATATCATTTACAATGGAATGTTATAGAATAAACAAACTTAAAAATCTAAAAAAGTTAAATAATATAGTTTAGATATAACTTTGCTCATGATGAATTAATCTTTTCATGGTCGGTCCTAAGCCCGGATAAAGGAGGAGGATGTTGGTGCAATTCACCTCAGGTCAATATAGACCACGCTCGAGTGAGACTCAAATAGTATTTTAATATTTGACAATATGTATGATAGTATTACTAATGAATGATATGAGACATCCATGATCATATGAGAGAGATGTTGGATTTCTGACACCGCGGCGAGTGTGTGTTCGAACATGTTTCGTAAACACGTGCACAGCGGAAGAAATAAAAAAATAATAAATCTGATTTATTACAACACACACACCACACGCATGTATAGTACAACATGTATAGACATAATCGCAATTTCAAATTTTGCAATAAAAGAAAATTACTCTACGTATGCCTGACGTATCACGTGTAGCGGAAAAGACATCAACCGGAGCGACTCTCGCTAGAATCGCCTCTATCCGTATCCACGGCAAGTTTCGTCGAGATGATTTCACAAAGCCACGAGCCTCGTCTTCGTAGGAGTCACTAGCCTCGTGTCAAAGATGATGTGATCGAGAGAAGATCACAATCCGAATCAAAATTCAGATTAGAAATCGAGTCCCTAAAACTCGCTTCTCCGGAGAGGTATTCGTCAACCGATTGATGAATCCTTTGTCCTCCACCTATGAGGATTACTGGAGATCGAATCCCCGGTAAGGTAGCTGCTGTCGGAGCTCCAAACTGTTGGATCGATGCGGTTCGCTAGAGGGGGGGGTGAATAGCGAAAAGCCTTTTTCTTTCGAATTCGTTTCAAGACAAATATACGCAGCGGAAATGTAAATGAAACAAAAATAGACAAGTTTATTTTTTACTTGGTTTGTAGCCTTCGGCTACTACTCCAAGGCCCTAACGGTCCTAGACCGTGTACGGAGGGCAATTCACTAAAACACTCCTCCTCGTTGGAGGTAGGAGTTTGACGATTACAAAAAAACTTTCGAAGAAAAATGATAGAGAGACAAACCCTCTCTTCTATTAAAGTAAAATGCAACGATAGAAAAACCTCGAGTAAAAGAGTTGCAATATTGAAAACAATAACAAGGATTATACTAACAACTAAAAAGAAAGACCTTAAGCTAGGGTTGTTGGCAGCACTTCGTTGTCGTAGAGTCGTCGGAGAGTCGCAGCGTTGCGGAAGCTTTTGAGCACTTAGAATTATGTTAAAACCCTAGGTTAGGACCTCCTTTTATAGCCTTTGAGCCCCTTTTCGAGAGGACCCCTAGCCAATCATATTTGAGCACCACTCCCCTTGAAATTTGATGATAAACCTTGACTCCTCGAGGCTGATCCTTTGACGTGATCGTGATGGACATCACCCGATCACGAGCATCATCCGAGTGCTAGCCATAGTCACCCGACTGATGGATGGCAATCGAGTCCTTCAGGTTGGCAGTCGACTGATGCTGGCTGCAAGGCAATGTTAGCTTAAAGAAAACATTATTTCGACGGTCGTCGACCGTCCGATCTCGACCTAGACCACCTATGAGATGTCTTGGGTCAAATGTACGCTTAAGTCTTTCCCCGTAACGAGGATACGACCTTACTTACACTCGTACACACGAGCTTACCTCGATACTTACGTGTTGCTTTTGCTTCCGACCTTCCACTCAATTCCTTCGGCTCCCTCCGAAGTCACTTGAGTGTCGCCCGACCATCGCGGCTTCCTCCGGGTGTCGCTAGCCTTCAGCTCCAGCTATAGCAATTTTCTGCACACTCGATTCAGCTCGTGAGATAACAACATGAGCTTAACTTTGTATGGTTTGCTATAATCAAAACTCAGGTTCGACTTAGGTGCCTACTGCACCAACAATCTCCCCCTTTTTGATTTATGGCAAACCCACATACAAAGTTAAGTGCATTAAGAAAAGATATGCATGAATGAGCAGGAGTGTTAAGAGCATGAATGAACAGGAGTATAAAAACTCTTTTTCAGGTGCTCCCCCTTGAGGAATCCTCCCCCTTGACCGAGGGTGAGTACTTGAGAAAGAGTTTTAACTCTCCCCCTTGACGTTTGCTACTAAAAAAGAATTATGTAACCGAAATTACTTAATATTGGCCATAGTATTTAAAATAAATAAGTTCAAGCGCCGTATATCGAAAAAATAATTTAACCCCTTAACTTTGACCTTTTAACTTTGACCTTTTTCTCCCCCTTTTGTCGTATATCGAAAAGAGTAAGGGGTGTGTGGAAAACAAAATAAGTGTTAAATTTAAAGTCCAAGCATGTTCCCCATTTTTTATAAAAAAATATACTGAAAATAAGCTCATCTATAAAATGTTCGACTCATATTTGGCTTGATTGATATGAAAGATCAAGATCGGTTAGTGTGTATGATTATACTCCATGGTTCATGGCGATGCACTAGATCTACATCTGGAACTAGGAGTAAGGTCCTAACATCTCACGCCCATCTACGTGGCTAAGTACACAAACACATTAGTCCTATGTGTTGTGAGATGTATTGACTCCTTAAATCTATAGGTGCATGATATCTAAGGTATGTCCTATGCTAGTTCCATAAAAATGAAAATTTAAGAAATAGTAGTAAGAAAATATAATTTGCAAGTTCCTATTCTACTACGCACATGCCTAATTTTCGTTTTAATAGACTAAATTCGGCTTCGGGTAGGGGTTTAGTAAATAGGTCTGCTAAGTTAGACTTCGATTCGACGTATTCGAGTTGTATTGCTCCGTTGGCCACATGTTCTCGAATGAAATGGTGTTTGACCTCTATATGTTTGGTCATAGAGTGACATATCGGATTCTTAGTATGATTAATTGAACTAATGTTGTCTACGTGAAGTTTAGTATTCGTAAAGTCTAACTTAAAGTCGCGGAGAGTTTGCTTCATCCAAAGAAGTTGAGTGACACACTCACCCATCGCGATGTATTCAACTTCGATGGTAGATAAAGCGACACAGTGTTGCTTTCTACTGCACCAACTTACTAGACTCGAGCCGAGAAGTTGACAACAACCACTCGTGCTCTTTTTATCGAGCTTACTACCGGCATAGTCCGAATCGGAGTAGCCGATTAGTTCGAACTCCGTAGATCTAGGGTACCAAATACCAACGTTAAGTGTACCCTTAAGTAATCTAAGGATACGCTTAACTAGGGTTAGGTGAGACTCCTTAGCACAAGTTTGAAACCTGGCGCACATACTTACTACGAATAGGATGTCGGGTCGACTCGCAGTTAAGTATAGGAGACTTCCTATCGCGCTCCTATAGTACTTTAAGTCAATGGACTTACTTTCTGGGTCTTCTCCTATGTTAACATTAATCGCCATTGGGGTGTTTATTATCTTAGCGTCTTGCATTCTAAATCTTTTAATTAACTCCTTAGTGTATTTCTGTTGATATAGATATATACCATCCTTAGTTTGTTTAATTTGTAGACCTAAAAAGAAACTTAACTCGCCTACCAAGTTCATTTCGAACTCATTTAGTAAGGCTGAGTTAGAGGTTCCAAAAATATATCGTCTACGTAAATTTGAGCTATGAATATTTCTTTACCTAAGGTTTTTACGAAGAGAGTTGGGTCAACTAAGCCTTGGTTAAACCCTTTTGACTTAAGATGGATTGAAAGTCTCTCGTACCAAGCTCGAGGAGCTTGTTTAAGTCCATAGAGAGCTTTCTTAAGTTTTAGAACATGGTCGGGTTTATCTAGATTTTTGAATCCGGGGGGTTGGCTAACATAAACTTCTTCTTTAATGTATCCATTTAGGAATGCCGACTTAACATCCATTTGAAACAGCTTAAATCCTCGATGTGCGGCATAAGCTAGCAACATTCGAATGGATTCGAGTCTAGCTACAGGGGCATAGGTTTCGTCGTAATCTAAGCCTTCGACTTGACTAAACCCTTTGGCGACCAACCTAGCCTTGTTTCTAACTACTTCACCTTTATCATCAAGCTTATTTCGAAACACCCACTTTGTTTCAATTATCGTTTTGTCTTTAGGTGGTGGTACTAATTCCCACACTTCATTCCTAGTAAATTGAGCTAGCTCTTCTTGCATTGCAATAATCCAATCGGAATCAAGAAGAGCTTGTTCAATTGATTTGGGTTCTATCTTTGAAATTAAGGAAATTTGACTAAGGTTCCTATATGATGCTCTAGTTCGAACTCCTAGATTAGGATCTCCTATCACTTGATCGATAGGGTGGTTAGTTTGAATCCTAGATTGGGTTGGGTTTGTGTCACCAAATGCTTGATCAATGGGGTGACTTGGTTGAACACTAGTTTGACTCGGATCACTTGTCACTTGGTCGACAAGAGAAGTTGGTTGATGTGGATTAGACTCGATCTCAGGGTCGGAGACGAGTTTGGTATCAGTGGGCTCAACACTTGGGGTCATTAAGGGTTTTGTAGGTTCGGGTACTTCATCGAACACTACATTAATAGTCTCTTCGACTTTAAGGGTATCGTGGTTATATACCCTATAGGCCCTACTCGTGGTTGAGTATCCTAAGAAGATTCCGGTGGAGGTTTTGGATTTGAATTTCCCTAGGTGGTTCTTAGTGTTTAAGATATGTACTTTACATCCAAATACCCTAAAGTACTTGATGTTGGGTACTTTATTGTGATAAATCTCGTACGAGGTCTTAAGGTGCCTCTTTACCATAAGGATCCTATTCTGGACATAGCAAGTCGTGCTAACGGCTTCTGCCCAAAACCTATCAGGTAGGTCGTATTCGTTCAACATGGTCCTAGCGGCTTCTTATAAAGTTCGGTTTTTCCGCTCCACTAGGCCATTTTGTTGAGGGGTCCTAGGGCAAGAGAATTCATGGTGGTATCCGTTTAGGTTACAGAAGTCGGTGAACCTTTGATTTTCGAATTCACCACCATGATCGCTTCTAAGTCTTTTAACCTTAAGGTTTTTTTGATTCTCGATTAATTTGAATAGATTGATTAATTGATCTAGGGTATCATTTTTATGTTTGATGAACCTAACCTAGGTAAACCTGGAGTAGTCGTCAATTATGACTAAGCAATATTGACTTCTATTGAGTGACTTGGCTCCATGTGAATCGAATAGATCCATATGCAGGAGCTCAAGTACACTTGAGGTTCGTTCTTGGTTAGTTAACTTGTGTTGTGTCCTAGGTTGTTTTCCTTGTTGACAAGCATTATAGATTTTATTAACCAAGTTGTTGAGGTTGGGTAAGCCTCTAACTAAGCCACTCAGACTCATCTTGTGGACGAGTCTTGGGTGCGAGTGACCGAGTCATCGGTGCCACAACCATGATTCCTCTTCCTGTGCCATAAGACATTTGGCTGAGGATTTGATTAAGTTAATTGTATAAATGTTATTTGTCCTAGTTCCTTTGAGTATTGTTTTAGCTGTTTTATTTGTTTTAATTATACATTCATTTTCTAAAAATACGATCTTATAGTTATTGTCACATAATTGACTTACGCTAAGCAGGTTATATTCAAAATTCTCTACAAGTAATACATTTTTAATGACAAAATTCGAGTTAAGCTCGATATCACCTGATCCGATGATTTTGAGCTTGCCGTTATTCCCAAAGGCTACCGATCCTTGTCGTTTGAATCGAAGCTTTGTGAATTTGAGTTGATCCCCGGTCATGTGTCGGGAGCAACCGCTGTCCAACATCCATTGATCCTACACACAAGGTGGTTGGATTGGATGTTAGATTTTTTTTTTAAAAAAAAAAAATTGGTTGTAAGTTGTTAAACCTGGTCATCTCACCTGTGTCTATATGATCAAGCATGTTATACTTATGTGTTTTTTGTGAGATGACTTTCAATTAAGTTGATTAAGTGGATTTAGGTTCAAGTAATTTTATGTTAGATTTGGATTTGACCCTAGGCTTGTCAAGTTTACCTTTTCAAGATCATGGCTTCCAGGTCGTGGCGAGGCACAGGGGCCTTCTTTTATCGGATCATCGACCACTTCCTTAGACAAAGCCATTTTCAAGAAAATGATGACTTGACTCACATAAGATTATTTCCTAGTCTAACTGGTTATTTTTGAAAAGAGGCTCCCCGAGGCTCAATCTTTTCGAAGAATTTTAGTTGGTTATGTTCATGTTCTAAGTGAGTTCACAAGTTTTAAAGCACAAACTTTCTAAGTTAAAGCATGCAATTTCTAAGTTAAAGCACAAACTTTCTAAGTTAAAACATGCAATTTCTAAGTTAAAGCACAAATTTTCTAGGTTAAAGCATGCAATTTCTAAGTTAAAGCACAAACTTTCTAAGTTAAAACATGCAATTTCTAAGTTAAAGCACAACCATGTTTTGTACTGGCTCCCCCTAGACCGTTGAATCGGTTCGGTCTATCCACATAGTGGATTTGGTCCTTGGGAATCCAGTACGGGTTGGATCCTAGAGTTGAAATCAAAAGGTTCTTAGGGACTCATGCTTGGACATGTTTCCTATGTCGACTTACAATCGACATATATGACCTATTAGTCGTGTTTGAGTTAAACCTTAGTCCAACCTTGTTGTACACGGCCCTTTGAGATCCAAGTAGGAGGTCAAGTCCTTTGGATCCCGAAGTGAACCTTTCCAACGTGTTCCTAAGATCTTCGACTTGACTTTTCAAGAGTGAGTTCTCAACTTTGAGTTTTTCAACCCGAGTTGAGTCCTTCTCTTGAACTCGACTAGTCGAAGAGGTTAGTGAGACCTTATGTTTGAGGAGTTTGACCTCCTCAACCAGGGTCTCGACTTTGGACTCGGATTTAACTAATTTCCTAGACAAAAACCTAACCGTATTTTGTAAAGTATTAAATAAAGTTCGACTTACTTTAAGGGTATCTTTTTAACTGGATGCGTATCCGTGGCTTGACTTGAAGGTAACTTCATAGTCCGAGTCATCCTCAGGTTCTGACTCAAGTTCAGGTTCGGTCTCCATGTCTGACTCAATTGATTTTGCCATGAAGACGTGGTCTTCGTCTTCTTCGGATGACGCTTCTTCCCATGTCGCGTTGAGGGCCTTCTTGTGCTTAGGTGCTTTGTGGTTGAGCTTGGGGCACTCGGACTTGATATGTCCAAACCTGTTACACTCATAACACCTAATATTAGAACTTTTAGGCTTACCTTGGTTGGGTCGAGTTGTGGTTCGCTTTCGTCCCATGGCTATCCTTCGAGCTAGGTTCATTAGCTCGGCCGTCAATTCCGGGTCAACTTCTTCTTCGGACTCGTCTTCCTCCTCGGTTGGTGGTGGCTTGCTTGCGATTTTCTTCTTCTTTGAACCTGCAAACAAGGCTATACCCTCTCGGTTCAGTTGGATCGCTCATGTAATTCAAAATCGGAAAAGAGTACATCTAATCTAATATTAGAGAGGACCATGGATAAAATGTAAGCATCGACCATCGATTCCCACAACGTAGACCTCTGAAAAGAGTTTAGAACATACCTTATAAGGTCACAGTTTTCGACCTTTTGCCCGATTGCGTGTAGGTTGTTGACTATGTCTTGGATACGGGCGTGGAGTTGCGTCGCGGACTCGTGTTCCTGCATTTTTAGATTATATAATTTATTGAACAAGAGGTCGCGCTTACATACCTTGGCTTCATTAGTCCCTTCGTGTAGCTCCACTAGTTTTGTCCAAAGATCTTTTGCGCTTATGAAGGGGCCGACGCGATTTAGCTCCTCTTTGGATAGGCCGCATTGGAGGATTTGTGTTGCCTTGGCGTCGGCTTCGACTTGTCGTTTTGTCGCAATGGTCCATTGATTGTAATCCAAGGATTCACCTTCTTCATTAGTAGGAAGGGTGAACCCGATTTGGATCACAATCCACATCTCTATTTGGGTTTTTAGGAAGCATTCCATCCGACCCTTCCAATAACGGAAGTCATCTTCATTGTAAAACGGAGGTCGGACGGTGCTAAAACCCTCGAGATGGGCCATTAGAACAAAAGACACAAGGAGACAACGACGAAGAAACTAGCAACGATAAAAACACAAAAATAAGTGCCAAGACTCGCGTCTTGGATTAGTAGTGCGGGAGATTACTTAACAAAGCGAAATAAATCCAAAAAAAAAAAAAAGAAAAAAAACAGAATTAAAAGAAACAAAAAAAATAAATCTGTAAAAATGGCTAGATTTGTGGTTTCACCAAATCTTAGCAACCCCCGGCTCTGATACCAATTGTTGGATCGATGCGGTTCGCTAGAGAGGGGGGGTGAATAGCGAAAAGCCTTTTTCTTTCGAATTCGTTTCAAGACAAATATACGCAGCAGAAATGTAAATGAAACAAAAATAGACAAGTTTATTTTTTACTTGGTTCGTAGCCTTCGGCTACTACTCCAAGGCTCTAACGGTCCTAGACCGTGTACGGAGTGTAATTCACTAAAACACTCCTCCTCGTTGGAGGTAGGAGTTTGACGATTACAAAAAAACTTTCGAAGCAAAATGATAGAGAGACAAACCCTCTCTTCTATTAAAGTAAAATGCAACGATAGAAAAACCTCGAGTAAAAGAGTTGCAATATTGAAAACAATAACAAGGATTATACCAACAACTAAAAAGAAAGACCTTAAGCTAGGGTTGTTGGCAGCATTTCGTTGTCGTAGAGTCGTCGGAGAGTCGCAGATCACGTGGAAGCTTTTGAGCACTTAGAATTATGTTAAAACCCTAGGTTAGGACCTCCTTTTATAGCCTTTGAGCCCCTTTTCGAGAGGAACCCTAGCCAATCATATTTGAGCACCACTCCCCTTGAAATTTGGTGATAAACCTTGACTCCTCGAGGCTGATCCTTTGACGAATGATCGATGGCCATCACACGATCGACTATCGGGCGATCATCGAGTGCTAGCCATAGTCACCCGACTGATGGACGGCAGTCGAGTCCTTCAGGTTGGCAGTCGACTGATGCTGGCTGTAAGGCAATGTTAGCTTAAAGAAAACATTATTTCGACGGTCGTCGACCATCCGATCTCGACCTAGACCACCTATGAGATGTCTTGGGTTGGATGTACGCTTAAGTCTTTCCCCGTAACGAGGATACGACCTTACTTACACTCGCACACACGAGCTTACCTCGATACTTACGTGTTGCTTTTGCTTCCGGCCTTCCACTCAATTCCTTCGGCTCCCTCCGAAGTCACTTGAGTGTCGTCCAACCACCGCGGCTTCCTCCGGGTGTCGCTAGCCTTCAGCTCCAGCGATAGCAATTTTCTGCACACTCGATTCAGCTCGTGAGATAACAACATAAGCTTAACTTTGTATCGTTTGCTATAATCAAAACTCAGGTTCGACTTAGGTGCCTATTGCACCAACACAAACATCATCCAAATGACGCTCCAACACGTAAGGAAACAAGCTGTCCAGAAAACTGGACAGCTTGGTGGAGGATGTTGCGTCGGCCAACCCTTGGTCGCCGGAACCAAGGTTGTAGGAAATTTGACGCCACTAGAGGGGGGGGGTGAATAGCGCGTGAGCGTACGATGATGGAATTCGATCGCGTGTTCGTGTCTACAAGTTTCGTTAGCACAGCGGAATATATATATATATATATATATAATAACAATAACGAAACACAATCACAAACACAATAACACGAAGATTTAACGTGGTTCGGAACCACACGGTTCCTACTCCACGGATCGAGCTCTAACGAGCTCTAGCGACGCCAATGCAATCACTAATCAATAAACTCCTTCTCGACAACAAGTTGGAGGTGGAGAAATCTCGTACAAACATTTACAACAATAAACGAAAGAAATACAAGCAAATACAAGTGAAAATGTAAAGAACACTTTACAAACTAGGGTTTTGAGCGCTTGCTTGTCGGTTGCTTGGATGAGCTTGAAGGACCCTGAAATGCACTGCCGCAATCGCCTTCAAATCGCCTCACCAAAGCCCCCAAAGAAGCGATGCTTGAGCCTTCCACGAACAGCTTTTATCCTCCATCGCCGATTTCCGCCTAGCGATCATCGCCATAAGTCCCCATCATTGCCAAGATCAGAGCGTGAGACAACGACTCAATCCACGTTGGACAAGTTCCAACGGGACTCTTGGCAGTCGACTGCCAACATTGGTAGTCGACTGCCAACGCCCGTAGTCGACTGCCGGCTACTGGCGTTCTATGCTCGACACGAGAACTAGCGATCGGCCGACTGCGCGATCGCCAGTAGACATCGATCATTGCTCAATGAGCGATCGCCAGAGAAATTCCAGCTCTAAATTGGCAGTCGAACTCAAGTCGACTCACGGCAGTCGAACCGGCCATATTGCCAGTTGACTGCCAATCTCAAACATGAGGTTTTAACCCAAATATGGTGCCCCCATACTTGCTAGACCACCCTTAGCCTAGACCTAAGCCTTCTAGCCACCTCCATCAGCCTCACGCCTCTCGGATCCCTCCAAGTCATCCATGACTCGTTCATCCATCGCGATAGCCTCTAGGTGCTTCCCTCGGCTATGTCATGCTAACGGTGTCTACACCGCCAATGCACATTGGACTTACGCCGCCAAGACTCCGCTTGGACTTTACGCTGCCAAAATCAATCCCCTTGGACTTCCCAAATGCCAAGACTCAAGCTTGGACTTTCCCTTGCCAACCCATGTTGGACTTTCCATGCCAAGACCCATGCTTGGACTTTCCATTTGCCAAGACCCATGCTTGGACTTCTCATTCGCCAAGACCCATGCTTGGACTTCTACATTGCCAAGACCCATGCTTTACCTTTTCATGTGCCAAGTGTCCCACTTGGACTTTTTATGCCAAGTACTCAAGACTTGGACTTTACCAAATGCCAAGTGTTCCACTTGGACTTTCCATGCCAAGTACACAAGACTTGGACTTTCCCATGACAATTACATTGTCATATGTTTTTGTTGAAACATCAAAACATCACTCGAGTCAAACTCGAGTCTTGGTCAATCGTGACCTGGGCCGATTGCACCAACAATCTCCCCCTTTTTGATGTTTGACAAAAACCAAACAAATCATTTGAGTTAGACCACTAACTCAAATCCCTTACCAATTATCCCAAATTGATAAACACTCTCCAAATGTTCTCCCCCAAACATTCTCCTCCTTTTTGACTAACATCAAAAAGATTTTCTCTCCAAGGAGGTCAATGTCTCATGTCCCAATGAGATCTTACAATCTCCCCCTTGATCCAAAAATAAATACCTAGGATGCCTACCATCTTCCTAGTGATAATTCACATATCACTCAAGAAAGGCAATTCTATACTCTCTACCAATTTCCAAATTGGGTATCAAAAACCCATCAATTTTCCAATTGATGATACTCTCCCAATAACTTCTCATCTTCAAGGAGAAAAACACATCCATCATCCCAAGATGGATACCTCCCCCTAAAGGCTTGCTTCCCTTTGACCATTGCACCAACAATGTCCTTGGGAAGCCCCTAAGCCAATAGGAACTCTAAACCATCAAAATTAAGGTTCTAAGTTCAACATAGAACTTTCACTCACCCTAAATTTGATACTTTGACCTAACACAGCTCCTAATCCATATCCAATGGATTTTCACCCTTTATAATGCTTCCTAAAGCATATCCTAGGGTTAGGAGTGATTAGGAACCTTTTCAATAGCTGAACACGGGCTAAACAAACTCGGACTGACGGTCGACTCTCGAATCGATCATTGCCACTCACCGATCGATCATTGCCACAGGCCGATCGAGCAATCAAAATCTCGATTTTCAGCTATCAGAAATAAATTTTGGAAATTCATAAATAATTATACGTAATTCGAAAAATCATGAAAATTCATACGTATAATACTTATGACACACACAATGGGTGAAAAATATTTGAAAATTATTTTACCCATAAAATATCAAAATTGATACAAAATCCAAAAATGAAGAAAAACTTCAATGTTTTAGCTCACTTTGTATTAATCTCATCAATGGTGACTGCTATCAAAAGATAGACTTCACCAAGACTTTTTAAAAATGATTTTAAAACCTTATTTTGGATCATATTCCTTGGGCTCTATGTACATGACTTGTACACATGCTCTCCCAATGATCCACTAATTGAAATTAGATGAGTTTTAGTTCATCTAGATGCAAAAACTATACACCTTGAACTCAACTCATATCATAGTATCTCACATGTATCTAAGGTGTATAAAATACACATACATGTCAATTTAATGTGAGATGTGGGTTTTGTTCATCCTAATCTAGGGTTTCATGCATTCTCTAAGGCAACCCTACTTGATTCCCTTATAAATGGGACTTCAAGTCATGCCATAGTCCTTAATTCAATTTCAACCAAATTGTCTTAAATGCATGAATGATTATGGCAATAGAAATGATATAAATAAGCATATGCTCATAATCATGATGTCATGGCATAAGATGAAATCTAAAAACACATGACATTTGAAACTTTAATCCTAAACATGAACATGACATATAAAATGATTAAAATAAACATGATGTCATGGCATATTATATGACAAACAAAGCATGACATATAAAATATATAGGTATAGTAATACCTAAATTTTAATATTAATTGCCATTTGATATAATTAGGTTTATTTTGCCATATTAATCTAAATTTTCCCAAATGTGCCAAAAACCCAAATTGACACATTAAAACCTCTAAAACTAAATTGTCCCAATTTGATCAAATTATCAAACTTCTTAATTAATATTGACACATCCTAAAAACCTTTAGGATTCAAATCAAACCACATTCCCAAGGTAACCATAACCTTGAAAAAGACCTAAAATGCCACCTTTATCATGGTTGAGTTAACTACCCATCCAATCAAGGTTGGTACACCCTAAACCCATCTAGTGTGAATCAATCACGCTCTTAGGAACCCAAAATCGATTTGAGCTCCTAGGGTTAATTAGGTATTCCTTAGGGATAGCCTCCCTAGATACCTTCCTAATGACCCTCCTAGGCTTGTTAGCCTTGGTCATTTGGGTCTTACCTAGGTTGACTCTAGGGGTAACTCCCCTTGCAACCTTCTTAGCAGCCACCCTAGGTTTCCTAGAACCCCTAGCCACTAGGCACAACCTTTGGTCAACCTTAGGGATGACTTCCCTATTGACCTTGGTCTTCCTAGACCTAGTTTGTGTCCCATAATCAAATGGAACACTATGATAAGCTACCTTAGGCTTAGGTTTGTGACCCAAACCTTGCTTGCCTTTGGTTGACTTTTGACTCTTAGGTCCTTGGTGTTGACTTTGACTTTTGGACCTTTGACTTTGACCATTAGACCCTTTAAATTGGTTTTGTATATTCCTAAGGGTCTTTTCTAGTTTCTCAAGCCTTGACCTCAAAGCTTGGTTTTCTAATTCTAATTTCCCCATTGATTTTTGATTAAATTCTTGGGCATGGGACTCCTTAGGCATATGCCTAGTCCATTTAGGATTGAAACCTAGGTGCTCTTGCACCTTTCTAATGGTCTCCCTAGGTAAAATTTTTCTAGAGTTATTTGACCTAGGTTTATCCTTAGATAAATTGTTTTTAGGGACATTAGTCCCAAATTTCTCCTTACTTTTGAAGTTAACGCTTTTAGCTCCTAAACAAATATATTTATCTCTAGCATGCTTTTCATGGTGAATTGCAAGAGAATTAAAATTTCTAGCATACTTTTGACTTTTAAATTTGGAAGGTGCATTATTAAAATATACCTTAGGGTTAGCTATAGAAGCTCCCCCTACTTGTGATGCTTCTCCTTGCCCCTTCTTCTTCCCCCTAGGGCATTGACTCCGATAATTCCCCTTTGAATTGCACTTGAAGCATATGATGTGCTCCTTGCCTTTAGGTGTTGGGGAACCGACATCCTTGACTTTTGGTGCCGGTGGAGCTTTCCTAATCTTCTTTGGGCACTTGCTCTTATAGTGCCCAAATTCCCTACACTCAAAACACATAATATTATTTTTATTTGAAATTAGAGTGTTTGAGTTACCTAGGTTAGTGGTGGAGTTCAGAATTGACACTTCTTCATCTTGACTGGATGTAGAAGCTTCTTCTTGATGCTCCGGTGTTGAGGAAACTCTAATCTCCTCCTCAATCCTAGAAGTGGATGCTTCTTCCACTTCCTCCACCAACCCGGAAATTGACTCCCTATCAACTTCCGATTCTACTTCCTCTTCCTCTTTGGATGTTGATGATCTCTCAACCTCCAAGTCCTCACTTCCTTGTGAGGGTGATACATTAGCCTCTTCGGTCTCTTCCTCTTGGACCATTGATGGGCTTTCATGGAGCTTGGCCACTTGGCTCCATAGCTCGTTTGCATCTACATAATTACCTAACATACACAAGATATTGTTAGGTATTAAATCAATTAACAACTTCATTACCTTCTCATTCTTTTCGAAGGCTTGGACTTGCTCTTCGGTCCATCTCTTTTTCTTGAGGAATCCACCTTTTGGTCCTCTTGGATAGCTATATCCTTCCATTAAGATAGACCATTCTTCGAAGTCCCTCATCATTAGGAAGTCTTCAATTCTTGACTTCCATTGCTTAAACCCTTCTTGTCCATAGAAGGAGTAAGGGATCGGTGTGTTAATATTCCATCCCAATTGTTCTTCCATCTTCACCCTCTAGCTTCTTTGTCCTAGCTCCCGGCGGTTAGTCCGTAGAAGAACCTGGCTCTGATACCAATTGTAGGAAATTCGACGCCGCTAGAGGGGGGGGTGAATAGCGCGTGACCGTACGATGATGGAATTCGATCACGTGTTCGTGTCTACAAGTTTCGTTAGCATAGCGGAATATATATATATAATAACAATAACGAAACTCAATCACAAACACAATAACATGAAGATTTAACGTGGTTCGGAACCACACGGTTCCTACTCCACGGATCGAGCTCTAACGAGCTCTAGCAATGCCAATGCAATCACTAATCAATAAACTCCTTCTCGACAACAAGTCAGAGGCGGAGAAACCTCGTACAAACATTTACAACAATAAACGAAAGAAATACAAGCAAATACAAGTGAAAATGTAAAGAACACTTTACAAACTAGGGTTTTGAGCGCTTGCTTGTCGGTTGCTTGGATGAGCTTGAAGGACCCTGAAATGCACCTGCAAATCGCCTTCAAATTGCCTCACCAAAGCCCCCAAAGAACTGATGCTTGAGCCTTCCACGAACAGCTGCTTTTATCCTCCATCGGGCTGGATTTCCGCCTAGTAGTCGACTGCCATAAGTCCCCAGTCGACTGCCAGCACTGTAGCTGTGAGACAACGACTCAATCCACGTTGGTCTGGCGTTGCTCGACGACATTGGAACTAGCGATCGGCTATCGGCCGATTAGCGATCGTGCCGTAGACATCGATCATTGCTCCAATGAGCGATCGCCAAAGAAATTCCAGCTCTAAATTGGCAGTCGAACTCAAGTCGACTCACGGCAGTCGAACCGTCCATATTGTCAGTCGACTGCCAACCTCAAACATGAGGTTTTAACCCAAATATGGTGCCCCCATACTTGCTAGACCACCCTTAGCCTAGACCCAAGCCTTCTAGCCACCTCCATCAGCCTCACGCCTCTCGGATCCCTCCAAGTGCTAGCCTCCAGGTGCTTCCCTCGGCTATGTCATGCTAACGGTGTCTACACCGCCAAGGCACATTGGACTTACGCCGCCAAGACTCCGCTTGGACTTTACGCTGCCAAAATCAATCCCCTTGGACTTCCCAAATGCCAAGACTCAAGCTTGGACTTTCCCTTGCCAACTCATGTTGGACTTTCCATGCCAAGACCCATGCTTGGACTTCTCATTCGCCAAGACCCATGCTTGGACTTCTCATTCGCCAAGACCCATGCTTGGACTTCTACATTGCCAAGACCCATGCTTGAACTTTTCATGTGCCAAGTGTCCCACTTGGACTTTTCATGCCAAGTACTCAAGACTTGGACTTTACCAAAGGCCAAGTGTTCCACTTGGACTTTCCATGCCAAGTACACAAGACTTGGACTTTCCCATGACAATTACATTGTCATATGTTTTTGTCGAAACATCAAAACATCACTCGAGTCAAACTCGAGTCCTGGTCAATCGTGACCTTGGCCGATTGCACCAACAAAGGTGAGTCACCGGAGGGTCGCCGACAGCAAGGGTGGACGACGACAAAAAGCTGGGCGGCAACAAGGTTGGGTGGCAACCTTGTTGGGAAGCAGCAAGGAGAAGAGAGGGAGAGGGTGGCTAGGCTATTCAACACACAAGTTATCAACAAAAAACCCTTAAGCCATATTTTTATAGAGAACACATTCTCCTAACGGTTATTGGTTCATAACTAAAACCCGTTTACCCGCTCCAATAACTTAAGTTAAAAAAAACCGAACCGAGTTGGTCTATTTTAAGTTAAAATGAACCGAACCAACTTTGGTTCATTCGTTTTAAAGAAACCAAACCCTTTTGGTTTATTCTTCACCATTGGATTAGAACCAAACCAATTTGGTTCATCCATCATGTCTTCATATGACACGGCCCATCCATACTTCCATTGCGACTGAAACGATTTCAAGCTCGTTCCTTGTTTGGTCCAACCAAACCTATTTTCTCTCGGTCTGAGAATTTCATTATCAAGCTCATTTTAAATACTTCAGATTACGCTCGTTGTACGTGTGACCAAATAGGTTCTCGTTTTATGTTGGCTGTCTATAATTTGTTGGTGCAACAATGCTCCAAGCATTTATATGTTTTGATGATTGGATAATCATCTAAGTTAGGCAATGTTTTGTGATCTAATTACGAACATGTTTAAGTGACAGGAAAATCCAAGGATGAAGACTTGGTAAAAGAGAAGTCTAAGTATGATCTTGGCAAGGAAAGTCCAAGGGACGGACTTGGCAGCATAAGACCAAGCTTGTAGTCTTGGCAGCATAAAGTCCAAGTGAACCTTGGCAAAGGAAGACCAAGTATGATCTTGGCAAAGGAAGTCCAAGGGATGGACTTGGCAGCGTAAGACCAAGCTTGTAGTCTTGGCAGTGTAAAGTCCAAGTGAACCTTGGCAAAGGAAGTCCAAAGTAAGGTCTTGGCAACATAAGTCCAAGCTTGTATTCTCGGCGGCGTAAAGTCCAAGCATTTGGCAACCCAAGATATGACGAAACCGAAGGAAGCTCATGGAAGCAAAGCGCAAAAGATGAACAAGTCGCGGACTCGGAGGGATCCTGGAGGCGCAAGGCTTAATGAGGAGCTAGAAGGTTGAGTCTAGGTCTAGGGTGTAAAATCAAGTATGAATTACTCATACTTGATGTATCGATCGGCTGGTCGGGTGCTCGAGTCGGGTGAAACCACGACCATCGATCGCTTGGATGTGATCGGTGATGTTTGCAATCAATCGGCCGCCAATGTCGGTCAGATCCGATCGCAAATACGACACGAATATAGTCACACTCGATCAGCGACCTACGATCACTGATCGATCACTCCATCGATCGATGGAGGGATCGATCGATCACTGGCGTTGGAAATTACACTCACGAATCTCCGCGAGATCGTGGTTCGGCCGTTGCCGGCGAATGATCGATGGTAAGCATCGATCGATCAACCCAACGGGAAAAACAACCCCTCTTCTATAAAAAGGGGCCTTGGGGAGCTTTGTGAAGCTAGTGCTCTCATTCCTAGCTATACCCTCGTGCTCACCATGCAAGCTTTCCCAAGTGCTTTAGTGATTCTAAACCTCCTCTTCTCTAGATTTTAATCTTCCATCATTGTAAAGAAGAGGAGAGCATTGTAAGAAATGGTTTCTCCACCTTGGTTCATCCAAAGGAGGTTTTAGTGAAGATTGGCTAGGGCTAATCCACCTTACGGATTGCCGTGGAGTAGGAGCATCATCTCCGAACCACGTACATTGGGTGTTAGCATTGCTTTCATTGTTTTCTTATTCGTATTCTTATTTGTATTTGTATTTCTTCCGCTAACGTATTTGTAGAAACGAAGAAAGACTAATCACCCCCCTCTAGCCATTCCAAAGATCCTAACAAGTGGTATCAGAGCCCGGATAGCTTGGAAGATTTCACCATCAACCAAGGCATCAATGGCTCTTCAAGAGGGATATAGCACCGCCAAGCCACTGCTTTTCGATGGGAGTCATTTTGCATATTGGAAAGGTAGGATGAAGTACTATCTAATGAGTAATATTGAAATTTGGCATAGCATCGTAGATGGCTTCGAGGAACCGGTGGACGAACATGGGAATCCTATTCCAAGCAAGGATTGGACAAGGGAAATGAATAGGAGATTCGAATCAAATGCAAAACCGGTACTCACCATTCAATGCGGTATTACCATGGAGCAACTCAACAAGGTAGGCCCTTTCGAATCTGCCAAGAAGCTATGGGAAAAGCTCATTGAGCTAAATGAAGGATCCAAGGAGTCAAAGAGGGCCAAGAAGGACTTGCTAATTGGACAACTTCATGTAACGCCCATAAAATTCCTAGAAATTTTACAAGAATTTTTGGCTTGATGATCATGGGCTTTATGTGGGTTTTTTTTCCAAAAAAAAAAGAAATAAGCCAAAAAGGGGTGCAAGGCCTAGGAATTGAACCCCAAACCTCTAGAGATAGCCAAACCCTATAGATGCACCCACTAACCAGAAGCCCAATAGGACTACATCATTAGATGAAGGGGGGGGGATTATAGATAAGTGAGATAAAGGTAAATGAAGAGGCATGGAAGAAGAGAAGAGAAACTTCTCTTCCTCCCTTTATAAAGAAGAGGGAAGGTTCTAATTTGCCACTTCCTCTCTTCTTCTTCTTCTTCTCACCGAATTCTAGCTCCCTCTCCACCTTTGGCCGAACCCTATCCAAGCAAGAGAAGGATAGGTTTTGATCTTCCTTAGGTCATCTTCCCCACCCAAAGCAAAGCGAAGGATGTAAGTATCCCTCACCTGCATACGAGTAGCTTCGTTTGATGTTTTATAAAAGAAATCTATATGTTATATTCGGCCAAGCTATGATTTTAGGGTTTCAATGAAGTTTCATGCTATGTTTTGGTAACTATATGATGATGTTAGGAGTTAAAATGAATTAGGACAAAAGCTAACCCTAATGGCCACCAAGACCCATTCGGCCAAGCCATGCTTTTAGGGTTTCAATGAAGTTTCATGCTATGCTTTGGTAACTATATGATGATGTTAGGAGTTAAAATGAATTAGGACAAAAGCTAACCCTAATGGCCACCAAGACCCATTCGGCCAAGCCATGCTTTCAGGGTTTCAATGAAGTTTCATGCTATGTTTTGGTAACTATATGATGATGTTAGGAGTTAAAATGAATTAGGACAAAAGCTAACCCTAATGGCCACCAAGACCCATTCGGCCAAGCCATGCTTTTAGGGTTTCAATGAAGTTTCATGCTATGTTTTGGTAACTATATGATGATGTTAGGAGTTGAAATGAATTAGGTTAAAAGATAACCCTAGAAAACCCTATGGACCATTCGGCCAACCTATGATTTTGGATGACTGAAGTTGTTGTTATGCTAAATGAATTAGGTTAAAAGATAACCCTAGAAAACCCTATGGACCATTCGGCCACCATGAACCTTGGGTGATTAAATGAAGTCTAATCCAAATTTTATGTGCATATGAAGTTGTTGTTAAGTTAAATGAATAGGTTAACATGTGTTTTAAGTTGGGTGAATTCATGCTGACTTGTGATATTAAATAATGCTAGATGAAGATAACATGCCTTAGGTTAGTGTTTACTTACTTTGATGTCATGCCTTATGCCATGTCTATGTGTATGCGATATTTGAAATATGTTATGAAATGAAGTATGCTATGCTATGTTAATGCAATGAAGCATGATGTGTTATGAAATGAAGTATGCTATGCTATGTTAATGCAATGAAGCATGATGTGTTATGAAATGAAGTATGCTATGCTATGTTAATGAAATGAAGCATGATGTGTTATGAAATGAAGTATGCTATGCTATGTTAATGCAATGAAGCATGATGTGTTATGAAATGAAGTATGCTATGCTATGTTAATGAAATGAAGCATGATGTGTTATGAAATGAAGTATGCTATGCTATGTTAATGAAATGAAGCATGATGTGTTATGAAATGAAGTATGCCATGCTATGTTAATGAAATAAGCTATGTTGTACAAATAAGCATATAAGTATTTTACCTTCTGCATGGCTTGTACCAAGACCTTAACAAGGTCCAAGAAGGGATGGGCTCCTAAGATGCCCTAGGTCGATGGAATAAGACTCGGACCTAGGATGGGCTTCTATGTATGATTGCCCCTAGGTCGATGGAATAAGATTCGGGCCTAGTATGGGATGGGCTCCAAGATGCCTTAGGTCGATGGAGTAAGACTCGGGCCTAGGATGGGCTTCTACGCTATGACGATTGCCCCTAGGTCGATGGAATAAGACTCGGGCCTAGAAACCTATTAGGTTCGAGACTTGCTACCTCGGGCCTATTTAGGGATGCGCGCTATGATAATGAAGAAGTGGTACAATGCCGGGCCCAAATATGTTGAGATTTATGTTTACGTACCTAAAATATATGTTTTCAAAACATCCTGCATATGTTTACCTGCTGATTGTTATGTTTACATGCTTATGTTAGATACGTTACATGTTATGTTTGATGATATGATATGATGCTATGTTTACATGTTATGTTTGATGATATGATATGATGCTATGTTTACATGTTATGTTTGATGATACGATATGATGCTTATGTTTACATGTTATGTTTGATGATATGATATGATGCTATGTTTACATGCTTATGTTATCTATGTTTACATGTTATGTTTGATGATATGTTAGGAATGTTTACATGCTTATGTTATATACGTTACATGTTATGTTTGATGATATGATATGATGCTATGTTTACATGTAATGTTTGATGATACGATATGATGTTTATGTTTACATGTTATGCTTGATGATATGATATGATGTCTATGTTTACATGCTTATGTTATCTATGTTTACATGTTATGTTTGATGATATGTTAGGAATGTTTACATGCTTATGTTATATACGTTACCTGTTATGTTTGAGGATATGCTATGATGTTTATGTTGCTAAGTTACATACGATGCATGTTATGTTGGTTAAGCATATATTCATGTTATGCCGCTAAGTTATGGATGATACATGTTATATTTACTTATGTTACTTATGCTACATATTAAGTTGATGATGCCATGTATGTTACACATTATATTGCTTATATGTTATGAATGCTACATGCCATGATTAATGTCGATGTATGGTTTTTGTGAGTAGGACAGGATCTTACTAAGCCTATGTGCTTATAGTTTATCTTTCCCTCGTACTGCAGATAAGGGTAAGGGATGGATAATCTAATGGGAGCAGCAGGAGGTGCGAAGTGTGTGTGGTAGTGGCATGGTGGAGAAGATCCGTTAGGTCTACATATATATGTGTTTACCTATGATGATGATGTCTATGGATGTCCTTATTATGCCTGATTATGATGGTGTCGTTTAAGAACTTGAACTAAGCACTAAGTACCTATCTATGTTATGATGCATGTTCTATGCTAATAAGAAGAAGTAAAGAAGAAGTAAGAAGAAGTATCTATATATGCTATGATGCATGCTCTATGTGAAGAAGAAGAAGTATATATATATATATATATATATGTCAATGCGTGTTTATGTTTTAAAAAGAAAAAAAAAATGTCTAAAGTCTTCCGCTGTAAGAATTAAGAAGTATGCATAAAGTCTTTGTTGGATCGAAAGTGTCGCTAGAGGGGGGGGGGTGAATAGCGATACGGTGTCGTTAAAAACTTTTGCAATAAGTAAAAAGCAAGTAGAGAATGCACAGCGGAAATATAAAGTAGACAAGATATTTTTACGTGGTTCACAATCTTTCGATTGCTAATCCACGGCCCTAGTGATCCTTGATCACGTACGGAGGGCAATTCACTAAAACCACTCCTCCTCGTTGGAGGTAGGAGCACCGAGTCCAAAAAGAAAGCACGGCAACGGGACACTCCCCCTTTCCTTGTTACGATTAAAGCACAAAGACAATTTAAAGAAGTAGAACTTAAATAAATATACCGACAACTCTTATAAGTAGAAGATGTAGCTTTCGTTGTCGGCGGCACTTCGTCATAGCAAATGTGAGTAGTAGTAGCGGCGTTACGACGGCGTGTTGAGAGCTCTTGATTTCTTGTTATTTGCTTGGCTTGAACATGTCTATTTATGGATATTGATCTATGAATTTAGACATAGGTAGTGTCCAAGGGGAGGTTCTTATCCCCCAAGACTTGTTCA
This sequence comes from Wurfbainia villosa, assembly GCA_025175895.1. Lineage (NCBI taxonomy): Eukaryota > Viridiplantae > Streptophyta > Magnoliopsida > Zingiberales > Zingiberaceae > Wurfbainia > Wurfbainia villosa. The sequence continues at coordinate 88,839,793 of CM046003.1, forward strand.
TCCAACCACCTTGTGCCACCTCCCACCTCCTTGGGCGCCAACTTGAGGATGAGGTGTTTCATCCAACCACCTTGTGCCACCTCCAACCTCCTTGGGCGCCAACTTGAGGATGAGGTGTTTCATCCAACCACCTTGTGCCACCTCCAGCCTCCTTGGCCAGAGGATGAGGTGTTTCATCCAACCACCTTGTGCCACCTCCATCTTGTGCCAACTCACCTTATTTTGGCGTCCACCACAAGGAAGCTTGGTGATGGTTTGGATGTCACCTTGATGCCACATCACCCTTTGTACCAAAACACGAGTCAAGTCCAAATTCACCCCCTTGAAATTGAGCTCTTCTCGTGGAACTTGACTAGCGAGTTGGTGTAGTCAAAGGGTTTTGGGCTATGATACAAGTTAGCTTAAAATATAAAAATGCGATGGTTCTAACCATCGATCTCGACCTAGACCTTCCATTGGAGGTATTGGGTCGGATCTCGCTGCGACCTTGCCGCTTTCACGAGCTTACCTTGTAGCCTCGCTTCCGGTCTTCACCCAGTACCTCGGCTTCCTCAGAAGTCCCTCTGGCGTTGCGGACCACCTCGGTTCCCACCGGGTGTCGCAGACCTTCCGCTCAACTTTAGCATTTCTGCACACTTAATTGAGCTCGTAAGATAACAAATATACCCTTAACTATTGAGCCTTTTGCCATAATCAAAATAACGGTTCGACTTTGGTGCCCACTGCACCAACAATCTCCCCCTTTTTGATTCATCGCAAAGCCAAACCTAAAGTTAAGGAAAAATTAACATAACGATGGCTAGCATCATGATGAAGCATGAATGAGCTAGCATAAAGATTAAATATGAATGAGCTAGCATAATGATTAAGCATGAATGAGCTAGCATAAAGATATGAATGAGCTAGCATAATGATTAAGCATGAATGAGCTAGCATAAAGATTAAATATGAATGAGCTAGCATAAAGATTAAATATGAATGAGCTAGCATAATGATTAAATATGAATGAGCTAGCATAATGATTAAGTATGAATGAGCTAGCATAAAGATTAAGCATGAGTGAGCTAGCATAAAGATTAAGCATGAGTGAGAAATATTATTGTTTCAAGTTCTCCCCTTTGAGGTAACCTCCCCCTTGACCGAAGGTGAGTTCTTGAAAAATAATTTTTACTCCCCCTTAATTTTGGTTAATTTTGGTTACTTTTGTGACTTTCTCCCCCTTTTGCCTTAACTCAAAAAGTTTGTAAATATATTTTAGGGTTTGTAAGTCCAAGCAAGTTCCTAATATGATTTCTAAGGTAAGACTTAGGCTAATTTCATAAAAAGAAGCAAAAATAGAGTACATATATAGAAAAATTTAAATCCTACTCTATTACGCACATACCTAACTTTTAATGTTGTTAAAGATTAAGCTAAAGTCTTGGAGAGTGTGCTTCATCCACAGGAGCTGAGAGACACACTCACCCATCGCATAGCGTGTCGGCCGGTGGTAGATAAGGCAACGCAATCTTTGCTTCCTCTTGCACCAACTTACTAGACTCGAGCCGAGGATTTGACAACAACCACTCGTGCTCTTTCTATCGAGTTTACTACCGGCATAGTCGGAGTCGGAGTAGCCGATTAGATTAAACTCGGTAGATCTAGGGTACCAAATACTTACGTTTAGCGTGCCCTTTAGATATCTAAGGATACGCTTGACTAGGGTTAGGTGAGACTCCTTGGCACAGGTTTGTAACCTTGCGCACATACTTACCGCGAATAAAATGTCGGGTCGGCTCGCGGTTAAGTATAGGAGACTTCCTATTGCGCTCCTATAGTATTTTAGGTCAACGGGTTTTCCTTCTACATCTTCGTTTATATTAACATTAGTTGCTATAGGTGTATTAATTATTTTAGCATCTTGCATTCCAAATCGATTTATTAAGTCCTTAGTATATTTTTGTTGATGTAAATATATTCCATCTTTAGTTTGTTTAATTTGTAAACCTAAGAAGAAACTTAACTCTCTTACTAAATTCATTTCAAATTCACTTTCCATAAGTGAGATGAATTCGTTTAGCAGGATCGAGTTGGTAGTTCCAAAAATTATATCATCTACATAGATTTGGGCTATAAAGATTTCTTTTCCTCTCGATTTTTCACGAATAAGGTTGAGTCGACTAAACCTTGGTTGAATCCTTTGGACTTAAGATAGATCGAAAGCCTTTCGTACTCAAGCTCTTGGGGCTTGTTTGAGTCCATATAGGGCTTTCTTAAGTCTAAGGACATGGTCGGGTTTATCTAGATTTTGAATCCGGAGGTTGGTAGCGTAAACTTCTTCCTTAATGTATCCATTCAAAAATGCTGACTTGACATCCATTTGAAACAATTTAAAACCTCGATGTGCGGCGTATGCTAACAACATTCGGATGGACTCTAGTCTTGCTCGAGGCGTAGGTCTCATCGTAATCTAAACCTTCGACTTGACTAAACCCTTTGCGACTAACCTAGCTTTATTTCTAACTACTTCACCTTTATCATCAAGTTTATTTGAAATACCCACCTTGTTCCAATAATTGATTTTTCTTTAGGTGGTGGTACTAATTCCCGGACTTCATTTCTAGTGAATTGAGCTAGCTCTTCTTGCATAGCAATAATCGATCGGGATCAAGTGCTTGTTCAATAGTTTTGGGTTCGATTTTGGAAATTAACGATTTGACTAAGGTTTCGATATGAAGCTCTAGTTGAACCCTAAATTTGGATCACCTATAGCTAGAGTGATAGTCTGATAAGTTTGAGTGTTAGAGTGAGTCGGGCTATGGTCATCTATCACTAGGACGATAGGATGAATGTGGTGAGTTCAAGTTTGACTTGGGTTAGAGTCATCTATCACTTGGTCGATAGGATGACTTGGGTTAGGACGAGATTCAAGTTCAAGATCAGAGTCGGGTTCGCTATAAGTTGATTTGCTAGATGGTTTTGTTAAGGATTGAACGGGTTCGTGTCCTTCGTCGAAAACTATATTAATGGTTTCTTCGACTCTTATGTGTAGGATCAATGGAATTACTAAAGGTTTGTTTGTAAGTTTTTAAACCTAAATCATCTCACCAATATCTACATGATCAAAACATGTTATTCCTATGTGTTACTGTTAGATGACTTTCAATTTTACTTGATTAATTTTAATGAATTTAAATTAACCAACATTAGGTTAGATTCGGATTTTGTCTAAGCTCATCAAGTAATGTTTTCAAGAGATTAGCTTCCAGGTCGTGGCGAGGCACAGAGGCCTTCTTTGATCGGAACAACGACCACTTCCTTAGACAAAGCTAATTTCAAGAAATTGATAACTCGACTTACTTGAGACTACATCTTGGTCTAACTAGTTATTTTTGAAAAGAGGCTCCCGAGGCTCAATCTTTTTTAAATAGGATTTTAGTTGATTTATTTTTGAAAGAGGCTCCGAGGCTCAATCTTTTAGATTTTAGTTGGTTATGAGTCCTATCTAACCATTCTAAAAATAAAGGAAAAACTAAGCATGCAATTTCTAAGACTTAACAAAAATACATTTTGTATTGGCTCTGTACCATTGAATCGAGTGGGTCTATTCACATAGTGAATTTGGTCCTTGGGAACCCAATACATGTTAGATCCTAAAGTTGAAATCAAAGTGATCTTAGGGACCCATGCTTGGACATTTTTCTTATGTTGGTTTACTATAGACATATATGACTTATTGGTTGTATTTGAGTTAAACCAGTCCGCCTTGTTGTACCACGGCCCTTTGTGATCCAAGTAAGAGGTCAAGTCCCTTGGATCCCAAAGTGAACCTTTCAACGTGTTCCTAAGGTCTTCGACTTGTGTTTTCAAAAGCGAGTTCTCAACTTCAAGCTTTTGAACTTGAGTTGAGTCCTCCTCTTGAATACGAGTAGTCGAAGAGGTTAGGGAGACCTCATGTTTGAGGAGGTTAACCTCCTCAATTAGGGTCTCGACCTTGGACTCGGACTTAGCTAGTTTCTTATTTAAAAATTTAATTGCACCATACAAAGTATTAAGTAACGACCGACTTACCCCTAATGATTCTTTTGAACCGGATACGGATCCGTGGCTTGTCTTGAATGGAAGCTCATCGCCGGATTCGGACTCGGACTCTTCTTGATTTGAGTCGTGCTCGGTCGGCTTGGCCATTAGAGCTTGGATATCGTCTTCTTCCTCGGGGTGGCTTGCTTGCGGGCTTCTTCTTCTTGGAACACACAGCAACTACGCAATACTCTTCTCGGCACGGACCACGTTAGTTTGCTCATGTAATTCAAGTTCCAAAACAATTCGTCTAACCTAATTTTAGAAAGGTCCTTGGAGACCTTGTAGGCATCGACCATGGATGCCCACAAGGTGGTCCTAGGAAGCGAGTTAAGAGAATACTGATAAGGTCGCGATTCTCGACCTTTTGTCCGATGGCATGGAGTTGGTTGACGATGTCTTGGATACGAGCATGTAGTTGAGTTGCGGTCTCGTTTTCCTGCATTTTCAAGTTATACAATTTATTTAAAAGTAAATCTCTTTTACATACCTTCGTGCCGTCGGTGCCTTCGTGTAGTTCCACTAGCTTGGTCCATAAGTCCTTTGCACTAATGAAGGGGCCGACGCGGTTGAACTCTTCCTTGGACAACCCACATTGCAAGATTTGAGTTGCCTTGGCATCGGCTTCTACTTGTTTTTTCATGGAATTTGACCATTGATCGTAACCCAAAGATTCACCATCTTCATTAGGAAGTGTGAAACCGGTTTGGATTACGATCCACATCTCGATTTGGGTTTTAAGAAAGCATTCCATCCGACCCTTCCAATAAGGAAAGTCATTACCGTTGTAAAATGGGGGTCGGGCGGTGCTAAACCCTTCGAGATGGGCCATTTAAAAACAAGAAGAAGAACGAAAAGATTCTTGCAAAACACACACGGAAAGAATAGTCCAAGACTTTCGTCTTGGATTAGTAGTGCGGGAAGTAAAAAAAGATATATAAAATGTAACTTGCAAAAAGAAATAAACAATCAAATGCGAATGTCGTTGAAGTTCCGGATGACAACCTTACTCGGGATCTAACCCGAAGGACAACCTTATCCGGATCCTAAAGCCTCTAATGCAATTCTATATGTAGGAGAAGATAAGCAAGTGAAATAATTATACGAAAACAGAAATAAATAAATAAAAAATCTGTACAAAAAAGAAAAACAAAGCTAGATTGGTGGTTTCACCGAATCTTAGCGCCCCCGGCTCTGATACCAATTGTTGGATCGAAAGTGTTGCTAGAGGGGGGGGGGTGAATAGCGATACGGTGTCGTTAAAAACTTTTGCAATAAGTAAAAAGCAAGTAGAGAATGCACAGCGGAAATATAAAGTAGACAAGATATTTTTACGTGGTTCACAATCTTTCGATTGCTAATCCACGGCCCTAGTGATCCTTGATCACGTCGGAGCAATTCACTAAAACCACTCCTCCTCGTTGGAGGTAGGAGCAACGATTACAAAAGAAATCAAGGCAAAGGACACTCCCCTTTCCTTGTTACGATTAAAGCACAAAGACAATTTAAAGAAGTAGAACTTAAATAAATATACCGACAACTCTTATAAGTAGAAGATGTAGCTTTCGTTGTCGTGACTTCGTCGTAGCAAATGTGAGTAGTAGTAGCGGGCGTTACGGCGTGTTGAGAGCTCTTGATTTCTTGTTATTTGCTTGGCTTGAACATGTCTATTTATGGATATTGATCTATGAATTTAGACATAGGTAGTGTCCAAGGTGAGGTTCTTATCCCCCAAGACTTGTTCATCCACATCCTTTGCGCCAACTCAAGGATGAGGTGTTTCATCCAACCACCTTGTGCCACCTCCAACCTCCTTGTGCGCCAACTCAAGGATTAGGTGTTTCATCCAACCACCTTGTGCCACCTCCAACCTCCTTGGGCGCCAACTTGAGGATGAGGTGTTTCATCCAACCACCTTGTGCCACCTCCAACCTCCTTGGGCGCCAACTTGAGGATGAGGTGTTTCATCCAACCACCTTGTGCCACCTCCAACCTCCTTGGGCGCCAACTTGTTGGAGCCATTCAATGATGCCACATCATGGGAGCCAACCATCTTGTGCCAACTCACCTTATTTTGGGCGTCCACCACAAGGAAGCTTGGTGATGGTTTGGATGTCCACCTTGATGCCACATCACCCTTTGTACCAAAACACGAGTCAAGTCCAAATTCACCCCTTGAAATTCGAGCTCTTCTCGAAATTTGGAACTTGACTAGCGATTGGATGTAGTCAAAGGGTTTTGGACTGCAGTACAAGTTAGCTTAAAATATAAAGTACGATGGTTCTAACCATCTGATCTCGACCTAGACCTTCCATTGGAGGTATTGGGTCGGATCTACGCTTAACGACCTTGCTTCGCTTTCACACGAGCTTACCTTGTAGCCTCGCTTCCGGTCTTCACCCGAGTACCTCGGCTTCCTCCGAAGTCCCTCCGGCGTTGCCAAGAGTATCGATATCTGCTATGATGCTTGCTCTATGTGAAGAAGAAGAAGTATATATATATATATATATATATATATATATATATATATATATATATATATATATATATATGTCAATGCGTGTTTATGTTTTAAAAAGAAAAAAAAAATGTCTAAAGTCTTCCGCTGTAAGAATTAAGAAGTATGCATAAAGTCTTCCGCTGTATGTAATGTAAGTATGTACGGTCGCGTCACGCGCCGCCCCTCCGGACATTCAGGGTCTGGAAAAGGGCGGGCGTTACACTTCAAGCCTTCCAAATGAAGATACATGAAACCGTAAGTCAAATGCATGGAAGGTTCAAGGAGATTGTGAATGGACTCCACATCATAGGTGAGCGAGTTGACAACCGGGATTTGGTAAGATACATACTTAAAGCATTTCCTAGAAATTCTCTATGGACTTCTATAGTTGATGCTATTAAAGTAACTAGGGATCTTTCTCAAATTAAAATTGATGAATTATTTTATGAGTTTGAATTACATGAGCAAACTAACATGTCCTCTAAGGAAAAGGGTTTAGCTCTATTTGTTGAAAAGAAAGAAAAGAAGAAGAAAGAAAGGAAGGAAGTGTCATCATCATCCGAATCGGAGCATGATGTTGGATCGAAGCGGATCGCTAGAGGGGGGGGGGTGAATAGCGATAAAAACTTTTTCTTTTAAATCGTTCGGTAGACAATTAAACGCAGTGGAAATGCAAATAAAAACTAAATGAGACAAATAGTTTTTTTACTTGGTTCGTAGCCTTCGGCTACTACTCCAAGGCCCTAACGGTCCTAGACCGTGTACAGAGGGCAATTCACTAAAAACTCCTCCTCGTTGGAGGTAGGAGTTTACGATTACAAAAAAAAAACACTTTTGAAGCACAAGATAGAGAGACACACCCTCTCTTCTATTAAAATGAAAATGCAACGAAAGAAAGCCTCGATTAACAAACTAATTGCAAGAAATGACAAGACAAGATTATACCAACAACTCGAAGATAGGACTTAAACTAGGGTTGTTGGAAGCACTTCGTTGTCGTAGAGTTGTCGGAGAGTCGCAGCGTTGCGGAGGCTTTTGAGCACTTGGAATTGATGATGAAACCCTAGGTTTGGCCCTCCTTTTATAGACTTTGAGCCCCTCATCGAATGGGTCTTCAACCAATCACAAATGGACACAAAAACTCCTTGAAATGGGGTGATAAGCCTTGACTCCTCGAATCTGATCATTGACCATCAGTCGACTGATGGCCATCATCGATCGTGATGGCGACATCGATCGAGTCTTGCGACCTCGGCGATCGATCGATTGCGGCGATCGAGTCCTCCAAGTCGATCGTGATGCTTGCTGCAAGTCAAAGTTAGCTCAACAAAAACATAATTTCGACGGTCGTCGACCGTCCGATCTCGACCTAGACCATCTATAGGATGTCTTTGGTCGGATCTACACTTAAGATCATCCCCGTAACGAGGATACGACCTCACTTACGCTCGCACACACGAGCTTACCTCGATACTTACATGTTGCTTTTGCTTCCGAACTTCCACTCGCTTGGCTCCTCGAAGTTACTCGAGTGTCGCCCGACCACCGCGGCTTCCTCCGGGTGTCGCTAGCCTTCAGCTCCAGCTATAGCAATTTACTGCACACTCGATTCAGCTCGTGAGATAACGACATGAGCTTAACTTTGTATCGTTTGCTATAATCAAAACTCAGGTTCGACTTAGGTGCCTACTGCACCAACAATCTCCCCCTTTTTGATTTATGGCAAACCCACATACAAAGTTAAGAAAAAAAACAAATTAAGTGCATTAAGTAAAATGAGCAAGAGATATGCATGAATGTGTAGGAGTAAAAACTCTTTTTCAAGTGCTCCCCCTTGAGGAATCCTCCCCCTTGACCGAGGGTGAGTACTTGAGAAAGGGTTTTAACTCTCCCCCTTGATATTTGCTACTAAAAAAAAGTTAAGTGACCGAAATTACTTAACATTGGCCATAGTGTTTAAAATAAGTTTTAAGTTAAGAAATCAAAAAATTGATTTCTTAACCTTGGCCTTTACTTCCATTTTGTTAACAATTTTACTTAAAGTTAAGTAAATTATTTTTTGTATTGTTAACGAAAACAAGTTAACTAAATGTGTTTAAGTTAAGAACTCCCTTAACTTTAAAGTTAAGTAAGTCTTGGCCATAAAAAAAATGATCCCTTAACTTTGGCCAAATGATCCCTTAACTTTGGCCTTTTTCTCCCCCTTTTTCCATATATCGAAAAGGGTGAGGCACCTAAGTGGAATAAAAAATAAGTTTTAATTTTAAAGTCCAAGCATGTTCCACATTATTTTGAAAATAATATACTGAAAATAAGTTTATCTATAAAATATTCGACTCATATTTGGCTTGATTGATATGAAGGATCAACCAGTCCTGGTCAGAGTCGGTTAGTATGTATGATTATACTCCGTGGTTCATAGCGATGCACTAGCTCTACATCTGGAACCAGGAGTAAGGTCCTAACATCTCACACCCATCTACGTGGCTAAGTACACAAACACATTAGTCCTATGTGTTGTGAGATGTATTGGCTCCTTAAATTTATAGGTGCATGATATCTAAGGTATGTCCTATGCTAGTTCCATAAAAATGAAATTAAAGAAATAGTAGTAAGAACATATAATTTACAAGTACCTATTCTATTATGCACATGCCCAATTTTCGTCTTAATAGACTAAATTCGGCTTCGGGTAGGGGTTTAGTAAATAGGTCTGCCAAGTTAGACTTCGATTCGACGTATTCGAGTTGTATGGCTCCGTTGGCTACATGTTCTCGAATGAAATGGTGTTTGACCTCTATATGTTTGGTCCTAGAGTGACATATCGGATTCTTTGTAAGATTAATTGAACTAATGTTATCTACGTGAAGTTTAGTATTCGTAAAGTCTAACTTAAAGTCGCGGAGAGTGTGCTTCATCCAAAGAAGCTGCGTGACACACTCACCCATCGCGATGTATTCGGCTTCGATAGTAGATAAAGCAACACAGTGTTATTTCCTACTGCACCAACTCACTAGACTCGAGCCGAGAAGTTGACAACAACCACTCGTGCTCTTTCTATTGAGCTTACTACCGGCATAGTCCGAATCGGAGTAGCCGGTTAGTTTGAACTCGGTAGATCTAGGATACCAAATACCGACATTAAGTGTACCCTTTAGATATCTAAGGATACGCTTAACTAGGGTTAGGTGAGACTCCTTAGCACAGGTTTGAAACTTGGCGCACATACTTACTGCGAATAGGATGTCAGGTCGACTCGCAGTTAAGTATAGGAGACTTCATATCGCGCTCCTATAGTACTTTAAGTCAATGGACTTACTTTCTAGGTCTTCTCCTATGTTAACATTAATCGCCATTGGGGTGTTTATTACCTTAGCGTCTTGCATTCCAAATCTTTTAATTAACTCCTTAGTGTATTTTTGTTGATATAGGTATATACCATCCTTAGTTTGTTTAATTTGTAGACCTAAAAAGAAACTTAACTCGCCTACCAAGTTCATTTCGAACTCACTTTCCATGAGCAAAACGAACTCGTTTAGTAAGGCTGAGTTAGAGGTTCCAAAAATTATATCATCTACGTAAATTTGAGCTATGAATATTTCTTTACCTAAGGTTTTTACGAAGAGAGTTGGGTCAACTAAGCCTTGGTTAAACCCTTTTGGCTTAAGATGGATTGAAAGTCTCTCGTACTAAGCTCGAGGAGCTTGTTTAAGTCCATAGAGAGCTTTCTTATGTTTTAGAACATGGTCGGGTTTATCTAGATTTTCGAATCCGGGGGGTTGGCTAACATAAACTTCTTCTTTAATGTATCCATTTAGGAATGCCGACTTAACATCCATTTGAAACAGCTTAAATCCTCGATGTGCAGCATAAGCTAGCAACATTCGAATGGATTCGAGTCTAGCTACAGGGGCATAGGTTTCGTCGTAATCTAAGCCTTCGACTTGACTAAACCCTTTGGCGACTAACCTAGCCTTGTTTCTAACTACTTCACCTTTATCATCAAGCTTATTTCGAAACACCCACCTTGTTTCAATTATCGTTTTGTCTTTAGGTGGTGGTACTAGTTCCCACACTTCATTCCTAGTGAATTGAGCTAGCTCTTCTTGCATTGCAATAATCCAATCGGGATCAAGAAGAGCTTGTTCAATTGATTTGGGTTCTATCTTTGAAATTAAGGAAATTTGACTAAGGTTCCTATAGGATGCTCTAGTTCGAACTCCTAGATCAGGATCTCCTATCACTTGATCGATAGGGTGGTTTGTCTGAATCCTAGATTGGGTTGGGTTTGTGTCACCTAATGCTTGATCAATTGAGTGACTTGATTGAACACTAGTTTGACTCGGATCACTTGTCACTTGGTCGACAAGAGAAGTTGGTTGATGTGGATTAGACTCGATCTCAGGGTCGGAGACGAGTTTGGTATCAGTGGGCTCAACACTTGGGGTCATTAAGGGTTTTGTAGGTTCGGGTATTTCATCGAACACTACATTAATAGTCTCTTCGACTTTAAGGGTATCGTGGTTATATACCCTATAGGCCCTACTCGTGGTTGAGTATCCTAAGAAGATTCCGGTGGAGATTTTGGATTTGAATTTCCCAAGGTGGTTCTTAGTGTTTAAGATATGTACCTTACATCCAAATACCCTAAAGTACTTGATGCTGGGCACTTTATTGTGATAAATCTCGTAGGAGGTCTTAAGGTGCCTCTTTACCATAAGGATCCTATTCTGGACATAGCAAGTCGTGCTAACGGCTTCTGCCCAAAACCTATCGGGTAGGTCATATTCGTTCAACATGGTCCTAGCGGCTTCTTGTAGAGTTCGGTTTTTCCGCTCCACTAGGCCATTTTGTTGAGGGGTCCTAGGGCAAGAGAATTCATGGTGGTATCCGTTTAGGTTACAGAAGTCGGTGAACCTTTGATTTTCGAATTCACCACCATGATCGCTTCTAAGTCTTTTAACCTTAAGGTTTTTTTGATTCTCGATTAATTTGAATAGATTGATTAATTGATCTAGGGTATCATTTTTATGTTTGATGAACCTAACCTAGGTAAACCTGGAGTAGTCGTCAATTATGACTAAGCAATATTGACTTCTATTGAGTGACTTGGCTCCATGTGAATCGAATAGATCCATATGCAGGAGCTCAAGTACACTTGAGGTTCATTCTTGGTTAGTTAATTTGTGTTGTGAACTAGGTTGTTTTCCTTGTTGACAAGCATTACAGATTTTATTAACCAAATTGTTGAGGTTGGGTAAGCCTCTGACTAAGCCACTCTGACTCATCTTGTGGATGAGTCTTGGGTGCGAGTGACCGAGTCGTCGGTGCCACAACCATGATTCCTCTTCCTGTGTCATAAGACATTTGGCTGAGTATTTGATTAAGTTAATTGTATAAATGTTATTTGTCCTAGTTCCTTTGAGTATTGTTTTAGCTGTTTTATTTGTTTTAATTACACATTCATTATCTAAAAATACGACCTTATAGTTATTGTCACATAATTGGCTTACGCTAAGCAGGTTATATTCAAAATTCTCTACAAGTAATACATTTTTAATAACAAAATTTGAGTTAAGCTCAATATCACCTGATCCGATGATTTTGAGCTTGCCGTTATTCCCAAAGGCTACCGATCCTTGTCGTTTGAATCGAAGCTTTGTGAATTTGAGTTGATCCCCGGTCATGTGTCGGGAGCAACCGCTGTCCAACATCCATTGACCCTACACACAAGGTGGTTGGATTGGATGTTAGATTTTTTTTTATATTATTTTTTTTTTAAAAATTGGTTGTAAGTTTTTAAACCTAGGTCATCTCACCTGTGTTAATATGATCAAGCATGTTATACTTATGTGTTTTTTGTGAGATGACTTCCAATTAAGTTTATTAATTGCATTTAGGTTCAAGTAATTTTATGTTAGATTTGGATTTGACCCTAGGCTTGTCAAGTTTACCTTTTCAAGATCATGGCTTCTAAGTCGTGGCGAGGCACAGAGGCCTTCTTTTATCGGATCATCGACCACTTCCTTAGACAAAGCCATTTTCAAGAAAATGATGACTTGACTCACCTAAGACTATTTCCTGGTCTAACTGGTTATTTTTGAAAGAGGCTCCCCGAGGCTCAATCTTTTCGAAGGATTTTAGTTGGTTATGTATGTGTTCTAAGTGAGTTCACAAGTTAAAAAAAAACAAAACAAACAAAAAAAAATTCTAAGCATGCAATTTCTAAGTTAAAGCACAAACATGTTTTGTACTGGCTCCCCCTAGACCGTTGAATCGGTTCGGTCTATCCACATAGTGGATTTGGTCCTTGGGAACCCAGTACGGGTTGGATCCTAGAGTTGAAATCAAAAAGTTCTTAGGGACCCATGCTTGGACATGTTTCCTATGTTGACTTACAATCGACATATACGACCTATTAGTCGTGTTTGAGTTAAACCCTAGTCCAGCCTTGTTGTACACGGCCCTTTGAGATCCAAGTAGGAGGTCAAGTCCTTTGGATCCCGAAGTGAACCTTTCCAACGTGTTCCTAAGATCTTCAACTTGACTTTTTAAGAGAGAGTTCTCAACTTCGAGCTTTTCAACTCGAGTTGAGTCCTTCTCTTGAACTCGACTAGTCGAAGAGGTTAGGGAGACCTCGTGTTTGAGGAGTTTAACCTCCTCAACAAGGGTCTCGACCTTGGACTCGGACTTAGCTAATTTCCTAGACAAAAACCTGACCGTATTATGTAAAGTATTAAATAAAGTTCGACTCACTTTAAGGGTATCTTTTGAACCGGATGCGTATCCGTGGCTTGACTTGAAGGTAGCTTCGTAGTCCGAGTCATCCTCAGGTTCTGACTCAAGTTCAGGTTCGGTCTCCGTGTCTGACTCAATCGATTTCGCCATGAAGACGTGGTCTTCGTCTTCTTCGGATGACGCTTCTTCCCATGTCACGTTGAGGGCCTTCTTGTGCTTAGGTGCTTGGTGGTTGAGCTTGGGGCACTCGGACTTGATATGTCCAAACCTGTTACACTCATAACACCTAATATTAGAACTTTTAGGCTTACCTTGGTTGGGTCGAGTCGTGGTTCTCTTTCGTCCCTTGGCTATCCTTCGAGCTAGGTTCATTAGTTCGGCAGTCAACTCCGGGTCAACTTCTTCTTCGGACTCGTCTTCCTCCTCGGTTGGTGGTGGCTTGCTTGCGATTTTCTTCTTCTTTGAACCTGCAAACAAGGCTATACCCCTCTCGGGTTCCGAGTTGGACTGCTCATGTAATTCGAAATCTGAGAATAATTCATCTATTCTAACTTTAGAAAGGTCCTTGGAGACCTTGTAGGCGTCGACCATGGATGCCCACAAGGTAGTCCTCGGAAAAGAGTTTAGAACATACCTTATAAGGTCGCGGTTTTCGACCTTTTGCCCGATTGCGTGTAGGTTGTTGACGATGTCCTGGACGCGGGCGTGCAATTGTCTTGTCGTCTCGTGTTCCTGCATTTTTAGTGTGTACAATTTATTGAACAACAAATCACATTTGCAAACCTTAGCTTGATCCGATCCTTCGTGTAATTCGATCAGCCTCGTCCAGAGATCTCTTGCGCTGATGAAGGGTCCGACTCGGTTCAGCTCCTCCTTGGATAGCCCGCACTGCACCATTTGAGTCGCCTTTGCATCTGCCTCGACTTGTCGTTTAGTGGCAATGGACCAATGATTGTAATCCAAGGATTCACCTTCTTCATTAGTAGGAAGGGTGAACCCGGTTTGGATCACAATCCACATCTCTATTTGGGTTTTTATGAAGCACTCCATCCGACCTTTCCAGTAACGGAAATCGTCACCATTGTAAAACGGTGGTCGGACGGTGCTAAAACCCTCGAGATTGGCCATTAACACGAAAGACACAAAGAGACGAAGACGAAGAAACTAGCAACGACAAAAACACAAAAGCAAGTACCAAGACTCGCGTCTTGGATTAGTAGTGCGGGAGAAAAAACCTAACAAATCAAAATAAATAATAATAAAAATAAACAGAATTAAAAGAGAAATAAATCTGTAAAAAAGGCTAGATTGGTGGTTTCACTAAATCTTAGCAACCCCCGGCTCTGATACCAATTGTTGGATCGAAGCGGATCGCTAGAGGGGGGGGGTGAATAGCGATAAAAACTTTTTCTTTTAAATCGTTCGGTAGACAATTAAACGCAGTGGAAATGCAAATAAAAACTAAATGAGACAAATAGTTTTTTTACTTGGTTCGTAGCCTTCGGCTACTACTCCAAGGCCCTAACGGTCCTAGACCGTGTACGGAGGGCAATTCACTAAAACACTCCTCATTGGAGGTAGGAGTTTACGATTACAAAAAAAAAAACACTTTCGAAGCACAAGATATAGAGACACACCCTCTCTTCTATTAAAATGAAAATGCAACGAAAGAAAGCCTCGATTAACAAACTAATTGCAAGAAATGACAAGACAAGATTATACCAACAACTCGAAGATAGGACTTAAACTAGGGTTGTTGGCAGCACTTCGTTGTCGTAGAGTTGTCGGAGAGTCGCAGCGTTGCGGAGGCTTTTGAGCACTTGGAATTGATGATGAAACCCTAGGTTTGGCCCTCCTTTTATAGACTTTGAGCCCCTCATCGAATGGGTCTTCAACCAATCACAAATGGACACAAAAACTCCTTGAAATGGGGTGATAAGCCTTGACTCCTCGAATCTGATCATTGACCATCAGTCGACTGATGGCCATCATCAGTCGACTGATGGCAGCATCAGTCGACCTCCGGCGGTCGATCGATTGATGGCGATCGAGTCCTCAAGTGATCGGTGATGCTTGTTGCAAGTCAAAGTTAGCTCAACAAAAACATAATTTCAACGGTCATCGACCGTCCGATCTCGACCTAGACCATCTATAGGATGTCTTTGGTCGGATCTACGCTTAAGATCATCCCCGTAACGAGGATACGACCTCACTTACGCTCGCACACACGAGCTTACCTCGATACTTACATGTTGCTTTTGCTTCCGGACTTCCACTCGCTTCCTTCGGCTCCCTCCGAAGTTACTCGAGTGTCGCCCGACCACCGCGGCTTCCTCCGGGTGTCGCTAGCCTTCTGCTCCAGCTATAGCAATTTACTGCACACTCGATTCAGCTCGTGAGATAACGACATGAGCTTAACTTTGTATCGTTTGATATAATCAAAACTTAGGTTCGACTTAGGTGCCTACTGCACCAACACATGACTCAAGTAGTGATGAAGACTCATCTAGCGAGATGGCCAACTTTGTCAAGAAACTCTATAGAAAATCAAAGGAGTTCAAGAATAGAGAAGCAAGGAAGGGGTCTCATTCTTCAAGAGGTAAAATTAGTGGTAATTCAAATTTTAATAATAATGTGATTTGCCATGCTTGCAATAAGAAGGGGCACATAAAGCCAAATTGCCTGGAGCTAAAGAAGAAGGAAGAAAAAGAAAAGAAAAAGAAAGACAAGAAGAAGAAGAAGAAGAAGGAGGCCATGGTATCTCGAACCACATGGGACACACCAAGTGTTGAAGATTCTTCCTCCGATGATGAACTTTGCCACATCACACGCCATGTGGTACTCATGGCCCTAGGAGATGACTCCAGCACATCAAGCCAAGAAGAAGGCTCCTCAAGTGATGAATCGTCATCTAGTGACGATGAGGTAATGAACTCTCCTAAAGTTAAGCTTCTCTATAAATCAATTGCCTATCTTAAAGAAGCTCTAGATAAGTCTAAATCTAAGGTTAAGAGCATGAAGGTAGAATTAAAGGCCATTAGAAATGAAAAACCTTCACATGTTGATTCTTGCATGCTTAAGGAAGAAAATGACAAACTTAAGGATGAGGTTAGTGAATTAAAGGCATGTTTAGAGAAATTTACAAATGACTCAAAATATCTTGACATGATCCTTAGCCAACAAAGAGCCATTTACAATAAGGCCGGTATAGGATATAAGCCAAAAGAAAAAGAAGTTGCCTATATTTCATTGATTAATAGGAAAGCAACCATTAAGGGTAAGGTCAAGAAAGCATGGGTACCTAAGAAGTTTTTACTTAATGCTACCGGTCCAAATGTTTGGGTACCAAAAGCTTGTGTTTTTCATGTGATTTAGGTAGGTGAGCAAGGTTTGTGGATTGTGGATAGCGGTTGCTCAACACACATGACCGGGGATGTGAGCAAGTTCTCCACAATTAAGTATGTGAAGAAGGGAGCGGTGTCTTTTGAAAATAGTGGAAAACTCAAGATATTAGGTAGAGGTACAATTAAGGTATCCCCCAAAATTGTCATTCACAAAGTTTTACTAGTTGAAAATATGAAATTTAATTTATTAAGTGTTAGTCAACTTTGTGATGCAAGCTACCATGTTTCTTTTGAATCCTCTAAATGCATGATTAGACACAAGGAATTAAATGATTGTATGTTAGTTGGATATAGGAAATCAAACATTTATTATGTTGATCTTTCATATGCCTCTAACATTTCTACTAAGTGTCTTGTTGCAAAAGAAGAAGAGAGTTGGCTATGACATAGGAGATTGGGGCACATCAACATGAAAAACATAGCCAAGGTAGCCAAGATGGAGTTGGTCAAAGGGCTACCAAAGATCAAGTATGTCAAGAACAAAATGTGTGATGCATGCCAAGAAGGAAAACAAACAAAAGCATCACACAAAGGTAAAACCTTAACTAATACTTCCTTACCATTAGAACTATTGCATCTTGATTTATTTGATTGCCATAGTACTCCTTCTTTAAATGGTAACAAATATTGTTTAGTCATAGTAGATGATTTTTCTAGGTATACTTGGGTTTATTTTATGAAACATAAGGATGATACCTTAGAAATAATCATAGGATTTAGTAAAAGGGTTGAAAATGAAAAGAGTCTCAAAATCAACCGGATCTGTAGTGATCATGGTGGTGAATTTGAGAATTCTAAATTTTCACATTTTTGTTTAGAGCAAGGGTACAAGCATGAGTTCTCTTGTCCTAGAACATCCCAACAAAATGGAGTGGTGGAAAGGAGAAATCGTGCCCTACAAGAGGCGGCTAGGACTATGCTTAATGCATATTCTCTACCTAGCTACTTGTGGGCGGAAGCGGTTAATACCGCTTGCTATATCCAAAATAGGGTTCAAATCCATAGGTTTTTAGGAAAGACACCATTTGAATTATGGAATGGGACTATTCCCACAATTCATTATTTCAAAGTCTTTGGATGTAAAGTTTATATTCTAAACACCAAAGATAACTTAGGAAAATTTGAATCCAAAGCGGATGAGGGAATCCTAGTTGGATACTCATCCACAAGTAGAGGATATAGAGTCTACAATAAGAGAACCCAAGGGATTGAGGAGTCCTCCAATGTTCAATTTGATGAAACCACTAGTACCTACCCTAGAAAGTCCTCCATTGATAAGGATATTAATGACAATAATCAAGACATTACCCAAAAACTTCAAAATTTGACCATAAGGGGTAATGATCAAGGGGGAGGAAGAGGAGATTCCGATGATGAAAGAAGGGTGGAAGATAACAATGATCAATATGAAACCCCTTCTAGAACCCTAAGAATTCATCAAGATCATCCACTTGACCAAGTAGTAGGAGATATATCTCAAGGAGTAAGAACTAGGTCATTTCATAGACCTCCTACTAGTCAAGTTGCTCTTATTTCACAAATTGAGCCTAAATCGATCAATGATGCATTATATGATCCGGATTGGATTTTGGCAATGCAAGATGAATTGGCTCAATTTGAGAGGAGTCAAGTATGGGAGTTAGTACCTAGACCCAATGGTAGCACCATAATTACTACAAGATGGGTCTTTAGAAATAAGCTAGATGACCAAGGAAATATCACTAGAAATAATGCTAGGTTGGTTGCTAGGGGATTCAATCAAGTTGAGGGGCTTGACTATGATGAGACTTATGCCCCGGTTGCTAGATTAGAATCTATTAGAATTCTCTTAGGGTATGCTTCCTATATGGGATTTAAACTTTACCAAATGGATGTTAAATCGGCATTCTTAAATGATTATATTAAGGAGGAAGTATATGTAGAGCAACCACCCAGGTTTGAGAACATAGATTATCCAAACCACGTATATAAGCTTAGGAAAGCATTATATGGGTTAAAACAAGCTCCCCGGGCATGATATGAAAGATTGCCATCTTTCTTAATTTCTAAGGATTTTAGAAGAGACCAAGTAGATCAAACCTTGTTTATAAAGTCAACATTAAAGGATATCTTTATAGCCCAAATATATGTTGATGACATTATATTTGGGTCAACAAATGATGATCTTCTTCAAGACTTTATAAAAAACATGGAAAATGAATTTGAAATGAGTTTAGTTGGAGAGCTCAACTTTTTCCTAGGGTTACAAGTCAAACAAACCAATGAAGATATTCATATTTATCAAACCAAATATGCAAATGAAATGATCAAGAAATTTGGTTTGGAAAATGCGAAAATTGTAACCACTCCTATGGCCACTAGCACTAGAATAGATAGTGATCATGGTGGTAAATCAATTGATCTTAAACTTTATAGGAGTATGATTGGTAGCCTACTATACCTAACCGCTAGTAGACTTGATATCTTGTTTGCGGTAGGTATGTGTGCAAGATACCAATCTTGTGCCAAAGAATCACATTTAGTAGCCGTTAAGAGAATTTTAAGATATATTAAAGGCACCCTAAATGTAGGACTTTGGTATCCTAGGACTAGGTCCTTTGAGTTGCTTGGCTATACCGATTCTGATTATGCCGGTTGTAAATTGGATAGGAAGAGTACTAGTGGTGGATGCCAATTTCTTGGGTCCTCCCTAGTTAGTTGGAGTAGTAGGAAGCAACATTGTGTTGCTTTATCAACCACCGAAGCCGAAAATGTGGCTATGGGTGGTTGTGTAGCTCAATTACTTTGGATGAGACATACTCTTGTAGACTATGAGCTACACTACTCTAACATTAAAGTTTATTGTGATAATGTGAGTACCATCAACTTGACCAAAAATCCAGTACATCACTCTAGGACCAAGCACATTGAAGTGAAACATCACTTCATAAGAGATCATGTGGCAAGAGGGGACATTGAACTTAATTATGTAGAATCTAAGTCCAACCTTGCCAATATCTTCACCAAAGCTCTTCCCGAAACCGAATTTTCATCATTAAAGAGAGAGCTTGGTATGTGCTTTGTAGAGTAAAGGTCTAGGTTTGCATGATACCATATTCATATGTTAGCCTTATACCTTGATGCATCTCACAAAAGCCTTAAGAAACCTTGATTTTTGTATTGAGACACTTAGAAATATGTGAGATGATAGGGAAGGTGTACTTGGCTCTTCATGCTTGTTATGATGCATTACTATGAGCCAATGACACACCTAGAGACATGAATACCTTATGGACCAATCATTGGGAAGGCTTGTATTCAAGTAATGAATACATAGCTCTAAGAACATGGTTGGAAATTCCAAATCATATATATTTTAAACTATATTCATCATATTTTGAAAATAATTTTCAAGTGGAACACAAAAGTGATACAAAGTTTGTAAAAATATTTAGAACTTTTGTTAAGTTCCAAGTTTGTGTCAATCTTGAAATCTTGAAAACATATATTTTTCAAACTATTTTTCCTTAATAAAGTATGATTCCAGAAATGTGTATGCAAAATTTCATGATTTTTTGAGGCTTCTAGAATTTCTAACGCATTTCTAAAGTTGGGCTGAAAAGGTTGAAATTTCGATTTCAGACGTAGCAGTCGACTGGTTCAGAAACCAGTCGACTGATACACTGTATTTTCTGATAATTAGCTCTATTTTCTGATATTTAGTGTATCCTTGATGCCCTAAAACTATAGCATGATAATATTGCGTATAAACAAAGTTTTAGGACTGTTTAATGCAATGTTTTAGGGGGAGTTTCATAAATTATATCTTTTTCATCCCCAAACTTCCATTGTTGGTGCAAGTTAGGACTTAATTTTTGAATTTTTGGTATGCTTTGCTTCAAATATTATTTACACATCATGAGTCATATCTTGGATTAAGGGGGAGCTTAATATCAATCTTATACCTTAGTCCAATATACAACAATTTTAATTCCTTCATTTATGAATCCTTCTCTTTTTGATGTATGTCAAAGGGGGAGAAGGAATGTTTAAGTTAGAATTGAAAATATGATTATGTGTATCTTTAAAAGACCTAACTTAAATGATTGCCAAACATCAAAAAGGGGGAGATTGTTGGTGCAACAATGCTCCAAGAATTTATATGTTTTGATGTTTGGATAATCATCTAAGTTAGGTAATGTTTTGTGATCTAATTACGAACATGTTTAAGTGACAGGAAAATCCAAGGATGAAGACTTGGTAAAAGAGAAGTCCAAGTATGATCTTGGCAAGGAAAGTCCAAGGGACGGACTTGGCAGCATAATACCAAGCTTGTAGTCTTGGCAGCGTAAAGTCCAAGTGAACCTTGGCAAAGGAAGACCAAGTATGATCTTGGCAAAGGAAGTCCAAGGGATGGACTTGGCAGCGTAAGACCAAGCTTGTAGTCTTGGCAGCGTAAAGTCCAAGTGAACCTTGGCAAAGGAAGTCCAAAGTAAGGTCTTGGCAGCATAAGTCCAAGCTTATATTCTTGGCGGCGTAAAGTCCAAGCATTTGGCAACCCAAGATATGATGAAACCGAAGGAAGCTCTTGGAAGCAAAGCACAGAGGATGAACAAGTCGCGGACTCGGAGGGATCCTGGAGGCGCAAGGCTTAATGAGGAGCTAGAAGGTTGAGTCTAGGTCTAGGGTGTAAAATCAAGTATGAATTACTCATACTTGATGAGTATCAGTCGACTGATAGGATGTATCCCGACCGTCGTCAGTGCTCGATCGAGTCGTGGTGAAAGCTTGACCATCGATCGCTTGCTTTAACGATGCTGGCATCGATGTTAGAATCACCGACCGCCAACAAAGGATGTCGATCGATCAACGTAAATACGAGCACAGAATATAGTCGCACTTGACTACGGCCTACGATCAGTCGACTGATCACTCCATCAGTCGACTGATGGAGGGATCAGTCGATTGATCACATGGCCGTTGGAAATTGCGGCTACGAATCTCCACGGAGATTGTGGTTCGCCGCTGTTGGCGGCGAATGATGATGGTAGGCATCAGTCGACTGATCGAAGCCCAACGGGAAAAATAACCCCTCTTCTATAAAAAGGGGCCTTGGGGAGCTTGGTGAATCTAGTGCTCTCATTCCTAGCTATACCCTCGTGCTCACCAAGCTTTCCCAAGTGCTTTAGTGATTCTAAACCTCCTCTTCTCTAGATTTTAATCTTCCATCATTGTAAAGAAGAGGAGAGCATTGTAAGAAAATGTTTCTCCACCTTGGTTCATCCAAAGGAGGTTTTAGTGAAGATTGGCTAGGGCTAATCCACCTTACGGATTGCCGTGGAGTAGGAGCGTCATCTCCGAACCACGTACATCGGGTGTTAGCATTGCTTTCATTGTTTTCTTATTCGTATTCTTATTTGTATTTGTATTGCTTCCGCTAACGTATTTGTAGAAACGAAGAAAAGCTAATCACCCCCCTCTAGCCATTCCAAAGATCCTAACATAATTAACTATTAATTATAGAACGATCATGAGTGGCACCTAGTAGTACATCATGATCTCCAATTAACCGAAAAGATCAACGGTTGATCCTGAACTATTTCTGAAACCCTTCAGCAGCTACATTAAATCATGCTTCGTTCTCTTCACACATTTTATACCCACATAGTTCAGGACATGGTCTATAGTGTTAGTCCCCACTAGGTTGGCTACGTCACACCTAGCCCAAGTATCATTTCCTCATCCTACGGATTCTAGTTACTCCACATGTATCCGAGAGTACCTTACTCTAAACATATAATGCTTTAGCCAAAGACTTTAGTAACAATCCGACGAGAGGCCATGGGTATATATCTCCTCGCAAGGAGTGGTGAACCCTTTATAGGCTATTCAAATGCCTTCGGTCACTTCGACTTATACCCAATCATCCCGGGTCCACATCTCCTCAGAGATGCTTGCTTAAGATGTCAAAGCATAAGTCTTCATGACCAAGATGACTTGAATACCGTAAGTCAAAGGAACATCGCACTTAAGCTGCAGTAAGAACTTCATTGACATATCCATATATGCAGAGAACCATATGAAGCCTTACGGCTGGTCACTCCAATGAACTAGTTACCATAAGTAGCATCCACTATTAACTCCGGACATCACAATGTCTTTAGCCAGTGAGAATCAGCTGCTTGGATACACCAAGGAGTATATCTCGTGCTAGTCTTAACAGAATTGATGGTGTCCAAATCCATCAATTCATCGACTAGGGATAATTTCAATACATCACAATTGCATTTGTAGAGATACTCACTAGTTGTGAACCAATCACAAATTCTCTCTTGCTATGAATCGTATCATGGACATTCAGTAAATGAGTTTAAGATCTAATCAAATACATGAAAACATGTATACTCAAATAGTGAATCTTCATTTATCATATAAATGGTTCAAACATAAGGCGATTGCCTTAGGACACCTCTAATATATTACTAACAAACTCCCACTTGGCCTAATGCCAATCGTTATGGTATCCAATACCATAAGCTCTAACATGACCCTCAAACTTACTTTGAGGTAATGCCTTAGTTAAAGGATCTGCTAAGTTTCTTTCAGTGGAAATCTACTCGATTTGTATTTCCTTCCTACTAATGATCTCTCTGATCAAATGATAGCGGCCAAGCACATGTTTGGATCATTGATGAGACCACATCAAGTTCAGAGATGAACTTTTTGATCCAAACCGCTTCCTTTGCTGCTTCCAAAGCTGAAATGTATTATGCCTCAGTGGCATAATCCACTATAGTGTCTTGCTTGGAACCTTTTCAACTTATTGCGCCTCCATTCAAGGTGAACATGTACCCAGACCTAGACCTAGAATCATCCTTGTCTGTCTGGAAGCTGGCATCCGTATACCCGCGTATCACCATGTCCCCTTCTCCATATATCAGGAACACATCCTCAGTTCTTCTTAAGTACTTAAGGATTGTCTTAACAGCCGCCCAATGATCCATTCCTGGATCAGACGAGTATCTGCTCATGACACTCAGAGCATACGATACTTCGGGTCTCGTACATAACATAACATACATGATAAATCCTATTGCAGATGCATAGGGAATCTTACTCATGCAAATCCTCTCGTCTTCTGTGTGCGGACACATAGACTTTGAAAGGTGTATCCCATGCCCGATGGGTAGGAAACCTTTCTTGGATTCCTACATGCTAAACCTCTTTAGTACTCAGTCTATATATGTAGACTGCGAAAGACCAAGCAACCGCTTCTATCTATCCCTATAGATCTTAATTCCGAGGATGTAGGTTGCTTCTCCCAGGTCTTTTATGGAGAATGTTTTGGACAACCAAATTTTAACTGACTGTAAGATAGAAACATCGTTTCCTATAAGTAATATGTCATCGACATACAATACTAGGAACACGACTGCACTCCCACTAACCTTCTTGTACACACAAGGTTCGTCCAGATTTTGTGAGAAATGAAACTTTTTGATTGTCTCATCAAAACGGATATTCCAGCTCCTGGATGCTTGCTTCAGTCCATATATGAGCCGTCACAGTTTGCAAAACTTGGTTTTATCAACCGATGTGAAACCCTCAGGCTGTATCATATACACGTCCTCGAGTAGGTTTCCATTAAGGAAAACTATTTTCACATTTATCTTCTATATCTCATAATCATATTGATGTTGGTGCAATCGGCCCAGGTTGACTCGAGTTTGACTCGAACAGTACTTTGATAGTATTTTGATGATAGACAAAACTCATGACATGGGATTGTCATGGGAAAGTCCAACATGGTGTTGGCATGGAAAATCCAAGCATGGAGCTTGGTGTGGGAAAGTCCAACTTGGAGTTGGCATGGAAAATCCAAGCATGGGGCTTGGTGTAGGAAAATCCAAAGCATTGCGAAGCCGTGCGCTTGGTGCTTGGTGAGAAATGCATTGTGAAGTCATGCGCTTGGTGCATGTGGGAAGTCTTAAGGACTTGGCAAGTTCACTAGGCTCGGGGTCCTTGAGTCGGTGAAGGATGGCATTGCGAAGTCGTGCGCTTAGTGCATCCAAGGGACCGCTGGACAGGGAGCGAATGGAGTGAGGCCCAAGGGAAGCATACTTCGAGGGCATGAGACGCGAAGGATGGCATTGCGAAGCCGTGTGCTTGGCGCATTCGAGGGATGTAGGCCGAGGGAAGAGAGCTTCGTTTGGGAACTCCATGAGGGATGAGGTGGACTTGGCCAAGTGGCTAAGACTGGTTGTCAGATGCTCAAACAGCTTGATGTTTGAGGTTTTACCCGACATCAGTCGACTGACATAGGTGCCAGTCGACTGCTCTAGGTCATATGAGTTTGACCGGTTCGATCAACAGAGTCCGGCCGATCGATCGCATAGAGGGCAATGATCGTTGACAACATCGATCGGTCGATAGCACTGTGCATGGGCACAGAAGCTAGTCGAGCTCGCCAGCACTCGACTGATGGGACCAGTCGACTAATGGGTATCATCAGTCGACTGATGTGTGATCCGTTGGAACTTAACCAATGTGGATCTGGCCGTTGTGAGACAACGGCTACATGACCAGTCGACCGATGGTCACGATCAGTCGACTGATGCGCGCGAAATCAGCTTGATGCAGGTTATAAATGGAGCTCAAGTGAAAAGATTTCACCAAGACTTTAAGGAAGCTATTGGAGGGGAATTGCTGCTGCATTTCAGTCCTTCAAGAGCCATCCAAAGCAAGCTACAAGCAAAGCGTTCAAAGCAAGCGTTGTAAAGTGTTCTTTACGTGTATTCCGTATTTGTCTTTGTATTGCTTGTATTTCATTACTTAGTGTAATTGCTTGTGAGAGGTTTCTCCACCTCCGACGTATTGTCGAGAAGGAGTTGTTTAGTTAGTGTCGTGCGCATAACTAGAGCTTGGTGAGCTCGCCCATGGAGTAGGAACCATTCGGTTCTGAACAACATATATTGCCGTGTCTTGTGTGTGATTGTTTATTGTTGTTATTTGTATTGTTATTCCGCTGCGTATATTAATGACAATTGTAGACATGCACGCAAGAACGAGTAAATTCCACCGTACGATGATTGAGGGCTATTCACCCCCCTCTAGCCGGCCAACACAACCACATCGATCCCCTACAAGTAGTATCAGAGCCAAGGAGCTTGTCAAGGACTAACCGCCGACACAAGCACTACAAGATGGCCGACTACAACCTCTAACCACCAAAATTCAAAGGAGATTTTCTATGGTGGAGAAGAAAAATGGAGGTATATCTAGAAACCGATTTTGATTTTATGATAATCCTAGAAAACGGTTTCAAATTGCCTAGGGATGAAAGAAATAGGCATATTGAGAAGTCAAGGTGGACCCAAGACCAAATCAAGGACTCCAAGATAAATCTCAAGGTAATTGAATTACTTAGTGATTTGATTCCTAACAATATTTGGTCTAGATTGGGTGACTATAGGGATCCAAGGGAACTATGGAATAAGATAATAAAATTCCAAGAAAATTCCCAATCGGCACAAGTAGAGGAGAATGCCGAGGAAGAAGCACCCATCACATTTGAAGATGTTGATGATTTGGTGGAGACCTCCACCTCTAGCATTGAGGGGGAGGAAAGGATTTTCATTCCAGAGCAAGATCAAAATGAAGTTTTTACCTTCGGAAGAAGTGAAGAGGCCTCCACCACCTCCCTAGGTAACTCAAGTGTTGTTATTTTAAATAAAAATCACATAATATGCTTTGAGTGTAGGGAGAAAGGGCATTACAAAATTAAATGCCCTAAATTGGCTAAGGAAAAGGCATCGACACCAAAAGTCAACTCAAAGTCAAAGGATGCCTGTGTCCCCTCAATTAAGAGCAAAGAGCACATTGTGTGCTTTAAATGCAATCAAAGGGGACATTACCGAAGTCAATGCCCTAGGGGGAGGAAGAAAGGGCAAGAAGGTGTATCTCATGTAGGGGGTGTTGGGTTTCCGGCACCGCGGCGTGTGTGTGTTCGATCATGTTTCGTAAACATGAACACAGCGGAAGCAATAAAAATAATAAATACTCCTATTTATTACAACACACACAACACATGCATGCATATTACAACAAGTGTAGACATAACCGTAAATTTAAATTTGCAATAAAAGGAAATTTATCTACGTTATACCTTTCGTATGACGTGTAGCGGGAACGGCATCAACCGGAACGATCCTCGCTAGAATCGTCTCTATCCGTATCCACGCCGAGTTCCTCGGGATGACTTCGCTAAGCCACGTGCTTCGTCTTTGTACGGGTTACTAGCCTCGTGTTGAAGACGACGTGATCGAGAGATGATCACGATCCGAATCCAAATTCGGATCCAAAACGAGTCCTCAAAACTCGCTTCTCCGGAGAGGTATTCGTCAACCGATTGACGAATCCTTCGTCCTCCACCTCAGAGGATTACCGGAGATTGAATCCCCGGTAAGTTATCCGCTGTCGGAGCTCTAACCGTCGTCCAAACGACGCTCCGACGAGAGGAGAAGAAGCTGTCCAGAAAACTGGACACGCGGCGCCGGCCAAGAACAAGGAAGCCAAGTGCTCACCTTTTCACCGAGGCCTAGGGAGATCACCGGAGGGTCGCCGGAGGATCACCGGCTGAAGCTTGGTCGCCGACACAAGGGGGTTGGGCGGCCAAGGAGCTTGGGCGGCAACACTAGGTTGGGCGGCAACTCCAACTAGGGTTTTGGATTAGTGCTTAATTATCCATTAAGCCCTCTTTTATAGAGAACTAATTCTTTTAATGGTTAATGGATCATATCCATAAAGCCCGTTAACCCGCTCCATTAAGATAAGTTAAAATAAACCAAACCATGATGGTTTATTTTAAGTTAAAACGAACCGAACCAACTTTTGGTTCATTCGTTTAAAATAAACCAAACCCTTTGGTTTATTCTCCTCCATTGGATTAGAACCAAACCATTTTGGTTCATCCATTATGTCTTCATAAGACACGGCCCATCCATGCTTCCATTGCGACTGAAACGATTTCATGCTCGCTTTATGTTTGGTCCAACCAAACCTAGTTTCTCTCGGTCTGAGAATCCTATTCTCAAGCTCGTTTTAAATCCTTTGGATTACGCTCGTTGTGCGTGTGACAAAATAGGTTCTCGGTTTATGTTGGCCATCTATAATTAACCATTAATTATAGAACGATCATGAGTGGCACCTAGTAGTACATCATGATCCCCAATTAACCGAAAAGATCAACGGTTGATCCAGAACTATTTCTGAAACCCTTCAGCAGCTCGAATGATTTGTGCCCCATTCCCTTCACTCATCTTATACCCACTTGGTTCAGGACATGGTCTATTGTGTCAGTCCCCACTAGGCTGACTACGTCACACCTAGCCCAAGTATCATTTCCTCGTCCTACGGATTCTAGTTACTCCAAATGTATCGAAGAGTACCTTACTCTAAACATGTAATGCTTTGGCCAAAGACTTTAGTAACAATCCGACGAGAGGCCATGGGTATACATCTCCTCGCAAGGAGTGGTGAATCCTTTATAGGCTATTCAAACACCTTCAATCACTTCAACTTATACCCAATTATCCTGGGTCCACATCTCCTTAGAGATGTTTGCTTAAGATGTTAAAGCATAAGTCTCCATGATCAAGATGACTTGAATACCGTAAGTCAAAGGAACATCGCACTTAAGCCACAGTAAGAACTTCATTGACATATCTATATATGCAGAGAACCATATGAAGTCTTACGGCTGGTCACTCCAATGAACTAGTTACCATAACTAGCATCCACGATTAACTCCGAACATCACTATGTCTCCAGCCAGTGAGAATCAGCTGCCTAGATACACCAAGGAGTATACCTCGTGCTAGTCTCAACAGAATTGATGGTGTCCAAATCCATCAATTCATCGACTAGGGATAATTCCGATACATCACAATTACACATGTAGAGATACTCACTAGTTGTGATCCAATCACAAATTCTCTCATGCTGTGAATCGTATCGTGGACATTCAGTAAATGAGTTTAAGATCCAATCAAATACATAAAACATGTATACTCAAATAGTGAATCTTCATTTATCATATAAATGGTTCATACATAAGGCGATTGCCTTAGGACATCTCTCATATATTACTAACAGGGGGAGCTCCCAAAGCTAACCCTAAGGTATATTTAAATAATGAGTCTTCAATTCCTAAAGTTAAAAAGTATGCTAAAAATTATTTTAGTTCTCTTGCCATTATTAATGACAAGCATGCTAGTAGAAATAATAAGGTTTATTTTTTAGGTGCTAAGCATGTTAATTTATCTAAGGATAAACCTAGGACCAATAACACTAGAACTATTTTGCCTAGGGAGTCAATTAGGAGAATTGAAGAAAATTTCGGTGTTAATCCCAAGAAATCTAGGCACATGCCTAAGAAGAAGAACATTTCCCAAAAGAGAAATGAAAATTCAAAATTGGGAAAATTAGAGCTAGAAAACCAAGCCTTGAGGTCAAGGCTATAAAAACTTGAGAAGACCCTAGCAATAATCACAAATTTGGTTAAGGGGTCTAATGTACAAAAGTCAAGGCCTAGGAAACAAGAAATGTCTAAGGGCAAGAAAGGTTTGGGTCACAAACCTATATCCTATCACAATGTTCCATTTGATTATGGAACAATTTCTAGGTATAGAAAAACCAAGACTACTAGGGAAGTTATCCCTAAGACTAGCCATGGTGTTTTCTTAGTGGCTAAGGACTTAAGAAAATCTAAGAAAGCCACTAGGAAGGTCAAAGGAGGAGTCACCTCTAGAGTTGACCTAGGAAAGATCCAAAAGACTATGACTTTAAAGCCAAAAAAGGTCATTAGAAAGGTATCTAGAGAAGTTATCCCTAGTGAATACCTTGTTAACCCAAGGAGCTCCAATAGGTATTGGGTTTTTAGAAGCGTGATCCATTCACGCTAAATGGGTTAGGGTGTGTCAACCCTAAGTGGATGGGTAGTTAACCTAACCATGGTGAGTTGACACATTAGGATGTGCCAATATGCTTTGAGAAGTAGAAAAATGATTAAATTGACACAATTATGTATTAGAGGTATTGGTGTGCCATTTTGGGTTTATGGCACACTAGGGGGATAAATGGCATTAAGGAAAAAATAGACTTAACCCTAGAAATGACAATTTGGATTCAACACTTAGGTATTTTATACCTTAGTATATTTTACTTGCCATGATTTATTTGTCTTGCCATGTCATGACATCATTTTTATTTTTATCTATAAAAATGTCATGATCATGTTTAAAATTATGTTTATATGTCATGTATGCTAAAATGTCATTCACATGCCATGACATCATGTTTTTGGCACATGCTTAGTTAAATTATATTTATGTCATAATCATCATCATGCATATAACTAAAATGAAATTAAGGACTATGACATGATTTGATGGGAATCAAATAATATTGCCTAGAAATATGCATGGAACCATTAAAAGAACAAAAACGCACATCTCACTAAAAACTTGACTTGTATGTGTTTTACACATCTAGATATAAGTGAAATGTTTAGGAAAAAGAAATTAAAGGTTTCAAAAATATTTTGAAAAACCTTGGTGAAGTCTATCTTTTGATAGCTATCACCATTGAATGGGATGATACAAAGAGGGCTCAATATTGAAGCTTTTCTTAACTTTTGGATTTTGTGTCAATCTCTTAATTTAGTGGGTAAAATAATTTTCAAATATTTTTCACCCATAATGATTGTGATAAGTAATATACATACCAAATTTCAAGATTTATCAACTTATGAATATTTACTTACGAGTTTCAGAAATTCAGAAAACTGCAAATGCAGTTATCAGTCGACTGGCATTAATACCAATCGACTGATGACAAGCCCAGTCGACTGGTAGCTGACAGAGTCGACTGGCACATGCTGATTTCGGGTAAACCTTGTTGGTTAGGCCCATGTTCAGCTGTGTCTTGGTCCCCTAACCACTCCTAACCCTAGTACATGCTTGGGAGAGCATTAAAAAGGGTAGAAATCCATTGGATATGGATTAGGAGAAGTGTTAAGGGTGAGTATCAATTTTAAGGTGGAAGAGAGTTCATTGTTGAATTTTTCCTTAATTTTGATAGTTTTGATGTTCGTTTGGCTTAGGGACTCTCCAAGGACATTGTTGGTGCAATGGTCAAGGGGGAGCAAGCCTCTAGGGGGAGGTATACATCATGGTAAGATGGATGTGTATTTCCTCATGGGAGGAAAATTGGGTTGCCTCTCTTTAAGTGATATGGGATCACTAGAAAGATTGTAGGCATGTGTTCCTCCAAGGGAGAGATTGTAAGATCTCATTGGGATATGAGACATTCATACCCTTGGGGAGGACCTTTTGATGTAATGTCAAAAGGGGGAGAAGTTAATAAGTTACCAATTAGGGTTCGTTGGAATTCTCATTGGGATATGAGAATTGCCAATATGGGAGAATTGGTAGACTTGAGATGGTAGTTTTGTCAATCATCAAAAAGGAGGAGATTGTTGGTGCAATCGGCCCAGGTTGACTCGAGTTTGACTCGAGCAGTACTTTGATAGTATTTTGATGATAGACAAAACTCATGACATGGGATTGTCATGGGAAAGTCCAACATGGTGTTGGAATGGAAAATCCAAGCATGGAGCTTGGTGTGGGAAAGTCCAACATGGAGTTGACATGGAAAATCCAAGCATGGGGCTTGGTGTGAAAAAATTCAAAGCATTGCGAAACTGTGAGCTTGGTGCTTGGTGAGAAATGTATTGCGAAGCCGTGCGCTTGGTGCAGGTGGGAAGTCTTGAGGACTTGGTAAGTTCACTAGGCTCGGGGTCCTTGAGTCGGTGAAGGATGACATTACGAAGCCGTGCACTTGGTGCATCTGAGGGACCGCCGGACAGGGAGTGAATAGAGTGAGGCCCAAGGGAAGCATACTTCGAGGGCATGAGATGCGAAGGATGACATTGCGAAGCCGTGCGCTTGGCGCATCCGAGGGACGTAGGCCGAGGGAAGAGAGCTTCGGTGGGGAACTCCATGAGGGATGAGGTGGATTTGGCCAAGTGGCTAAGACTTGTTGTCGGATGCTCAAACAACTTGATGTTTGAGGTTTTACCCGACATCAGTCGACTGACATAGGTGCCAGTCGACTGCTCTAGGTCATATGGGTTCGACCAGTGTTCGACTGAACAGAGTTTGGCTGATCAGTCGACTGCCATGGGAGGACAATCGACTGTTGACGATATCAGTCGACTACTTAAGGGAAGCAGTCGACTGATAGCACTGTGCACGGGCACAGAAGCTAGTCGAGCTCACCAACACTCGATTGATGGGACCAGTGGACTGATGGGTATCATCAGTCGACTGATCTGTGATCCGTTGGAACTTAACCAATGTGGATCTAGCCGTTGCGAGACGACTCCAACAGGACCAGTCGACTGATAGTCACGATCAGTCGACTAATGCGCGCCAAATCAGCTTGATGCAGGTTATAAATGGAGCTCAAGTGGGAGGATTTCACCAAGACTTTAAGGAAGCTATTGGAGGGGAATTGCTGCTACATTCCAGTCTTTCAAGAGCCATCCAAAGTAAGCTACAAGCAAAGGGTTCAAAGCAAGCGTTGTAAAGTGTTCTTTATGTGTATTTCGTATTTGTCTTTGTATTGCTTGTATTTTATTACTTAGTGTAATTGCTTGTGAGAGGTTTCTCCACCTCCGACGTCTTGTCGAGAAGGAGTGGTTTAGTTAGTGTCATGCACATAACTAGAGCTCGGTGAGCTCGCCCGTGGAGTAGGAACCATTCGGTTCCGAACCACGTATATTGCCGTGTCTTGTGTGTGATTATTTATTGTTGTTATTTCTATTGTTATTCCACTGTGTATATTAACGACAATTGTAGACAAGCACGTAAGAACGAGTAAATTCCACCGTACGAAGATTGAGGGTTATTCATCTACATGTCATATATGACATACATCTACATGTCACGACACGCATGACATAATGATATGCATATAATGCAATTACATGACATACAATTATGACATGTACAAAAATTTCCTTATATGTCATAACTATTTATGAAAATAAAATATGTTTGAAATTTTATTCTCCAAATCAAATCATGATTAAATTAGTAAACAAATTTTCAAATCTAATCACATATTTTATTTATGGAAAGTGTTGATTAAGGAAAGTCAAATTTAATTTAGGAAATAAATTTCCTAAATTTTCAAAACTATTTATGTAAATAAAATATATTTTAGATTTGATTCTCCAAATAAAATCATGATTAAATTAGGAAACAAATTTTCAAATCTAATCATATATTTTATTTATGGAAAGTGTTAATTTCCATAAATACTTCTAAACTTTCCAAAAGTAGAAGATTTCCATAAATACTTCTAGACTTTCCAAAATTAGAAAATTTTCATAAATACTTCTAAACTTCCAAAAGTAGAAAATTTCCATAAATACAATTATGACTATCGCAAAATAATCTTACGATTATGTCAAAACACAACCTGGGCTCTGATACCACTGTTGGGTTTTCGGCACCGTGGCGAGTGTGTGTTCGAATATATTTCGTAAACATGTGCACAACGGAAGAAATAAAAAGCAATAAATCTAATTTATTACAATACACACACCACACACATGCATAGTACAACATGTGTAGACATAATCACTATTTCAAATTTTGCAATAAAAAGAAATTACTCTACGTATATCTGACGTATCACGTGTAGCGGGAAAGACATCAACCGGAGCGACTCTCGCTAGAATCGCCTCTATCCGTATCCACGTCGAGTATCGTTGGGATGAATTCACAAAGCCACAAGCCTCATCTTCGCAGGAGTCACTAATCTCGTGTCGAAGACGATGTGAATGAGAGAAGATCACAATCCGAATCAAAATTCGGATTAGAAATCGAGTCTCTAAAACTCACTTCTTCGGAGAGGTATTCATCAACCGATTGAAGAATCCTTCATCCTCCACCTATGAGGATTACTGGAGATTGAAACCCCGATAAGGTATCCACTGTCGGAGCTCCAAACGTCGTCCAAACGACGCTCCGACACGTAAGGAAACAAGCTGTCCAGAAAATTGGACAGCTTGGTGGAGGATGTTGCGCCGGCCAAAGAGGATGGCCGGCCAACCCTTGGTCGCCGAAACCAAGGTGAGTCACCGGAGGAGTGGCCGGCAACAGCTGGACGCTGACAGCAAGGGTGGACGACGACAAAAAGTTGGGCGGCAACAAGGTTGGGTGGCAACCTTGTTGGGTGGTGGCAAGGAGAAGAGAGGGAGAGGGTGGCTAGGTTTTCCAACACACAAGTTATCAACGAAAAACCCTTAAGACATATTTTTATAGAGAACACATTCCCCTAATGGTTATTGGTTCATAATCAAAACCCGTTAACGCGCTCCAATAACTTAAGTTAAAATAAACCCAACCGAGTTGGTCTATTTTAAGTTAAAACGAAACAAACTGAACCAACTTTGGTTCATTCGTTTTAAACAAACCAAACCCCTTTAGTTTATTCTTCACCATTGGATTAGAACCAAATCAATTTGGTTCATCCATCATGTCTGTTAGTAATATATGAGAGATGTCCTAAGGCAATCGCCTTATGTATGAACCATTTATATGATAAATGAAGATTCACTATTTGAGTATACATGTTTAATGTATTTGATTGGATCATAAACTCATTTACTGAATGTCCACGATACGATTCACAGCATGAGAGAATTTGTGATTGGATCACAACTAGTGAGTATCTCTACATGTGTAATTGTGATGTATCGGAATTATCCCTAGTCGATGAATTGATGGATTTGGACACCATCAATTCCGTCGAGACTAGCATGAGGTATACTCCTTGGTGTATCCAAGCAGCTGATTCTCACTGGCTGGAGACATAGTGATGTCCGGAGTTAATCGTGGATGCTAGTTATGGTAACTAGTTCATTGGAGTGACCAGCCGTAAGACTTCATATGGTTCTTTGCATATATAGATATGTCAATGAAGTTCTTACTGTGGCTTAAGTGCGATGTTCCTTTGACTTGCGGTATTCAAGTCATCTTGATCATGGAGACTTATGCTTTGACATCTTAAGCAAGCATCTCTAAGGAGATGTGGACCCGGGATGATTGGGTATAAGTCGAAGTAATCGAAGGTGTTTGAATAGCCTATAAAGGATTCACCACTCCTTGCGAGGAGATGTATACCCATGGCCTCTCGTC
Source organism: Wurfbainia villosa (assembly GCA_025175895.1). Lineage (NCBI taxonomy): Eukaryota > Viridiplantae > Streptophyta > Magnoliopsida > Zingiberales > Zingiberaceae > Wurfbainia > Wurfbainia villosa. The sequence continues at coordinate 88,874,742 of CM046003.1, forward strand.
GGATTGTTACTAAAGTCTTTGGCCAAAGCATTACATGTTTAGAGTAAGGTACTCTTCGATACATGTGGAGTAACTAGAATCCGTAGGACGAGGAAATGATACTTGGGCTAGGTGTGACGTAGTCAGCCTAGTGGGGACTGACACAATAGACCATGTCCTGAACCAAGTGGGTATAAGATGAGTGAAGGGAATGGGACACGATTCATTCGAGCTGCTGAAGGGTTTCAGAAATAGTTCTGGATCAACCGTTGATCTTTTCGATTAATTGGGGATCATGATGTACTACTAGGTGCCACTCATGATCGTTCTATAATTAATGGTTAATTATAGATGACCAACATAAATCGAGAACCTATTTGGTCACACGCACAACGAGCATAATCCAAAGGATTTAAAACGAGCTTGAGAATGGGATTCTCAGACCGAGAGAAACTAGGTTTTGTTGGACCAAACATAAAGCGAGCATGAAATCGTTTCAATCGCGATGGAAGTGTGGATAGGCCGAGTCTTATGAAGACGTAATGGATGAACCAAAATGGTTTGGTTCTAATCCAATGGAGGAGAATAAACCAAAGGGTTTGGTTTATTTTAAACGAATGAACCAAAAGTTGGTTCGGTTCGTTTTAACTTAAAATAAACCATCATGGTTTGGTTTATTTTAACTTATCTTAATGGAGTGGGTCAACGGGTCTAATGGTTATGATCCAATAACCATTAAGAGAATTAGTTCTCTATAAAAGAGGGCTTAAGGGATAATTAAGCCCTAATCCATAAACCCCTAGCCCTAAGGTTGCCGCCCACCTCCTCCTTGGAGCTCTCGGCGCCAACCTATTGCCGCCGCCCAAAACTCCTCCAACCGGCATCCAGAAGGCTGCTTCCTTCCCCCTCGCCGGCATCGAGCTGCTGCCGGTTAGTGCTCTGGTGATCTCCTTCAAGTTTGGCATCAAGGTGAGCTCTATCTCCCTTGGTTGGCCGGCGCCTATCACCTCCACCAAAGCTGTCCAGTTTTCTGGACAGCTTGTTCTCCTCTCGTCGGAGCGTCGTTTGGACGACGGTTAGAGCTCCGACAGTGGCTAACTTACGAGATTCGATCTCGGTAATCCTCGAGGTGGAGGATGAAGGATTCCAATTGGTTGACGAATACCTCTCCGGAGAAGCGAGTTTTGAGAACTCGTATTAGGATCCGAATTTGGATTCGGATCGTGATCATCTCTCGATCACGTCGTCTTCAACACGAGGCTAGTAACCCGTACGAAGACGAAGCTCCTGGCTTAGCGAAGTCATCCCGAGGAACTCGGCATGGATACGGATAGAGACGATTCTAGCGAGGATCGTTCCGGTTGATGCCGTTCCCGCTACACGTCATACGAAAGGTATAACGTAGATAAATTTCCTTTTATTGCAAGTTTAAATTTACGTTTATGTCTACACTTGTTGTAATATGCATGCGTGTATTGTGTATGTTGTAATAAATGTAGATTTATTATTTTTATTGCTTCCGCTGTGTTCATGTTTACGAAACGTGATCGAACACACACACGCCGCGGTGCCGGGAACCCAATAGTGGTATCAGAGCCCAGGTTGTGTTTCGACATAATCGTAAAGTGGTTTTGCGATAGTCATAATGTTATTTCTGGAAATTTTTTAATTTTGGAAATTTAGAAGTATTTATGGAAATTTTTCAATTTTGGAAAGTCTAGAAGTATTTATGGGAATCTTCCACTTTTGGAAAGTTGGAAGTATTTATGGAAATTTATATTTTCCATAAATAAAATATTTGATTAGATTCTGGAAATTTATTTCCTAATTTAATCATGATTTGATTTGGGAAATCAAATCTTAAAATATTTTATTTCCATAAGTAGTTTTAATGATTTAGGAAATTGGTTTCCTAAATAGATTTTCCTTAATCAAATAATTCCATAAATAAAATATGTGATTAGATTTGGAAATTTGTTTCCTAATTTAATTATGATTTGATTTGGAGAATCAAATCTTAAATATATTTTATTTCCATAAATAGTTATGACGTATAAGGAATTATATACATGACATAATTGTATGCCATGTAATTGTATTAGATGCATAACATTATGCCATGCGTGTCGTGACATGTAGATGTAGATACAGTTATTTGCATGCAAAGAGGATGAGACATAAAACCCTTAATCTATATTAAAGCCTACACCTTCCATTAATATGGTTAGAACCAGAGTTCCGTTTCTTGTTTGGGTTGTTGGACTCTCTCCAAGCCCGGCTCGAACCCGAACATGTTCAAACCATGGAATAGTTTAATACTAATAAGGTAAGAGTCAGAGGTCAATCGTTAGCTTTGGTTGTTGGACTCTCTCCAAGTTGGGCTAATTGGTTGAATGCACTCTAACCATATTAAAACTATTTCTCGATTAATGGGTTGGCTTTAACCTGGAGCATCGGCTTGTTGGACTCTCTCCAAGGTCGATGTAAAGGGAGGTGAAGTTGGGTGCTATGCATATGATGCATACTTGTTAATGTGTTAACAACCCAACGTATGTGTGAACATTCAATTAGTTGATAGCACATTGTGATAGTTGCATATACGTCATATGCAATCGGTATAGATGATACCTACCGTCGTAGTTATGAATGGCTTGTTGGACTCTCTCCAAGGTTGTTCATAACTATGATGGATATCAGCCCATTCGGAGATGGACCTACGATCTCCCAATGTGATTTTGGGGTTTTTGAAATTCGAAAAAATGAATGGGATTTATAAATGTATATTGATGTATTTTAAAATCATTTTCTCATATATGCTCGTTTTGTATTTCTAGGTCAATAAATTGATCATGACGTCTTTGAATTTGCGCACTATTTTGGATTTGAACAAACTGACTGGGCCTAACTTCCCTGACTGGCTTAGAAACCTGAGAATTGTTCTCAAGGCGGAAAAGCTTGCATATGTCCTTGAAGAGCCTCTTCCTGACCGTCCTAAGGATGATGCAACTCCAGACCAAATGTTGGTCTATCAGAAGCATGTGGCAGATTCTGAGCTGGCGAGTTGCATCTTGCTAGCGGCGATGGTACCTGAGCTGCAAAAGCAGCATGAGCATATGGATGCTAATACTATAGTCTTCCATCTTCATGAATTGTTCGATGAGCAAGCGAGATCCGAAAGGTTCGAGGTCTATCCTCTCTTCACCACCAAGATGCAAGAAGGTTCATCTCAGAGTGCGCTTTGTTCTAAAGATGAACGGTACATCGAGCGCTAGCAACCTCGGCTTTGTGATGGATCATGAGTTAAGTATTGACTTAATTCTACATTGTTTTCCCAAGAGTTTCTACATTTGTGATGAACTATCGGATGAACAAATTAGAATCCACCATTCCCGAGCTCCTCAATATGTCAAGACTGTGGAGCCTTCGTGAAGCATGAGGAGAAGGCGTCTCATAGTTGATTCTCAAAGAAAGGTTCTAAGAGGAAGGCAAAAGAATGTAAGAAAGGAAAGAAGAAAAAGGCAAAGAAGGCGTAACTACAAAAAGGGCACTTGCCATCACTGTGGGCAAGGAAGGCCATGCGAAGAAACTGCAAGATTTATCTTGAGTCCATGAAGAAGAAGAAGGCATCCGATGCCCCATCCTCTTCAGGTATCTTCGTTATTGATTGTCATTCTATTTCCTTAGACACTTGGGTATTGGATATTGGGTGTGGCTCACATATATGTAATGACATACAGGGGCTAAGGAATAGAAGAAGACTTGTCGAGGGAGTCAAATTTCATGAGTCGGGCAATGGAGCAAAGGTTGCTGCAAGTACGCCATCGGAACTTATTTGGTCAAGCTCCTAGTGGACTAGTCTTAGAATCGACAATTGCTATTATGTTCCTTCTCTAATAAAGAACATTGTTTCTATTTCGCTTAAATAGAAATGGTTTCCATTTGACGCTTAGTAACAATTGTTGTTATATAACTTTGAATGGCGATACTTTATGGAATCGAACTCGAGTAATGGCATTTATACATTGGACGATCCAAAGGACATTTTCAATATCGAAGTGAGCAACACGCTGCTCGAAAGGATAATCAAATAGACTCCTATATGTGGCATTGTCGTTTTGGCCATATAAGCAAGAAACGCATGTCCGAATTACACCGATGTGGAATTCTGGAATCGTTTGAATTGGATTCATACGATACATGCGAATCATGCTTAAAAGGCAAGATGACTAAGTTACCTTTTACTGGAAAAGGTGAACGAGTGGGAGAGTTACTAGGACTAATACATACTGATGTATGTGGACCTATGTCAACTCAAGCATTAGGAAGCTATAGCTACTTCATTACCTTCACCGATGATCACTCACGGTTTGGGTATGTGTTCTTGATGAAACACAAGTCTGAAGCCTTTGAAAGGTTCAAAGAATTCAGAAATGAAGTAGAGAAACAACATGATAAGAGTATTAAAATACTTCGATCGGATCGAGGTGGTGAATACTTAAGTCAAGAGTTTCTTGATTATCTAAGAGACAATGGTATATTGTCTCAATGGACTCCGCCATATACACCACAAGATAATGGTGTATCCGAGAGGTGTAATCGAACTTGTTGGACATGGTCAGTCAATGATGAATCATGCGACTCTTCCCAAGTCCTTTGGGGCTATGCACTTGCATAAATTGCTTTACTTGTTAAATGTAATGCCTACCAAGGTAGTCTCAACTACTCCATATGAGATATGGAATGGTAAGAAACCTCATGTATCTTACTTGAAGATATGGGGTTGTCCTGCTTATGTGAAGCGGACTGTATCAGACAAATTGGATGCTAAGTCTGATAAATGTCTATTTGTTGGATACCCTAAGGAAACTAGGGGTTACCAATTCTATCATCCTGTGGAATAAAAGGTGTTTGTTTCAAGGCATGCTGTGTTTCTAGAGAAAGAGTTTCTCTTGCAAGAAAACAGTGGGAGTGTCGTCGAGCTTGAGGAGGCTCGAGAGACTCAAATAGACATTGATGAGATACCGGTGAAGCACAACAAATGATAACTCATAGTGATGAGCAATCTTTGGACCATTGTAACACCACATCTTCGTAGATCCGTAGAACACAATATTCCTGAGAGATATGGATTTCTCGTAAGTAAATCGAACGACGTGTTACTCATTGATGATGAGGAGCCTACCAGTTATGAAGAAGTGCTGACAAGTTCAGAAAGGGATAAATGGCTTGGTGCCATGAAGTCGGAAATAGATTCCATGTATGAAAACCAAGTTTGGAACTTCGTTGACCCACCTGAAGGCATAAAGCCTATAGGGTGCAAGTGGGTTTTCAAGAAGAAAACCGACATGGATGGTAATGTGATTACCTATAAGGCTAGATTGGTGGCGAAAGGATATCGTCAAAAGCAAGGTGTTGATTATGACGAAACCTATTCACAGAGCTATGCTTAAATCCATTCGGATGCTCCCGCCATAGCGGCTCATTATGATTATGAGATATGGCAGATGGATGTGAAAACTTTTCCTTAATGGAAACCTCGCCGAGGACGTGTATATGATACAACCTGAGGGTTTCACATCGGTTGATAAAACCAAGGTATGCAAATTGCGACGGTCCATTTATGGATTGAAGCAAGCATCCAGGAGCTGGAATATCCATTTTGATGAGACAATAAAAAAGTTTGATTTCTCACAAAATCCAGACGAACCTTGTGTATACAAGAAGGTTAGTGGGAGTGCAGTCGTGTTCCTAGTATTTTATGTCGATGACATATTACTTATAGGAAACGATGTTTCAATCTTACAGTCAGTTAAGGTTTGGTTATCCAAGACATTCTCCATGAAAGACCTAGGAGAAGCAACCTACATCCTCGGGATTAAGATCTATAGAGATAGATCGAAACAGTTGCTTGGTCTTTCGCATATATATAGACCGAAAAGCAAAGAGGTTTAGCATGTCGGAATCCAAGAAAGGTTTCCTACCCATCGGGCATGGGGTACACCTTTCGAAGTCTATGTGTCCGCGCACAGAAGACGAGAGGATTTGCATGAGTAAGATTCCCTATGCATCCGCAATAGGATCTATCATGTATGCTATGTTATGTACGAGGCCCGATGTATCGTATGCTCTGAGTGTCACGAGCAGATACCAGTCTGATCCAGGAATGGATTATTGGGTGGCTGTTAAGACGATCCTTAAGTACTTGAGAAGAACTAAGGATGTGTTCCTAATATATGGAGAAGGGTACATGGTGATACGTGGGTATACGGATGCGTATGCATGCAAGGATGATTCCATGTCTCGATGCAGGTATGTATTCACCTAGAATGGAGGCACAATAAGTTGGAAAGGTTCCAAGCTTGACGCTATAGCGGATTCTGCCACTAAGGCAGAATACATTGCAGCTTTGGAAGCAGCAAAGGAAGCGGTTTGGATCAAGAAGTTCATCTCTGAACTTGATGTGGTCTCATCAATGATCCAAACATGTGCTTCGCCGCTATCATCTTATCAGAGAGATCATCAGTAGGAACGAAATATAAATCGAGAAAATTCCCACTGAAAGGAACTTAGCGGATCCCTTGACTAAGGCATTACCTCAAAATAAGTTTGAGGGTCATGTTCGAGCTTATGGTATTGGATACCGTAGCGATTGGCATTAGGCCAAGTGGGAGTCTGTTAGTAATATATGAGAGATGTCCTAAGGCAATCGCCTTATGTATGAACCATTTATATGATAAATGAAGATTCACTATTTGAGTATACATGTTTTATGTATTTGATTGGATCTTAAACTCATTTACTGAATGTCCACGATACGATTCACAGCATGAGAGAATTTGTGATTGGATCACAACTAGTGAGTATCTCTACATGTGTAATTGTGATGTATCTGAATTATCCCTAGTCGATGAATTGATGGATTTGGACACCATCAATTCCGTTGAGACTAGCACGAGGTATACTCCTTGGTGTATCCAAGCAGCTGATTCTCACTGGCTAGAGACATAGTGATGTCCGGAGTTAATCGTGGATGCTAGTTATGGTAACTAGTTCATTGGAGTGACCAGCCGTAAGACTTCATATGGTTCTCTGCATATATAGATATGTCAATGAAGTTCTTACTGTGGCTTAAGTGCGATGTTCCTTTGACTTGCGGTATTTAAGTCATCTTGATCATGGAGACTTATGCTTTGACATCTTAAGCAAACATCTCCAAGGAGATGTGGATCCGGGATGATTGGGTATAAGTCGAAGTGATCGAAGGTGTTTGAATAGCCAATAAAGGATTCACCACTCCTTGCGAGGAGATGTATACCCATGGCCTCTCGTCGGATTGTTACTAAAGTCTTTGGCCAAAGCATTACATGTTTAGAGTAAGGTACTCTTCGATACATGTGGAGTAACTAGAATCCGTAGGACGAGGAAATGATACTTGGGCTAGGTGTGACGTAGTCAGCCTAGTGGGGACTGACACAATAGACCATGTCCTGAACCAAGTGGGTATAAGATGAGTGAAGGGAATGGGGCACGATTCATTCAAGCTGCTGAAGGGTTTCAGAAATAGTTATGGATCAACCGTTGATCTTTTCGGTTAATTGGGGATCATGATGTACTACTAGGTGCCACTCATGATCGTTCTATAATTAATGGTTAATTATAGATGGCCAACATAAACCGAGAACTTATTTGGTCACACGCACAACGAGCGTAATCCAAAGGATTTAAAACAAGCTTGAGAATGGGATTCTCAGACCGAGAGAAACTAGGTTTGGTTGGACCAAACATAAAGCGAGCATGAAATTGTTTCAATCGCGATGGAAGCGTGGATGGGCCGAGTCTTATGAAGACGTAATGGATGAACCAAAATGGTTTGGTTCTAATCCAATGGAGGAGAATAAACCAAAGGGTTTGGTTTATTTTAAACGAATGAACCAAAAGTTGGTTCGGTTCGTTTTAACTTAAAATAAACCATCATGGTTTGGTTTATTTTAACTTATCTTAATGGAGCGGGTTAACCGGTCTAATGGTTATGATCCAATAACCATTAAGAGAATTAGTTCTCTATAAAAGAGGGCTTAAGGGATAATTAAGCCCTAATCCATAAACCCCTAGCCCTAAGGTTGCCGCCCACCTCCTCCTTGGAGCTCTCGGCGCCAACCTATTGCCGCCGCCCAAAGCTCCTCCAACCGGCATCCAGAAGGCTGCTTCCTTCCCCCTCGCCGGCGTCGAGCTGCTGCCGGTTAGTGCTCCGGTGATCTCCTTCAAGTTTGGCATCAAGGTGAGCTCTATCTCCCTTGGTTGGCCGGCGCCTATCACCTCCACCAAAGCTGTCCAGTTTTCTGGACAGCTTGTTCTCCTCTCGTCGGAGCGTCGTTTGGACGACGGTTAGAGCTCCGACAGCGGCTAACTTACCGGGGATTCGATCTCCGGTAATTCTCTGAGGTGGAGGACGAAGGATTTGTCAATTGGTTGACGAATACCTCTCCGGAGAAGCGAGTTTTGAGAACTCGTATTAGGATCCGAATTTGGATTCGGATCGTGATCATCTCTCGATCACGTCGTCTTCAACACGAGGCTAGTAACCCGTACGAAGACGAAGCTCATGGCTTAGCGAAGTCATCCCGAGGAACTCGGCGTGGATACGGATAGAGACGATTCTAGCGAGGATCGTTCCGGTTGATGCCGTTCCCGATACACGTCATACGAAAGGTATAACGTAGATAAATTTCCTTTTATTGCAAATTTAAATTTACGGTTATGTCTACACTTGTTGTAATATGCATGCGTGTGTTGTGTGTGTTGTAATAAATGTAGATTTATTATTTTTATTGCTTCCGCTATGTTCATGTTTACGAAACGTGATCGAACACACACACGCCGCGGTGCCGGAAACCCAACAATGTCTTCATAAGACACGGCCCATCCATGCTTCCATTGCGACTGAAACGATTTTAAGCTCATTCCTTGTTTGGTCCAACCAAACCTATTTTCTCTTGGTCTGAAAATATCATTCTCAAGCTCGTTTTAAATCCTTCATATTACGTTCGTTGTGCGTGTGACCAAATAGGTTCTCGATTTATGTTGGTCTTCTATAATTAACCATTAATTATAGAACGATCATGATTGTCACCTAGTAGTACATCATGATCCCCAATTAAACGAAAAGATCAACGGTTGATCCTGAACTATTTCTGAAACCCTTCAGCAGCTACATTGAATCATGCCCCGTTCCCTTCACACATCTTATACTCACATGGTGTAGGGATGTATACTGAAAAATCTATCTTTTGTATGAACATCTTTATTTTGAAATAAGAATCACATGATCATTGTTTGCATATTTTTATGGTTATGCAATATTGTCTAATACTTTACATTGTAGATAACATGGTGTGTGGTGTCACACAGGAGATCATGTTATTGACCCCTTGAAAAGTATAAGTAAAGGCTCACAACCAAGATGGCTTTGGACAAACCATTGGAATGGTTGTAGTGTGATTTGGTATTGGTTTGTCTTGACCATAGAATCACACTAGTGCACTTTGTGTGTATTGAGCAGGACCGACTTAGAGGTGATTCGATTTATTGCTGACTACATAATCGAATCGGACCTTAGATATTATTTAGTACATGCTCTTAATCCCGATATAATAACGGACACATATACTCAGTACTCATCTCTTTGATTTACCAATGGGCGAGATTTATAGATTAAATCGATAGGCTCGGTAAGTTGGGAGATTATATTATTTATATGGTGTGTCGTTGATTATAGGAGGAAACCATGTCCTATATATTAGGATGATGATGTCCCCTTGAGGAGCTCATAAGGTTCATCATGTAAACCCTGCAGGTGGACTTGGTCCGGCATGATGAAGAGGTTGAGTGGTACTACTCAAGGAGTTAGATGTTGATTAATTAATGGTCAGTAAATTAATTAATCGACGGACATTCGAGATCTTAAATACGGGGAGAAAATGTACAAATAATATATGGAGCCCATATTATCATATAGGGGTTGGTGAGGTAGATCAATGATGAACCTTTAGTGGATTGGATCATCATTAGTGGATCGGACTTTATGTGAGCTTGATCCATGGGTGGCCAAGACCCAACTCCTCCTCATGGTCCCTAATGTAGCCTATTAACACCTCATGATGCTTAGATCCAATGGATAGAAACAAAACTCTAAGATCCATAGGTAGAGATTAAATCTCTAAGATCCGACGGTTGAGATTAAATCTCTAGATCCGACGGTTGAGATTAAATCCCTAGAACCAATGAAGGAGATTAATTCATAACTTATCCCTAACTCTATAAAAGAATGTCAAGGGAGTTGGCGTGAATTAATTGAAGGAGAGATAGGGTTTGGGCGGCAAGAAGGAATCCTAGTTGAGATAGGATTAAGATTAGGGTTTGGAGGCAAGGGTGGCACCAAATAAGGAAGGTATTCTTCTCTTCTTCTTCCTCTTTTGGCCATCGTCCAACACCTTTCCATCCTCTTTTCCAGCCTTGGCCGGCACCCAAAAGCTCCCTTCTCCTTCTCCTTAGGTGGTGGAAACAAGATATAGGGCTTCCCTTGGTGTCTTGGTTGTTTTCCACCATCTTCTCCTTCACCTAGTTGGGCGGCGGCAAGGATAGCTTTAGTTCCTTGTTGGTTGTTTCTAGAGAGGAGAAAAACCTTGTTTCTATTCTTCCTCTTGCTTTGGAAGAGCAAGGAAGGAAGATTTGCGATCTTGGAGCTTCGACTTTTGGTAGATCGTCGCCCACACGATGTCCAAAAGGAGGAAGGTCATACATTAGAAGATCAAGAGGTATATCTATTCTCTTTTCTCTTTTGTTTATTGCTTGTATTTGTTTTTCAATTATAAGCATGTTATAAATCTGTAAATGGCTAAATAATACTTGGATCCCGAGCATAAACATGAAAATCGGCGATTCGGACATCGTCTATTCCGCGGCTACTCGTAGAATAGAGGATGGTCGCTTGAACAACTAGTTTGTTCAAGTGACCTCTCTAAACGAATAGCACGATGATGACTTGGTGGTTTGGGCAATCCCTTTTGTCTAGGATTAATTTTTTTTAATCTGGGGACATCGAAGGGATCGCCATGGACAAGCTACCGAGGTGAAGTGGGAAGCGAAGTTTCCCCTCACGGACTCGATAAGCAAAAACCATTAAATTGGTATGAGAGCTTCCGAAGCAAAACCCTTCAATTGGTATCAGAGCCAAGGTTTCCGGTTTTGTGTGTTTAGGATTCGGTTAATTTTTATGCACTTTTTCATATATTATATGTGCCGGATAATAGTAGGATATGCGTAGTTTAACTCTTTGGTTGCAGGTATAAGATCCGACTATTATGGCCATATGTGTGTATGTGATTGTATGTGTGTAAATATTTATTTTGTTGAATCCTCGGAGTTGACGAGGCTAGTATTTAGTTTTTGGTAAATTAAATACGACATTGTTTAGTCGCTCTTTATTTTATTTTACTTTCGATCTAGATATCATGTACACTCCCTCGTGGAGTATAGGATCGATGGATGTAAATTAAAATAGGTTTTAGTCTCGGCTCGGATCTCCGGATGGCTCGTACATGGCGTAGGAGGAGCGGACGAGATGGCGATGCGACGGGAGACATATTGAAGACAAAAGCCATAATAGTTGGAAAATAATTTTATTTTTCATATTTATTGCTTTTTGTTTGATATGCATGTCGTAGGCTAGGAAAATTCCTCAATTTCAAATTACTAAGTGGGAGAGGGATATTTTTATAAATTCCCGCGGCCTCCATTACGATTTGACATGTGATGAAAACAAACTTGCGCGTCGGCTCTGAGTGCCTTCCTCCCCATCGAATGAGTTTGTTTGTGGATCACAAGGTCGAATATGGTTATAGGAAATTATTTAGGAGCGTGTGTACTTGCCCATCGTAAGGCACATAACCCGAGATAATTACCTTGGTACCGAGTAATGGTGAACACTTAGATACAAATATAAGTATCGTCCCCATCGGAGTCACTGCTTTTATTTGTAGGGCTGAAGAGAAACCAACTATTAATTTTACTTGTCAAAAAGGTAGGTTGACAAAATAGTAAAATTAATGGGTAAAATCTCCTCTTACAAATGTAGAATTCGTATACGTCCACACGATCGTGGCATGCGATATTCTCGGTGTTTAGAGGTGTTGGTTGATTTTGAAATTTTATTGTTTGAAGAATCAATAATTTTTTGAAATCTACAGTAATGATCTATGTGATTCTTAGGATTTTCAAAAATGACTTTCAGTCCACTTACTATGATACTAAAGGAAATAATCTTACTGTTCCCAAATAATGTTGATTGGAAAAGAATCTAGATATTATCTTATCTGCTAAGGAGTACAAGTATGCACTCTTCGAAGAGTGTCCTCAAGCCATGGTTGCTCAAAAAGGTTTCTACTTCTAAGCCGAAAGGCAAGAAGAAGGAGAAACAAGGTGGAGCAAAGGTGGTGGGAGGATCTTAGGGAGGAGTGAAGAAGCCGAAAGGCAAGTACTTCACTTACAAGCAGGATAGACATTGGAAGAAGTACTGTCCCAATCCAAAGCAGAACAAAGATATATCCTTTGGACTAGTCGTTGATACATGATTAGCGGTGTTATCTACCGGACCTGGTGTGTAGATACAAGAGCCACTAATCATGTCTGCAACACTTTGCAGGGGTTCCAGGAAACCCGACGACTAGCTAAAGGGGAGATTATCATTTACTTGGGCAATGCCATAATGGTGGCAGCTATTGCAGTGGGAGAAGTTTTATTTATCTCTTGAGAAAAATAAAACCTAGGTTCTGGAAAATTCCCTTTATGTACCTTTATTTAGAAAGAACTTAGTTTCAGTTTCTAAATTGTTTATGGATGGATATTCTATTTCTTTTAATGACAAGACTTGTTATAAAAAGGAATAGGGAGAATATCTGTTCAGGTACATTGATAGGAAATTTGTATACACTTGAACCATAACCTCCCACGATGCAAATTGAAATTAATAACTCATCTTCTAATTCCAATAAGAGAAAAGAACCTTCGAAAATGAACCAAACATATCTTTGGCATCTTAGGCTTGGTGACATTAACCTAAGCAGAATTCAAAGGTTGATAGCTGATGGACCTTTGGGTTCATTAGTGGTGGAGGATCTCCCAACCTATGAATCTTGCTTGGAGGGTAAGATGACCAAGAGGCCTTTTAAGGTCAAGGGGTATAGAGCCAAAGATGTGTTAGAAATGGTTCATTCTGATTTGTGTGGTCCTATGATTATCCAGGTAAGAGGTGGTCTTGAATATTTCGTCTCTTTCATAGACGATTATTCAAGATATGGATGACACTACGATCTGATCGTGGTGGTGAGTACCTCTTGGGAGAGTTTAGGAACTACTTATTAGAGGATGAGAATCAATCCCAATTGACTGCACCTGGTACACCCCAGCAGAATGGTGTAGCAGAGTGAAGGAATAGGACTCTTATGGAAATGGTTAGATCGATGATGAGTTATTCTGACTTGACAGATTCGTTCTGGGGATATGCTCTAGATACGGCGATGTACATTCTGAACTTGGTTCCATTTAAATCAGTGCCTTCTACTCCCACAGAGTTGTGGACTTGGCAAAAGCCTAGTCTAAGACAAATTTGGAAATGGGGGAGTCCAACACATGTGTTGAAGCCAGATGCTGGCAAGTTAGAACCTCGTACAGAAGTATGCATGTTCGTTAGCTATCCTAGAGCAACGAAAGGTGGTTTGCTTTATAGTCCTAGAGATCAGAGGGTGATCGTTAGCACGAATACCAGATTTCTAGAGGAAGACTATGTGATGAGCCACAAGCCCAAGAGTAAAATTGTTCTGGAGGAGTTAAAAGGGGAAGTCACTTCTTTAGTACCACCGGTACAAGAGGATATTCCACATGTCACTGCATCGCGTGTCACAGAGGATATACAGGTGATACCTCATCGTAGTGGGAGGGTTGTGAGACATCCTGATAGATTCATGTTCTTGGGAGAATCTTCTGATTTGGTCCCTGGCGAACATGAACCGGATCCCTGGACATATGACGAGGCAATCCATGATGAAGATGCAGTATCTTGGCAAAGTGCAATGAATGTTGAGATTGAATCTATGGATTCAAATCAGGTATGAAAGCTAGTAGACCCACCCGATGGTGTAAAAACCATTAGATGCAAGTGGATCTACAAAAGAAAGAGAGGAATAGATGGGAAGGTTGATACCTTCAAAGCAAGGCTTGTTGTGAAGGGGTATACTCAGAAAGAGGGTATCGATTATGAGGAGACCTTTTCGCCAGTAGCCATGCTTAAGTCTATCCGGATTCTCTTATGCATAGCAGCTCATATGGATTATGAGGTGTGGCAGATAGATGTCAAGACAACTTTCCTTAATGGAAGTGTTGAGGAAAACATCTACATGAAGCAATCAGAGGGATTCATTACTAAGGGCAAAGAGCATCTCAGTCCATTTATGGATTGAAGCAAGCTTTGAGGTCTTGGAACATCCGCTTTGATGAGGTAATCTAGTCTTATGGATTTATTCAAAAGTCCGGATGAGTCTTGTGTATACAAGAGATGTGATGGAAACGTAGTGGTAATTCTTGTACTATACGTAGATGACATTTTGTTGATTGACAACAATATCAAGGTGTTATCTTGCGTAAGGGTATGGTTGTCCAAACAGTTTGATATGAAGGACTTAGGAGAGGTGGGACACATCCTTGGGATCAAGGTTATAAGGTATCGCAGGAAAAGGATGTTGTGCTTATCCCAAGCTTCATACATAGACATGATTATGGAGCGTTTTAGCATGCAGAACTCCAAGAAGGGTTTTCTACTTTTCAGGCATGGAGTTCCTTTATCTAAGGAGATGTGTCCTAGATCATCTGAGGAGATAGAGGAGATGAAGAAGGTTCCTTATGGTTTGGCAGTAGGAAACCTCATGTATGCAATGCTCTGTACGAGACCAAATATCTGCTTTGCCGTGGACATGGTCAGCAGATATCAGAGTAATCCAGGACAGGGACATTGGACTGCGGTAAAGCATATATTGAAGTACCTGAGAAGGACTAGGGATTATATGCTGGTTTACCGGGTAGACCAATTACTCCCTATGGGTTACATGGATTCTGACTTCCAATCTGATAGGGATAACAGTAAGTCTACCTCAGGTTTTGTGTTTACTTTGGGAGGTGGAGCCATTGTATAGAGGAGTGTCAAGCAGAAATGTGTGGCGGACTCCACCATGGAAGCTGAGTATGTGACGGCCTCTGAGGCGGCCAAAGAAGCTGTATGACTCAGGAACTTCCTGATGGACTTGGATGTGATTCCTAGTTTGCCCAGAACTATCACAATTTATTGTGATAATAGTGGTGCAGTTGCAAACTCGAAGGAACCATGAGCCCATAAGGCTAGTAAACACATAGAGCGCAAGTACCACCTGATACGAGAAATCGTAAAGAGAGGAGAAGTTGTTGTGGCCAAGATTGCATCAGAGGATAACCTGACAGATCCTTTCACTAAGGCCCTTCCGGTGAGAGCTTTTGATAGGCATGTGGAGGGAATGGGGATCAGATGTATGACACTTTGAGGACAGCATAGTCTTTTAGTATAAGTGGGAGATTGTAGGGATGTATACTGAAAAGTCTATCTTTTGTATGAACATCTTTATTTTGAAATAAGAATCACATGATCATTGTTTGCATATTTTTATGGTTATGCAATATTGTCCAATACTTTACATTGTAGATAATATGGTGTGTGGTGTCACACAGGAGAACATGTTATCGACCCCTTGAAAAGTATAAGTAAAGGCTCACAACCAAGATGGCTTTGGACAAACCAACGGAATGGTTGTAGTGTGATTTGGTATTGGTTTGTTTTGACCATAGAATCACACTAGTGCACTTTGTATGTATTGAGTAGGACCAACTTAGAGGTGATTCGATTTATTGCTGACTACATAATCGAATCGGACCTCAGATATTATTTAGTACATGCTCTTAATCCCGATATAATAACGGGCACATATACTTAGTACTCATCTGTTTGATTTATCAATGGGCGAGATTTATAGATTAAATCGATAGGCTCGGTATGTTGGGAGATTATATTATTTATATGGTGTGCCATTGATTATAGGAGGAAACCATGTCCTATATATTAGGATGATGATGTCCCCTTGAGGAGCTCATAAGGTTCATCATGTGAACCCTGCAGGTGGACTTGGTCCGGCATGATGAAGAGGTTGAGTGGTACTACTCAAGGAGTTAGATGTTGATTAATTAATGGTCAGTAAATTAATTAATCGACGGACATTCAAGATCTTAAACACGGGGAGAAAATGTACAAATAATATATGGAGCCCATATTATCATATGGGGGTTGGTGAGGTAGATCAATGATGAACCTTTAGTGGATTGGATCATCATTAGTGGATCGGACTTTATGTGGGCTTGATCCATGGGTGACCAAGACCCAACTCCTCCTCATGGTCCCTAATGTAGCCTATTAACACCTCATGATGCTTAGATCCAATGGATAGAAACAAAACTCTAAGATCCATAGGTAGAGATTAAATCTCTAAGGTCCGACGGTTGAGATTAAATCTCTAGATCCGACGGTTGAGATTAAATCCCTAGAACCAATGGAGGAGATTAATTCATAACTTATCCCTAAATCTATAAAAGGATGTCAAGGGAGTTGGCATGAATTAATTGAAGGAGAGCTAGGGTTTGGGCGGCAAGAAGGAATCCTAGTTGAGATAGGATTAGGATTAGGGTTTGGAGGCAAGGGTGGCACCAAATAAGGAAGGTATTCTTCTCTTCTTATTCCTCTTTTGGCCAACGTCCAGCACCTCTCCATCCTCTTTTCCAGCCTTGGCCGACATCCAAAAGCTCCCTTCTCCTTCTCCTTAGGTGGTGGAAACAAGATATAGGGCTTCCCTTGGTGTCTTGGTTGTTTTCCACCATCTTCTCCTTCACCTAGTTAGCCGGCGGCAAGGATAGCTTTAGTTCCTTGTTGGTTGTTTCTAGAGAGGAGAAAAACCTTGTTTCTATTCTTCCTCTTGCTTTGAAAGAGCAAGGAAGGAAGATTTGTGATCTTGGAGCTTCGACTTTTGGTAGATCGTCGCCCACACGACGTCCAAAAGGAGGAAGGTCATACATTAGAAGATCAAGAGGTATATCTATTCTCTTTTCTCTTTTGTTTATTGCTTGTATTTGTTTTTCAATTATAAGCATGTTATAAATCTGTAAATGGATAAATAATACTTGGATCCCAAGCATAAACACGAAAACTGGCGATTCGGACATTGTCTATTCCGCGGCTACTCGTAGAATAGTGGATGGTCGCTTGAACAACTAGTTTGTTCAAGTGACCTCTCTAAACGAATAACACGACGATGACTTGGTGGTTTGGGAAATCCCTTTTGTCTAGGATCAAATTTTTTTTAATCCGGGGACATCGAAGGGATTGCCATGGACAAGCTACCGAGGTTAAGTGGGAAGCGAAGTTTCCCCTCACAGACTCGATAAGCAAAAAACCTTCAATTGGTATCAGAGCTTCCGAGCAAAACCTTCACTTGGTTCAAGACATGGTCTATAGTATCAGTCCTTACTTTGTTGACTATGTCACACCTTGCCCAAGTATCATTTCCTCATCCTACGGATTCTAGTTACTCCACATGTATCTGAGAGTACCTTACTCTAAACATGTAATGCTTTGGCCAAAGACTTTAGTAACAATCTAACGAGAGGCCATGGGTATACATCTCCTCGCAAGGAGTGGTGAATCCTTTATAGGCAATTCAAATGCCTTCGATGTCACTTCGACTTATACCCAATCATCCCGGGTCCACATCTCCTAAGAGATGTTTGCTTAAGATGTCAAAGTATAAGTCTTCATGACCAAGTTGACTTGAATACCGCAAGTCAAAGGAACATCACACTTAAGCTGCAGTAAGAACTTCATTGACATATCCATATATGCAGAGAACCATATGAAGTCTTACAAGTGATCACTCCAATGAACTAGTTACCATAACTAGCATCTACGATTAACTTTGGACATCACAATGTCTCCAGCCAGTGAGAATCAACTGCTTAGATACACCAAGGAGTATATCTCGTGCTAGTCTCGATAGAATTGATGGTGTCCAAATCCATCAATTCATCGACTAGGGATAATTCTAATACATCACAATTGCACATGTAGAGATACTCACTAGTTGTGATCCAATCACAAATTCTCTCATGCTGTGAATCGTATCGTGGACATTCAGTAAATGAGTTTAAGATCTAATCAAATATATGAAAACATGTATACTCAAATAGTGAATCTTCATTTATCATATAAATGGTTCAAACATAAGACGATTGCCTTAGGACACCTCTAATATATTACTAACAGGAGATTATTAGGAATTGATTGTTAGAGAAATCAACCTTAGGTCATGGTTGATCAAGCTTGAGTAAGACTCGAGTGAACATCCAAGTATGAATACTTGGCAAGGGAAAGTTTAAGTATGAATTCTTTACAAAGAAAAGTCTAAGTGTGTATAACTTGACAATGGAAGTCCCGGAGACGCGACCTCTTAGCAAAGATAGATTCGAAAGCATGACAAGGCCAAAGGAAGTACTTGTAGGCTAGCGCAAAGGGTGAGGAGTCGTGGACTCAACATGAGGGTGTGGGGCTGATAGAAGTAACTTGAAGATTTAGGTTTAGGCTAAGGGTACCCGATGGCATGACAAAGCCGAAGGAAGCACTTAAAAGCTAGCACAAAGGGTGAGGAGTCATGGACTCAACCTGAGGATATGAGGCTAATGGAAGTAGCTTGAAGGCTTAGGTCTAGGCTAAGGGTAAGAGTCAAGTATAAGAGTGTTGGTGCAATCAGTCTAGGTCACGATTGACCAAAATCGAATGAGACTCGAGTAGTATTTTGATGTTTGACAAATGGATTGACAATGTGATTGTCATGGGAATGTCCAAGTCATGGGTATTTGGCAATGGAAGTCCAAGCTTGGGTATTGGCAATTGGAAAGCTCAAGTCATAGATACTTGTCATGGAAAGTCCAAGTCTTGGGTAATTGCATGAAAAATTCAAGCATGAGTCTTGGCGATGATAAAGTCCAAGTCATTGGGTAGTTGGCATTGGTAAAGTCCAAGTCATGGATACTTGGCAAGGAAAGTCCAAAGATATCGTCTTGGCGGCATAAGTCCAAGTGTATAGTCTTGACGACATAAAGTTCAAGTGAACTTTGGCGGTGAAAGTCCAAGTATGGATTCTTGGCAATTAAGAAGTCCAAGGGTGTGATATTGGCAGTGTAAAGTCTAAGCATGTAGTCTTAGAAGCATAAGTCCAATGTTTGAAAGCGTAAAGTCCAAGCATGGAGTCTGTTGGGAGTATTGAGAATACAATCAAAGTTCCACATTGATAAGATATGAAAAATATCATGTACTTATAAGATAAAAAGATATCTCCATTGGTAAGAAGCCTTTTGGATAAAGCCCAAAAATAAAACCATAAGGGCTTAAGTCCAAAGTGGACAATATCATACCATTGTAGAGATATATGAATCTTATAGGCACCAACAATTGGTATCAGAGCCATGATCGATGTCTAGTCATGCACCTCGAATGAAGAAAGTCGGGCTCCCATGTCCGGATCAAGAGGACCAGATAGTTGGAAGGAAGTTCTGGTGGATTGAGGATCAGATATCAAACAGAGAAAGTCCTTCAAGGGAGGATAAACATAAGAGGGGGGGGGGGGGTCTAATGTGGTCCTTCGTTTGAGGGGGGATTGTTGGTAGTATTGAGAATACAATCAAAGTCCCACATTGATAAGATATGGAAAAGATCAAGTGCTTATAAGATGAAAAGATATTTCCATTGGTATAAGACCTTTTGAGTAAAGTCCAAAAATAAAACCATGAGAGCTTAGGCCTAAAGTGGACAATATCATACCATTGTGGTGATATATGAATCTTACAGGCACCAACAGAGTCTTGGCAGCATTAGTCCAAATGTTCCTTGGCAAATGACCCAGTTAGCATGACAATAGCCGATGGAAGCACCTGAAGGCTAGCGTGAAGAATGAATGAGTCGTGGAGGACTCAGAGGGATCCAAGAGGCGTGAGGATGATGAAGGTGGCTAGAAGACTTAGGTCTAGGCTATAGGTGTGTATCAAGTATGAGGGGATCATACTTGGGTTAAATCTCATATTTGAGGTTTACTAGTTGACTAATGGTTTTGGCCAGTCCACTGTCCGAGTGTTTGACACTCGAAAGCCTAGTTGACTCGGAGCAGTTGATTGGGATTATTCCTCAGTCGATTGGTTAAGTAGTCAACTGAGGCTCGACTACTGATCTGTGGCTCTAGCAGTCAACTGCTAGGGTTGATTAGTCGACTAGTCCACATCAGTCGACTGCTAGGGTAGAGCAGTCGACTGGAATCAAGTGGCCAGGGCACAGATTCTTCAACAATCGACTACTGGCTTATAGCAGTCAATTAGTGCATATGATAGTCGACTGCTAGGTTAGGGCAGTCAATTGGTGACCTAACAACTGATGTGGATTAAGCTGTTGTGAGGAAATAGCTAAGTGACTAGTTAACTACTAGGTAAGAGCAATCGACTGGAAGGCAAAAATCAGCCCGCATTGCAGCTTTATAAGGAGCTCGAGAAGGAGATTAAAGCCAATGATTTTTGGTGATCTTGAAGGGGAAATGCTGCTGCATGCATTCCAGACCTTCTAAGCTCATCAAAAGCAACCAAAGTACAAGAAATCAAAAGCTCTCTTTGTAAAGTGTTTTTTTAGTTGTATTTGTTTGTATTTTATTTATATTTCATTTTTGTTATATTATTACTATTGTAATTCATTGTAAGAGGTTTCTCCACCTACGATGTGTCACTAAGAATGAGAAGTTTGTTAGTGGTGGTCTGCATCACTAGAGCTCAACTAGAGCTTGTCCAGCAGAGTACGAACTCAAGTTTCAAACTACGTTATATCCTTGTGTTGTGTGTTTGTACATTTTATTCATGCTTTACTTTATTTTTGCTACGCACTAATGATTATAGATAAGCATGACACGATCGAAGAATATAAATCGACGAAGCGCTATTCATCCCCTCTAGCGCGACCACATAGGTTCCTACAATTGGTATCAGAGCCCGGGGCTCTCAGAATAACAAATCGCTCTGATACCCTACAATTGATATCAGAGTGAGGACACTCTTCAAAGTTTAACAATTGAGGGAGCAAAAGTGCTAAAGGACATGAATTAATGGAGTCACCAATTCTTGACCTAGGTCACGACATCAACATCCCACCTTCCTTCGATCGCGAAGACTTTGGATATTGGAAGGTGAGGATGGAACACTTTATTATGTGTGAAATAAAAAATTGGTTTGTGTTGATGCAAGGATTGTTGGTGCAATCGAGCTAGGTCACAATTGACCAGACTCGAGTTTGACTCAAGTAGTTTTTTGATGCCTGACAATGGGTTGATCATTTGTTTGATAATGGGTTGACTATATGGTTGACCATATGATGGAGAAGTCCAAGTGGGACACTTGGCATGAAAAGTCCAAGTCTTGAGTACTTTGCATGGAAAGTCCAAGAATGGGTCTTGGAAATGGTAAAGTCCAAGTCATGGGTACTTGGCATGGAAAGTCTAAGCATGAGTCTTGGCAATTAGAAAGTTCAAGTCATGGGTAGTTGGCAATTGAAAAGTCCAAGCAAGTCCAACCATGATTCTTGACAATTGGAAAGTCCAAGCATGAGTCTTGGCATTTGGAAAGTCCAACATTGAGTTGGCAAGGAAAGTCCAAGGGTGTGATATTGGCGGCGTAAAGTCCAAGCAGTAGTCTTGGCGGCATAAGTCCAATGTTTAGTGGCATAAAATCCAAGCGTGTGTCTTGATAGCGTAAGTTCAAATGTACCTTGGCGGTGTAGACCTGATTAGTATAACAATAGCCGATGGAAGCACTTGAAGGATAATGTATGGATGAACAAGTCATGGATGACATGGAGGGATCCTATAGGCGTGAGGCTGATGGAGGTGGCTAGAAGGCTTAGATCTAGGCTAAGGGTAGTCTAGCATGTATGAAGAGATCATACTTGGGGTAAACCTCATGTTTGAGGTTTAGCAGTTGATTGGAGTTATGGACCAGTCGAGTGATCAAGTGTTTTGACACTTGGCAGCCGAGTCAACTATGAGCAATCGACTAGGATTATTACTAGTCGACTAGTGCTTGACTGTGACCGCGTGACCTTGGCAGTCGACTGCCAGCTTTGGGCAGTCGACTGGCCTTGAGCAGTTGATTGCCATGGAGGGCAGTCGACTGCTGTTTGCGGCCACGAACACAAAAAGCTCAATAGTCGACTTGGAAGTCGACTAAGGGCTTAATAGTTGACTGATGGTAATGGCAGTCGACTGCCAGTGTATCCGTTGGCTAGAATGTTAATGTGGATCAAGCCCGTTGTGAGACAACGACACTATAAGCAGTCGACTGGTGGCTTTGTACAATCGACTGCTAGGTGTGGAATCAGCCCGATGCCGGATATAAAAGGAGCAGATTGTGAAGGATTTCGGCCATGGTTTCTTAAGAAGTTCTAGGAGAGATTTGAGGTGAAGTGTTGGTGCATTTTAGGGTCCTTCAAGCTCATCCAAGTAACCAACAAGCAAAGCATGTTGGTGATCCTTGGATGGCTAGAGGGGGGTGAATAACCTCTTTTGATTTCTACAATTAGGTTAGCGGAAGCAAAAACAAATAGGAAAGAAATAAAAAGACAAAAATACAATCGCTAACAAGGAAGTTTAACGTGGTTAGGAGATTATGCTCTTACTCCACAGTGATCTGTAAGGTGTATCAACCCTAGTAAGTCTTCCACTAAAAGCCTCCTTTTAATGATCACACCAAGGTGGAGAATGTAGAGGAAATGTACCGCTAGAGGGGGGTGAATAGCGTCGTGCTAGTTGCGAGATGGAATTCATTCGTGTTTGTCTACAAATTTCGTTAGCGCACAGCGGAATAATAATAAAGCAATAATGAAACAATACAAACACAATTACATAAGTATTTAATGTGGTTCGGAACCGAATGGTTCCTACTCCACGGATCGAGCTCTAAAGAGCTCTAGTGATGCCACAAACACACCACTATGCAATAACTCCTTCTCGACACAAGTCGGAGGTGGAGAAACCTCTTACAAAATATTACAACAGTAATACAAGTAAACAACAAGCAATTACAAGTGAATACAACAAAATAAAGCGAAGAATACTTTACATAAATCTTTTGGAAGCTTGCTTGTTGATTGCCTTGGACTAGCAGTCGTAGGCCCTGATTTGTAGCAGCAAATCGCTTCAAAACGACCAAGAAAACCGGTGTTGATTTCCTCCTCCTCAAGCTCTATTTAAACCTTCTACCTGGGCTGGAGATCACCGATCAGTCGACTGCTCGGGACCATCAGTCGACTGATGACACTGTTGTTGTGAGACAATGGTGTAATCCACGCTGGAAAAATCCAACGGATAGGACATCAGTCGACTGATCATGTCCATCAGTCGACTGATCGAGCCTTCGCTCGACTGCTAGCCCCAGCAGTCGAGTGAGACTCCATTCTGTTCTCGAAATATCAAGCACCAATCGACTGATCACACGATTAGTCGACTGCTCGGCCAATCAGTCGACTGCCCACCTCTGGCAGTAGACTGCTAGGACACTTCTCATAGTCAAACCCTAGTTGACTCACACCAGTCGACTACCATATGGCAGCAGTCGACTGGCACACCTCAAACATGAGGTTTTAACCAAAGTATGGTTCCCCCATACTTGCTAGACCACCCTTAGCCTAGACCTAAGCCTTCTAGCCACCTCCATCAACCTCACGCCTCTCGGATCCCTCCAAGTCATCCATGACTTGTTCATCCATTGCGCTAGCCTTCAGGTGCTTCCATCGGCTATGTCATGCTAACAGTGTCTACACCGCCAAGGCACATTGGACTTACGCCGCCAAAACTCTGCTTCGACTTTACACTGCCAACCATTGGACTTATGCTGTCAAGACTCCCGCTTGGACTTTACGCCGCCAATATCAAACCCCTTGGACTTCTCAAATACCAAGACTCAAGCTTGGACTTTTCCTTGCCAACCCATGTTGGACTTTCCATGCCAAGACCCATGCTTGGACTTTCCTTGCCAACACATGTTGGACTTTCCATGCCAAGACCCATGCTTGAACTTTCCTTGTCAACCCATGTTGGACTTTCCATTGCCAAGACCCATGCTTGGACTTTCCCAAATGCCAAGTGTTCCACTTGGACTTTCCATGCCAAGCACCCAAGACTTAGACTTTGACATGACAATCACATTGTCATATGTTTTTGTCGAACATCAAAACATCTCTCGAGTCAAGCTCGAGTCCTAGTCAATCGTGACCTGGGCTGATTGCACCAATAATCTCTCCCTTTTTGATGTTTGACAAAAACACATACCTTTGAGTTAGAACACTAACTCAAATTCCCTTACAAATTTTCCAAATTGGTAATCTTACCTTTCTCCCCTTTTTTGACATACATCAAAAAGGTTCACCCAAAGAGGTCAATGTCTCATATCCAATGAGATCTTACAATCTCCCCCTTGGTCGAAAAATGCCTAGGATTCCTACCATCTTTCTAGTGATAAAGTCCCATATCACTCAAGAGAGGCAATCCTATACACTCTCCCAATTTTCAAATTGGGTATATCAAAATCCCATTTTCCTCCTTATAAGGAAAAATACCATCCATCATCCCTTGATGGATACCTCCCCCTAAAGGCTTGGTCCCCCTTGACCATTGCACCAACAATGTTCTTAGGAAATCCCTAAGCCAATAGGAACTCTAAACCATACAAAATAAGGTCTAAAGTTCAACATTGAACTTTCCTACGCCTTAAATTTGAAATATCACCCTAACACCTCTCCTAATCCATATCCAATGGATTTTCACCCTTTATAATGCTTCCCAAAGCATATCCTAGGGTTATGAGTGGTTAAAGACCTTTACCGTAGCTAAAATGAGGTTAAACATCCTTGTTTTACCCAAAATCAGCATTGGAAGTCGAATCCTTGTAAATCGATCACATTTTGCCACCTTCGTGATCATTGTTAAGTTATCAGAGTTAAGTTTCAGAAATTCATAAATAATTATACGTATATCGAAAAATCATGAAAATTCTTATGTATAATACTTATGACCAATACAATGGGTGAAAAATGATAGAAAAATATTTTACCTATAAAATAGTGAAATTGAAGCAAGGTTCAAAACCATTGAAATTTTCAAAGTTTTGGTCCTACTTTGTATCAACTTCATCAATGGTGATTGCTATCAAAAGATAGACTTCACCAAGGTTTTTTAAAAGGATTTTAAAATATTTTTGAAACCTTATTTTGAATCATATTCCTTGGGCTCAATGTACATGACTTGTACATAAGCTTTCCCAATGATCCATAATTAAGATAATATGAGTTTTAGTTTATCTAGATGCAAAAACTATGCACCTTGAACTTAACTCATATCCTAGCATCTCACATGTATCTAGGGTGTATAAATACACATACATGTCGATGTGATGTGAGATGTGAGTTTTGTTCTCCTAATCTAGGGTTTCATGCATTCTCTAAGGCAACTCTACTTGATTCTCTTATACATGGGACTTCAAGTCATGCCATTATCCTTAAATCAATTTTCA
Organism: Wurfbainia villosa; assembly: GCA_025175895.1. Taxonomy (NCBI): domain Eukaryota; kingdom Viridiplantae; phylum Streptophyta; class Magnoliopsida; order Zingiberales; family Zingiberaceae; genus Wurfbainia; species Wurfbainia villosa. Next base: position 88,900,491 of record CM046003.1, read on the forward strand.
TTAACTTAAATGTATGAATGATCATGACATAAATGATAGCAATAATTAAGCATGACCAATGATCATGATGTCATGACATATGATAAAATCTAAAAACACATGACATTAAACCCTTAATCCTGAACATGATCATGCCATATAAATGATAAACATAATTATGATGTCATGACATGCTATATGAAAAATCAAGCATGTCACATAAAATATATAGGTATAATAATATCTAAATTTTGATATTAATTGTCATTTGATATAATTAAGTGTATTTTGCCATATTGCTACTTTTCTCCCTAGTGTGCCAAAAACCCAAATTGACACACTATGACCTCTAATCCTAAATTGTGCCAATTTAATTTATTTTTCATAATCCAAAAAAAAATATATTGGCACATCCTAAAATCTTTTAGGATCATAATATCAAATCTATTTCCAAGGTATCATAACCTTGAAAATTACCTAAATTGCCACCTTTACCATGGTTAGGTTAACTACCCTTCCATTTAAAGTTGGCACACCTTAAACCCTTCTAGCATGAATCGATCACGCTCTTAGGAACCCAAAACCTATTTGAGCTCCTAGGGTTAATTAGGTATTCCTTAAGGATAACCTCCCTAGATACCTTCCTAATGACCCTTCTAGGCTTGTTAGCCTTGGTCATTTGGGTCTTGCCATGGTTAACTCTAGGGGTGACTCCCCTTGTAACCATTTTAGTGGCCACCCTAGGTTTCTTCGAAACCTTAGCCACTAGGCACACACCTTAGTCAATCTTAGGGATGACTTTCCTATTGACCTTGGTCTTCCTAGGCCTAGTTTGTGTTCCATAATCAAATGGAACATTGTGATAGGTCTTTTTGGGCTTAAGTTTGGCCTTAGATGGTTCTTGTTTCCTAGGTATTGACTTTTGACCATTTGACCCTAGGTTTTGACTTCTAAACCCTAAGTGTTGACCACTTGACCCTTGAAATTGATTTTGCATCTTCCAAAGGGTCTTTTCCAATTTTTCAAGCCTTGACCTCAAGGCTTGATTTTCTAACTCTAATTGTCCAATTTTTGATTTTTCATCTATTCTTTGGACATTGTTTTTTTAAAACCTAGGTGATCCTCTATTTTTCTAATAGATTCCCTAGGTAAGGTTTTTCTAGGAACATTAGTCCCAAATTTCTCCTTATTTCCTAAGTGGACATTTTTAGCTCATAGGCAAAAATATTTATTATTCCTAGCATGATTTTCATGATAAATTGCAAGGGAATTGAAATTCCTAGCATGCTTTTGCCTATTAGTTAAAGTAGAAGTATTATTGAATTTTACCTTAGGGTTTATCTTAGAGGCTCCCCCTACATGTGTAGCTTCTTCTCGAGTATTCTTGCTCCCCTTAGGGCATTGACTCTTATAGTGCCCTCTTTGACTACATTTGAAGCATATAATGTGCTCCTTGCTTTTGATGGTTGGGGAACCGGCTTCCTTTGATTTTTCTTGACTTTTGGGCACCGGTGGAGCTTTTTTTACTCTCTTTGGGAATTTTCTCTTGTAATGCCCACTTTCCCTACACTCAAAGTAAATTATATGATTTTTATTTAAAATTACATTGCTTGAGTTACCTAGGTTGGTGGTGAGGGTCTCTTGAGCTTGCTCTTCCTCTCTACTAGATGTAGATGGTTCTTCTTGTTGCTTCGGTATTGAAGATGCTCTAATCTCCTCCCCCTAAATCCTAGAGGTGGAGGTTTCCTCTTCTTCCACCGATCCAGAAGTTGATTCATTCTCAACTTCCGAATCCTCACTCGCTTGTGAGGATGAGGATTCATCTTCGGCCTCCTCTTCTTGAGCCGGTGATGGGTCTTCATGGAGCTTGGCCAATTTTTCCCATAGCTCCTTGGCATCTAGATATTCACCTACCCTAGATAAAACATCATTAGGTATCAAATCTTATAAAAGTTTTGTTACCTTGGCTTCGGTCTTGAATTTTTGCCGTTGCTCTTGGGTCCATTTCTTCAACTTTAGAACTTCTCCCTTCTTATCCCTAGGAGGTTCAAAGCCTTCTACGAGGATGAACCAATCCTCTATGTTAATCATCAAGAATGTCTCCATTCTTGCTCTCCACGTCAGAAAATCTTCTCGGTCGTATGGTGGTGAAGTGTTGATGTCCCATCCAAGCTTGTCTTGGAATTCCATCTTCCCTCTAGAGTCTTTGTCTTTGCTCCCGGCGGTTAGTCCGTAGAAGAGCCCCGTGCTCTGATACCAATTGTAGAGGAAATATGGCAGCTAGAGGGGGTGAATAGCGTCGTGCTAGTTGCGAGATGGAATTCGTTCGTGTTTGTCTACATATTTCATTAGCGCGCAGTGGAATAATAATAAAGAAATAACAAAACAATATAAATATAATTACACAAGTATTTAACGTGGTTTAGAACCGAATGGTTTCTACACCACGGATCGAGCTCTAAAGATCTCTAGCAATGCCACAAACACACCACTATGCAATAACTCCTTCTTGACACAAGTCGGAGGTGGAGAAACCTCTTACAAAATATTACAATAGTAATACATGTAAACAACAAGCAATTACAAGTGAATACAACACAAGAAAGCGAATAAAACTTTACACAAATCTTTTGGAAGCTTGCTTGTTGATTGCCTTGGACTAGCAGTTGAAGGCTCTGATTTGCAGCAACAAATCGCTTCAAAACGTCCAAGAAAACCGGTGTTGATTTCCTCCTTTTCGAGCTCCATTTAAAGCTTCTGCCTGGGCTGGAGATCACCGATCAGTCGACTGCTCGGGACCATCAGTTGACTGATGACACTGTTGCTGTGAGACAACGGTGTAATCCACGCTGGAAAAATCCAACGGATAGGACATCAGTCGACTGATCGAGCCTTCACTCGACTGCTAGCCCCAGCAGTCGAGTGAGACTCCATTCTGTGCCCGAAATATAGAGCACTAGTCGACTGATCACACGATCAGTCGACTGCTCGACCAATCAGTCGATTGCCCACCTCTGATAGTCGACTGCTAGGACACTTTCCGTAGTCAAACCCTAGTTGACTCACACCAGTCAACTGCCATATGACACCAGTCGACTGTCACACCTCAAACATGAGGTTTTAACCCAAGTATGGTTCCCCCATACTTGCTAGACCACCCTTAGTCTAGACCTAAGCCTTCTAGCCACCTCCATCAGCCTCACGCCTCTCGGATCCCTCCAAGTCATCCATGACTTGTTCATCCATTGCGCTAGCCTTCAGGTTCTTCCATCGACTATGTCATGCTAACAGTGTCTACACTGCCAAGGTACATTGGACTTACGCCGCCAAGACTCCGCTTGGACTTTACGCCGCCAACCATTGGACTTATGCTGCCAAGACTCCCGCTTGGACTTTACACCGCCAATATCAAACCCCTTGGACTTCTCATATGCCAAGACTCAAGCTTGGACTTTCCCTTGCCAACCCATGTTGGACTTTCCATGCCAAGACCCATACTTGGACTTTCATTGCCAACCCATGTTGGACTTTCCATGCCAAGACCCATGCTTAGACTTTCCTTGTCAACCCATGTTGGACTTTCCATTGCCAAGACCCATGCTTGGACTTTCCCAAATGCCAAGTGCCCCACTTGGACTTTCCATGCCAAGTACTCAAGAATTGGACTTTTCCATGACAATCACATTGTCATATATTTTTGTTGAACATCAAAACATCTCTTGAGTCAAGCTCGAGTCCTGGTTAATCGTGACCTGGGCGATTGCACCAACAGAGAAGCCCTCTTTACAATGCACTCTTCTTCTTACAAATGATGAAAATTAAGAATAGAGAAGAAGAAATTTGAAAGCACTAAAAGACTTAGAGAAAACTTAGTGAGCTGAGAGCAGAGTTTGGAATTAGAGCACTAGCCCTCTCATGCTCCCCAAGGCCTCCTTTTTTTTAGAGAAGAGACTGATTTTCTCATTGGGGCTGTAGTAGTCGACTGATCGAGCTATCAGTCAACTGCTGCTGTAGCTGACCTCATCCAATGACTTTTGACGAAGCCTGATCTGCGATCGTCACACCTCAACGACACCTTGATCAATTGACTGATCACACTAGCAGTCCACTGATCAAGCCATCAGTCGATTGCTCCAAACAATCAGTCGACTAATCACACTAGTAGTCCACTAATCGAGCCATCAGTCGATTGCTCCAAGCAATCAGTCGACTCAAAATGTTTCTGTGCCTGTGTCCACTTATAACAATCGATTGCCATGGTATGGAAGTTGACTGATAGTGGACCAATCGACTGCCAAACCCTAGTAGTTGATTGTTGGACCATAGAACTCAGGCGACTTTAGTTAACTGGTTGATCAGTCGACTGGGACAAAGCCACAGTAGACTGACACACTTCAAGTATGATCAAGTTATACTTGAAATTAACTCCCTACACCTAGACTCAACCTTCTAACTCTTCCATCATCATTGTACCTCCAGGATCCCTCCGAGTCCGCGACTCCTTCATCCTTGCGCTTGCCTTTGAGAGCTTCCTTCAGTTTCGTCATGTATCGGGTTTCTCCTTTGCCAAAGTCCACTTGGAATTTATGCCACCAAGACTACATGCTTGGACTTACACTGCCAAGACTTGCCTTTGGACTTCCTTTGCCAAGGTTCGCTTGAACTTTACGCCGCCAAGACTACATGCTTGGACTTATGTTACCAAAACCTTCCCTTGGACTTCTCTTGCCAAGATCACACTTGGTCTTTTCTTTACCAAGTCTTCACACTTGGATTTTTCTGTCACTTAACACATTCACAGTTAGATCACAAATATTGCCTAACTATAAATGATTATCCAAACATCAAAATACATAAATGCTTGGGGTATTATTGTACCAACAATCTCTTCCTTTTTGATGTTTGATAATCATTTAAGTTAGGTATTTAAATATGCACAAAATAAACTCATCATATATCCAAATATGAGATCTAACTTAAAGCCCCCTTCTCCCCCTTTGACATACATAAAAAAGAGAAGAACTCATAAGTTCATGAATGAATAAACTTTGATCATGCCTTGAACTAAGGTATAAGATAGATATAGGACTCCCCCTTAATCCAAGACATAGTTCATGATGTGTAAAGAACATGTTGAGCAAATCATGAGACAATAGATAACAAATATATCCTTACTTTGCAGCAACAATAAACAAAATATAAATTTTGGGGATGAAGAAGTTTGTATAATAAAACTCCCCCTAAATCCATGAATCAGTTAGTCCTACTCCCCCTTGTTTACTGTGCTTAACATACCATAGGGTTAGGACACCTAACATTGGACTTAAGACAAGAGTCAAGATTGATTTTGCAAAAAAATCAGTGTGTCAGTTGGCTGCCAACCCTGAAACACCAAGTTCAAGTTTTCAGCCTAATTTCAGAAATGCATTAAAAATTAAAAAACACATCGAAAAATCATGAAATTTTGTGAATACATTTATAAAGTCATTCTCTACCAAGGAAAAATAATTTAAAAAATATATATTTTCCAGATTTTGAAATTGACACAAATTTGAAAACTAGCAAAAGCTTTAAGGTTTTTCAAAACTTTGTGCCACTTTTGCTTACCAAGTGAAAGCTATTTTTCAAAATATGATAAACATAGTTTAAAATATATTTTGTTTGACATTTTCAATTATATTCTTAGATTTATATGCACATCAATTGTACACAAGCCTTCTCAATGATTGGTCCAATGAAGGATCAATGTCTTTAGATGACACTTTGGTTCATAGTAATGCATCATAACAAACATGATGAACCAAATGCATCTTTCTAACATCTCACATGATGTCTAAGTGGATCAATACAAAAATAATGGCTTCTTAGATGTTTTGTGAGATGCTTAGAGGTATAGTCCTAGATTTTTTATAGGATCATGCAAACCTAAACCTCTACTCTACTAAACACATTCCAAGTTCTCTCCTAAGTGATGAAAAATCTATTTTGGGGAGAGCCTTGGTGAAAATGTCAGCAAGGTTAGACTTAGATTCTATGTAGTTGAGTTTAATGTCCCCCTTTGCCACATGACCTCTAATGAATTGATGCTTCACTTCAATGTGCTTGGTCCTAGAGTGATGTACTAGATTTTTGGTCAAATTAATGGTACTCACATTATCACAATAAATCTTAATGTTGGAGTATTGTAGATCATAATCCTCTAGAGTGTGTCTCATCCAAAGCAATTGAGCTAAACAACCACCCATGGCTATATACTTGGCCTCGGTGGTGGATAAAGCAACACAGGGTTGATTCCTACTACTCCAACTAACTAGGGAGGACACAAGAAATTGACATCCACCACTAGTACTCTTCCGATACAACTTGTAACCCGCATAGTCAGAATCGATATACCCAACTAAATCAAAAGATTTTGTCCTAGGGTACCAAAGTCCTACATTTAGTGTGCCTTTGATATATCTTAAGATTCTCTTAATGACCACTAAGTGGGACTCTTTGACACAAGATTGGTATCTTGCATACATACCTACCGCAAATAAGATATCGGGTCTTTGGTTAGGTAAAATAGGCTACCAATCATACTCCTATAAAGTTTTAGGTCAATTGATTTACCTTCATGATCATTCTCTATTTTAGTGTTAGTTGCCATTGGGGTTGATACTACCTTAGCATTTTCCAAACCAAATTTCTTGGCCATTTCTTTGGCATATTTGGTTTGATATATATAGATTCCCTCATTAGTTTGTTTGACTTGTAAATCTAAGAAAAAATTTAATTCTTCGACTAGACTCATTTCAAACTCATTTTCTATATTTTTGATGAAGTCTTGAAGGAGTTCATCATTTGTTGACCCAAAAATGATGTCATCAATATACACTTGGGCCACAAAGATATCCTTTGATTTTGACTTAATGAAAAGAGTTTGATCTACTTGACCCCTTCTAAAATCCTTAGAAATTAAGAAAGATAATAATCTTTCATACCAAGCCCGGGGAGCTTGTTTTAAACCATATAAAGCTTTTCTAATCTTATATACGTGATTTGGATAGTCTACACTCTCAAACCTGGGAGGTTGTTTTACATACACTTCTTCCTTAATAAATCCATTTAAGAATGTCGATTTTACATCCATTTGATAAAGCTTAAACCCCATGTAAGAGGCATATCCTAATAGGATTCTAATTGACTCTAACCAAGCAACCGGGGCATAAGTTTCATCATAGTCAAGTCCCTCAACTTGATTGAAACCCCTTGCAACTAACCTAGCTTTGTTTCTAGTTATGTTTCCTTGATCATCTAGATTATTCCTAAAGACCCATCTTGTCATAACAATGGTGCTGTCATTGGGTCTAGGGACTAGCTCCCACACTTGACTTCTCTCAAATTGAGCTAATTCTTCTTGCATTGCTAAAATCCAATCCGGATCAAGTAATGCATCATTGATTGATTTGAGCTCAATTTGGGAGATGAGAGCTACTTGACTAGTAGGAGCTCTATGAAAGGACCTAGTTCTCACTCCTTGGGATACTTCTCCTACAACTTGATCTAGGGAATGATTTTGATGAATCCTTAATGTTCTAGGAGGAGATTCAAATTGATTTTGATCATGGTTATCTTCTTTCCTCCTCTCATCATCGGAGTCTCCCCTTCCTCCCCCTTGATCTAATCCTCCCCCTTGATCATTACCCCCCTAAGGTCAAGTTTTGAAGTTTTTGGGTAATGTCTTGATCATTGTTATTGATATCCTTATCGATGGAGGCTTTTCTAGGATAGGTACTAGAGGTTTCATCAAATTAAACATTAGAGGATTCTTCAATTATTTGGATCCTTTTGTTGTAGACTTTATATCCTTTACTAGTGGATGAGTATCCAACTCAGATTCCCTCATCCGCTTTGGACTCAAATTTTCCTAAGTTGTCTTTGGTGTTTAAAATGTAGACTTTGCTTTCAAAGGCTTTGAAGTAATGAATTGTGGGAATTGTATCATTTCATAATTCAAATGATGTTTTGCCTAAAAACCTAGGGATTAGGATTCGATTTTGGATATAGCAAGCGGTATTAACCACTTCCGCCCACAAGTAGCTAGGTAGAGAATATGCATTAAGCATAGTCCTAGGCGCCTCTTGTAGGGCACGATTTCTCCTTTTCACCACCCCATTTTGTTGAGGTGTTCTAGGACAAAAGAACTCATGCTTGTATCCTTGTTCTAAGAAAAATTTTGAGAAATTAGAATTCTCAAATTCTCCACCATGATCACTACGGATCCGATTGATTTTGAGATTTCTTTCATTATCTACTCTTTTGCTAAAACCTATAATTATTCCTAGGGCATCATCCTTATGTTTCATAAAGTAAACCCATGTATACCTAAAAAAATCATCAACTATGACTAAACAATATTTACTACCATTCATCGAAGGAGTACTATGACAATCAAATAAATCCAAGTGTAAAAGCTTTAAAGGTAATGAAGTACTAGTTAGGGTTTTACCTTTGTGTGATGATTTTGATTGTTTTCCTTCTTGGCATGCATCACACATCTTGCCTTTAATGCACTTGATCTTTGGTAACCCCCTTCACTAACTCCATTTTAGCTACCTTGGCTATGTTCTTCATATTGATATGCTCTACCCTTCTATGCCATAGCCACCCTTCTTCTTATTTTTCCATAAGACACTTAGTGGAAATGTTAGAAGCATAGGATAAATCAACATAATAAATATTGGATTTTCTATATCCAACTAACATGCAATGTCACGCCCCGCCCTTTCCAGGGGTTCGGAGGGGCGGTGCGACGCGATCGTACATACATGCATTACAACAGAAGACTACATATACTTCTTACAGCGGAAGACTTTAGACTTATATATTTTTTTTCTTCTTTAAAACATAAACATGCGTCATCATTTCATAAATACTTCTTTTCAAACATAGAGCATGCATCATCATTTCATAAGTACTTAGTTCAAATTCATAAAAATCATCTTAAAGGAAAACATGCATAAGGAAACATAACAGATCTCCTCCACCATGCCACTACCACACACACTTTGCACCTCCCGCTGCTCCCTTTAGTTTAGCCACCCTTTACCCTTATCTGCAGTACAAGGGAACATAAACTATAAGCACATAGGCTTAGTAAGATCCGGTCCTACTCACAAAAACCATACATCAAACATTAAGCATAGAGTGGTTACATGATCATATAACACATATAAGCATAACATTCATATAAACATACAACTACATATAAACGAACATAACATGCATATAAACACACAAGAACATAAGCAAGCATAAAATGGATATAACATACCAGAACATAAGCATAGCATTCATATAAACATCTAAGAACATAAGCAAGCATAACATGCATATAACATACCAGAACATAAGCATAACATTCATATAAACATCTAAGAACATAAGAAAACATAACATGCATATAACATACTAGAACATAAGCATAGCATTCATGTAAACATCTAGAACAAAAGCAAACATAACATGCATATAACATACTAGAACATAAGCAAACATAACATGCATATACACATAAGCATAACATGAATATAACATCATAACGATCCAGACATGAACTAAGGATATATGCAGGATGCTCTTTGAAAACATATATTATAGGTATTTAAACATAATCTCAACATATTGGGCCCGACATTGTACCACATCATCATCATCATAGCGCGCATCCCTAAATAGACCCGAGGTAGCTAATCCCGAACCTACTAGGTTACTAGGCCCGTACTATGTCCGTCGACCTAGGGGCCATCATCATAATATAGAAGCCCATCCTAGGCCCGTACTTATGACCGTCGGCCTAGGGCATCTGGGAGCCCATCCCGTACTAGGTCCGTACTATGACCGTCGACCTAGGGGCAATTATAACATAGAAGCCCATCCTAGGCCCGTACTATGTCCGTCGGCCTAGGCAACTTAGGAGCCCATCCCTTTGGACCTTGTTAGGGTCCGGTACAAGCCATGCAGAAAGTAAAATACTTATCATGCTTCATATCATAACATATCATATTTCTTTTCATAAACATATCATGTTCCTTATCATGGCATATCATGTTCCTTCTTCATAGCATATCATGTTCCTTCTTCATAACATATCATTTTTTCTTTTCATAATATATCATATTCCTTCTTCATAACATATCATATTCCTTTCATACATATCAAGTTCCTTCTTTATAACATATCATACATTCACACAATTCACATGGCAATAACATGATCATACATTTAACATGGTAATGAGTAGAAATTTATCATGCATCCCTACTATTAACATAGACATATGATAGTGACATAAACCAATCAAGCTAAACCACTTGAGCAAGGACTACTTAACATCATGTTAACATCACACAGATATAGGGCATGGCATAGACATCATGAACAAGCATACATGGAGTGATCTAAACTTCATGGAGCTCTACCAAAGTTTTAAACCCTAAACAACTTATATATGATCTAACTAACCACATATTAATTCTTTCACATATAAAGCATGGCATGGAAGGCACTTAGAAGTTTAGATAATTCTTGACTGAGAGTTTCATGAAAACCTAAGATCCATTTCTTAAATCTAGCTTAGCTTTCACATGTTACCTATATCTACATTCAAAACATAGCATGACAATTTATAGATCATAGCATGGTAGACCTAAATGGGTCTTGGCCGAATGGTTCAAGGAACTTAAAAGATCAACCACTTAAATTTAGGTTAGCTAACAACATGTTACCTTCATCTATATTCATAACATAGCATGACATCTTATGGATCATAGCATAATAGACCTAAATAGGTCTTGGCCGAATGGTTTAAGGAACTTAAAGGATCAACCACTTAAATTTAGGTTAGCCAACAACATGTCATCTTTATCTAACATCAAAACATAGCATGAACTCATCTATAGCATGACATAGAACATGTTATATTCATCTAATCATTAAAACATGGCATGAACTCATTTAAAGCCTAGCATAGAACATGTTATCTTCATCTAACATCAAAATATATCATGAACTCATCTAGAGCATGGCATAGAAAACACATTAGGGGTCAAAAGGAGGCTTGGCCGAGAGTCCTAGGAGGGCTTGAAGAACAACAACTTAACCAAACCCATCTAGAAATCTATCATCATCATATTCATACAAGGTATAGCATAGATCATCATGGAGAGCACAAGTAATGGTCTTGGCCGAAAGTTTCTTGGGGTTTTTAAGATCAAACACTTAACCAAACCTATCTAGCAACCTATCATCATCATATTCCTACAAGGTATGGCATGGTTCATCATTGAAAACACAAGTAAGGGTCTTGGCCGAATGGTTCATGAAGGGATTTGCTTAAAAACATCAATCGAAACAACTTGTATGCAGGTGAGGGAATAATTACATCCTTCGCTTTGTTAATAGTTGGAAAATACCCTAAGGGATGCCAAACCTAAAGCCTTCTTTTTACTTGGATAGATTTCGGAAAATGGAAGAGGGAGCTTAGGGTTTTCGGTGAGGAAGAAGAAGAGAAGGAGAAGATGCCAACTTTGATTTCTCATGTCTCGTCATTCCCCTATTTATTCACTTGAAGGTGTCCCTTAGCCTCCCTTACCCTTATCTATCATTTCCCATATTCCTCTAATAGTACAACTCTACTGGGCTTCTATTTATTGGATGCATCTTTAGGGCTTAACTATCTATTAGAGGTTTGGGGTTCAATTCCTAGGCCATGCATCCTTTTTGGCTCTATTTCTTTTATTTTTTTGTAAGAGCCTACATAAATCCCATTATAATCATGTGAAAATTCTTGTAAAATTGCTAGGAATTTTACGGGCGTTACAATCCTTCATACCTTTTAAAAGTTTCATCCTCGAAACTTAGAACAACTCTGGGTACTTTTGTTTCATGTCCTCCTCGTGTTCCTAGGTAGCTTTTTCGTACCGTTGATTTTGCCACAGGACCTTCACTAAGAGCACCTCTTTATTCCTTAGCCTTTTGACTTCTCGGTCTAGTATCTGGATAGGCCGACTTTCATAACTCAGGTCCTCTTAAACTTGCACTGTTTGTGGCTCGATCACTTGGTCCATACTAGAAATGCACTTCTTGAGCATCGAAATGTGGAACACATTGTGAATAGCCGACATCTCTTGAGGCAGCTCTAGCTCGTAAGCTACCTTGCCAACTCTCTTCAATATCGAATACCGTCCCACATAGCGCGGACTCAGCTTACCCTTCCTTCCGAATCTCATCACTCCCTTCATAGGGGCCACTTTGAGGAATACCATATCCCCGACTTCGAATTCTAACGGTCTACGCCGCATATCTGCATAGCTCTTTTGCCGGCTCTGAGCAGTTCCAATTCTTTGGCGGATATTCTGTATAGCTCGGGTGGTGTCGTCAATGAAATCTGTCAGAAGTCCCATCCCCTTCTTTTCACCACCCTCGTACCAGCATATAGGAGATCTACATTTCCTCCCGTATAGAGCCTCGTAGGGCGTCATTCCAATAGTAGCTTGGTAGCTATTATTGTAGGCAAATTCTGCCAAACATAAGTATCGACACCAACTCCCTTTGAAATCCAGGGCGCAAGCTCGTAACATATCCTCCAGTACTTTATTCACCCTTTCGGTCTGTCCGTCCGTCTGAGGTGATGGGTTTCCGGCACCGCGGCGTGTGTGTGTTCGATCATGTTTCGTAAACATGAGCACAGCGAAAGCAATTAAAAATAATAAATCTATATTTATTACAACACACACAACACACGCATGCATATTACAACAAGTGTAGACATAACCGTAAATTAAAATTTGCAATAAAAGAAAATTATCTACGTTATACCTTTCGTATGACGTGTAGCGGGAACGGTATCAACCGGAATGATCCTCGTAAGAATCGTCTCTATCCGTATCCACGCCGAGCTCCTCGGGATGACTTCGCTAAGCCACGAGCTTCGTCTTCGTACGGGTTACTAGCCTCGTGTTGAAGACAACGTGATCGAGAGATGATCACGATCCGAATCCAAATTCGGATCCAAAACCGAGTCCTCAAAACTCGATTCTCCGGAGAGGTATTCGTCAACCGTTTGACGAATCCTTCGTCCCCCACCTCAGAGGATTACCGGAGATCAAATCCCCGGTAAGTTAGCCGCTGTCGGAGAACTAACCGTCGTCCAAACGACGCTCCGACAACAAAGAAACAAGCTGTCCAGAAAAACTGGACAGCTTTTGGTGGAGGAATAGAGGCCGGCCAAAGGAGATGTGGAGCTCACCTTATCACCGAACCCACAAGAGATCACCGGAGGGTCGCCGGAGCATCGCCGGCTGAAGCTTGGATGCCGGCGGCAAGGAGGTGGCAGCAGCTCCATGAAGTTGGCGGCAACACCATGTTGGGCGGCAACAACAAAAGGAGGCTAGGGTTGGGCGGCCAAAACTTCATTAGCTTTATTTTATAGAGAACTAATTCTCTTAATGGTCAATGGATCATATCCATAAAGCCCGTTAACCCGCTCCATTAAGATAAGTTAAAATAAACCAAACCATGATGGTTTATTTTAAGTTAAAACGAACCGAACCAACTTTTGGTTCATTCGTTTAAAATAACCCAAACCCTTTGGTTTATTCTCATCCATTGGATTAGAACCAAACCATTTTGGTCCATCCATTATGTCTTCATAAGACACGGCCCATCCACGCTTCCATTGCGACTGAAACAATTTCATGCTCGCTTTATGTTTGGTCCAACCAAACATAGTTTCTCTCGGCCGAGAATCCCATTCTCAAGCTCGCTTTAAATCCTTTGGATTACGCTCGTTGTGCGTGTGACCAAATAGGTTCTCGGTTTATGTTGGCCGTCTATAATTAACCATTAATTATAGAACGATCATGAGTGGCACCTAGTAGTACATCATGATCCCCAATTAACCGAAAAGATCAACGGTTGATCAATAACTATTTCTGAAACCCTTCAGTAGCTCGAATGAATCGTGCCCCATTCCCTTCACTCATCTTATACCCACTTGGTTCAGGACATGGTCTATTGTGTCACCCCATTAGGTCGACTCACGCCACACCTAGCCCAAGTATCATTTCCTCGCCCCACGGATTCTAGTTACTGCACATGTATCGAAGAGTACTTTACTCTAAACATGTAATGCTTTGGCCAAAGACTTTAGTAACAATCCGACGAGAGGCCATGGGTATACATCTCCTCGCAAGGAGTGGTGAATCCTTTATTGGCTATTCAAACACCTTCGATCACTTCGACTTATACCCAATCATCCCGGGTCCACATCTCCTCAGAGATGTTTGCTTAAGATGTCAAAGCATAAGTCTCCATGATCAAGATGACTTGAATACCGCAAGTCAAAGGAACATCGCACTTAACCTACAGTAAGAACTTCATTGACATATCTATATATGCAGAGAACCATATGAAGTCTTACGGCTGGTCATTCCAATGAACTAGTTACCATAACTAGCATCCACGATTAACTCCGGACATCACAATGTCTCCAGCCAGTGAGAATCAACTGCTTGGATAGACCAAGGAGTATACCTCGTGCTAGTCTCGACAGAATTTATGGTGTCCAAATCCATCAATTCATCGACTAGGGATAATTCCGATACATCACAATTACACATGTAGAGATACTCACTAGTTGTGATCCAATCACAAATTCTCTCATGCTGTGAATCGTATCGTGGACATTCAGTAAATGAGTTTAAGATCCAATCAAATACATAAAACATGTATACTCAAATAGTGAATCTGTTGGTGCAACAATGCCCCAAGCATTTATATATTTTGATGTTTGGATAATCATCTAAGTTAGGCAATGGTTTGTGATCTAATTGTGAACGTGTTTAAGTGACAGGAAAATCCAAGTATGAAGACTTGGTAAAAGATAAGTCCAAGTGTGACCTTGGCAAAGAGAAGACCAAAGGCAAGTCTTGGCAGCATAAGTCCAAGCATGTAGTCTTGGCGGCGTAAAGTCCAAGCGTACTTTGGCAAAGAAGAAACCCAAAGCATGACGAAACCGAAGGAAGCTTTTGAAGGCAAGCGCATGGATGGAGTTGCGGACTCAGAGAAATCCTAGAGGCGCAAGGCTGATGGAGAAGCTAGAAGGTTAAGTCTAGGCTTAGGGTGTGTTTCCAAGTATGAATTAGTCACATTGGTATGTGCCTACGACCGGAACATGGTATCACGAATCGCCCTAAAATATAGCATTAGATATCAGACGGATCGTAGCCGATCGTGCCGGCATGATACGATCGGGCCGAATCGCCATCGCTGTTCGCATCGATGATAGTTTTCCGTTGACGATGACGGCAAAATCCGCGAATCCGGTGTTCGTAAGCCGTTAGAATCGGCGCCGATCGATGAAAGTCATCACCGATCGACTCTCCAACGGGAAAACCTCTTTTCTATAAAAAGAGGGTCGTGGAGGTTTTGGGGTTAATGCTTATTCTCCAATCTTTCTCAACAAGCTCCTACAAGTTTTTCTAGCTTTCTAAGTGATTTAAATCTCCTCCTCTTCTCTAAGCTTAGATCTTCATTCTTTGTAAAGAAGAGGAGTTGTCTTGTAAAGAAAGCTTATTAGTGGACTTGCTTGGATTGATCCACCTCAAGGATCGCCGTGGAGTAGGAGCGCTATCTCCGAACCACGTAAAGGCCGTTAGCATTGCGTTTGTTATTGTTTTTACATACATTATTGTGTTTGCTTCCGCTAATTTTCTTGTAGAAACGAAAAGCGCTATTCACCCCCTCTAGCTTCAAACGATCCTAACAAGTGGTATCAGAGCCCGGATCGCATCGGAAGATCTAGCAATCAACCGGAGCAAAGATGGCATTTCAAGAGGGGTATAGCACGGCGAGGCCTCCGTTCTTCGACGGCAACGATTTTGGATATTGGAAAGGTAGGATGGAGTACTATTTAATGAACGATATTGAAAATTGGTTTAGTATTGTAGATGGTTTTGAGAAGCCGGTCGACGAATTCGGAGCACCACTACCGACAAAGGATTGGACAAGAGAGATGGCCAAAAAGGCACAAGCGAATGGAAAAGCAACGACCACACTTCAATGTGGTCTATCCAAGGAGCAACTATCCAAGGTCGGGCCATTCAACTCCGCAAAAGAGCTTTGGGAGAAGCTCATCGAACTCAATGAAGGATCCAAAGAGACAAGAAGGGCCAAGAGGGATCTTTTGATTGGCCAACTCCAAAGCTTCACTATGAAGACAAATGAAACGGTGAGTCAAATGCACGGCGCTTCAAGGAGGTAGTCAACGGACTACACGTTATAGGTGAAAAGGTCGATAACCGAGACCTTGTGAGGTATGTACTACAAGCCTTCCCTAGGACCACCTTATGGGCATCAATGGTAGATGCCTATAAGGTCTCTAGGGATCTCTCATTAGTTAAATTAGATGAGTTATTTTGTGAATTTCAATTGCATGAACAAGCTAACACTTCTTCCAAAGAGAAGGGTATAGCTCTTGTTGTAGGAAAGAAGGAGAAGAGGAAAAAGGAAAAGAAGGAGGTGTCTTCCTCATCCGAATCCGAGGAGGACTCATCAAGTAGTGAGGATGAGTTGTCGGCAAGTGAGGTAGCACACTACGTCAAGAAATTTGGTGGGAAGTCAAGGAGGCTCACCAAGAAAGATGTGAAGAGGATGTTTCAATCCTCAAGAGGTAAATCTTCTAACAATTTAAATTCTATTTCTAACGTGACGTGTTTTGGTTGCAACAAGAAAGGGCATATAAAGCCCAATTGCCCGGAACTAAAGAAAAAGGAGGAGAAGGATAAGAAGAAGAAAGAAAAGAAGGAAAAGAAGAAGAAGGAGGCGATGATGGCACAAACGTGGGATACTCTAAGTATGGAGGAGTCTTCCGACGATGAAGAAGTTTGCCATTCAACCCGGAATTTAGCCCTCATGGCATTGGAAGAAACCGGAAGCTCAAGCGAGGAGTCTTCTTCCTCTTCAAGTGATGAATCATCATCAAGCGATGATGATGAGGTAAAGGACTCACCCAAAGTAGATCTACTTTATAAGACTATTGCATGTTTACAAAATGCTTTAAATAGATCAAAAACTAGGATTAAGGATCTAAAATTAGAAATCAAATCATTTAAGAATATAGATGCATCATGTGATCAACCATCTAGTAATGATGATTGTACTCTTAGGAATGAGAATGATGAGTTAAGAAAAGAAATAAGTAAATTAAGAACATGCTTAGAAAAGTTCACTAATGGTTCCAAATATCTAGATATGATTATTAAGGACCAAAGGGCAATCTACAATAAGGCCGGTTTAGGATATAGACCTAAGGAGAAAGAGGTAGCATTTGCATCCCTAGTTAGTAGAAAATCCATGATTAAAAGCAAGGGGAGAAAAGCATGGGTACCAAAGAAATTTATAATTAATGCTAGTGGTCCTAAAATTTGGGTACCTAAGGATTGTGTTTTTCATGTGACATAGGTAGAAGAACAAAGCTTGTGGATAGTTGATAGTGGGTGCTCAAAGCATATGACCGGGGATGAGAGAAAATTCTCCACTATCAACCACACTAGCCAAGGAAAAGTGTCTTTGGTAATAGCGCAAACTTAAAATTTTAGGAAAGGGCACCATTGAGGTATCTCCCAATCTTGCTATTCACAAAGTTCTATTAGTTAAGAATATGAAATTCAACTTACTTAGTGTAAGCCAATTATGTGATGCAAATTTTGATGTTAAGTTTGATTACTCAAAATGCTTTATAAGACACAAAACTATGAATGATTGCATGTTAGTAGGCTTTAGAAAATCAAATATTTATTATGTTGATTTATCTTATGCTACTAATCCTTCCACTAAGTGTCTTATTGCAAAAGAGGAAGAAAGTTGGCTTTGGCATAGGAGACTAGGTCACATAAACATGAAGAATATAGCCAAAATAGCAAAATTGAAGCTAGTCAAAGGATTGCCTAGAGTCAAATATCTCAAGGACAAGATGTGTGATGCTTGTCAAGAAGGGACACAATCAAAAACATCACACAAAGGTAAAATTTACTTAGTACCGCTTTACCATTAGAATTACTACACATGGATTTATTTGATTGCCATAGTACCCCATCTATAATTGGTAGTAAATATTGCTTGGTAATAGTAGATGATTTTTCTAGGTTTACTTGGGTGTTTTTCTTGAAAAATAAGGATGAAACCTTAGAAATAATCATAGGGTTTAGCAAAAGAGTAGAAAATGAAAGAAAACTCAAAATCAACCGGATCCGTAGTGATCATGGTGGAGAGTTTGAGAATTCTAACTTTTAACTTTTGCTTGGAACAAGGGTACAAGCATGAATTTTCTTGTCCTAGAACACCCCAACAAAATGGGGTTGTGGAAAGAAAAATCGTGCCCTACAAGAAGCGGCTAGGACAATGCTTAATGCATATTCCTTACCTAGCTACTTAGAAGCGTTAATACCGCTTGCTATATCCAAAATAGGTATTAATTCATAGGTTTTAGGAAAACTCCATTTGAATTGTGGAATGGTACAATTCCAACAATTCATTATTTTAAGGTCTTTGGATGTAAAGTCTATATCTTAAATACCAAAGACAACCTAAGTAAATTTGAGTCTAAAGCGGATGAGGGAATCCTAGTTGGATACTCATCCACTAGTGTAGGATATAGGGTTTACAATAAAAGGACTCAAAAGATTGAAGAATCTTCAAATGTTCAATTTGATGAAACTTCAAATACATACCCTAGAAAATCCCCTATTGATGATGACATAAATAATGAAAATCAAGAAATGACCAAACAATTTCAAGGTTTAAACTTAGGGGGTAATAATCAAGGGGAGGATTGGATCAAGGGAAGTAAGGGTTGATACCGATGATGAACATAGAATTGAAGTTAATCATGACCAAACTCAACTTGATACACCTCCTAGAACCATAAGAGTTCATCAAAGTCACCCATTAGATCAAATTGTGGGTGAATTGTCTCAAGGAGTTAGGACTAGATCATTCCATAGGGACCCCACTAGTCATATAGTTTAATTTCTCAAATTGAGCCCAAAAGCATTAAAGATGCATTACTTGATCCGGATTGGATCTTAGCAATGCAAGATGAATTGGCTCAATTTGATAGGAGTCAAGTGTGGGAGTTAGTTCCTAGACCAAGTAAAAACACTATTATTACTACAAGATGGGTCTTTAGGAACAAACTAGATGACCAAGGGAATATCACTAGAAATAAAGCACGATTAGTTGCAAGGGGTTTTAATCAAGTTGAAGGACTTGATTATGATGAAACATATGCCCCGGTTGCTAGGTTAGAGTCCATTAGAATACTTTTAGCATATGCCTCCTATATGGGTTTCAAACTCCATCAAATGGATGTCAAATCGGCATTTCTAAATGGGTTTATTAAGGAAGAGGTGTATGTAGAACAACCTCCCGGCTTTGAAAGTATGGATTACCCAAATCATGTATACAAGCTTAAGAAAGCCTTATATGGTTTGAAACAAGCTCCCCGGGCTTGGTATGAAAGATTGTCATCTTTCCTAATCTCTAAGGATTTCAAAAGGTAGTATAGATCAAACTCTCTTTATAAAGTCAACGTCTAAGGACATCTTTGTAGCTCAAGTGTATGTTGATGACATTATCTTTGGGTCAACAAATGATGAGCTTCTTCAAGACTTTATTCAAAATATGGAAAAGAGTTTGAGATGAGTCTAGTTGAGAATTAAATTTCTTCCTAGGTTTGCAAGTTAAACAAACTAGTGAAGGAATTTACATTTATCAAACAAAATATGCTAAGGAAATGGTTAAGAAATTTGGCTTAGAAAATGCTAAGGTGGTGTCAACTCCAATGGCAACCAATACCAAAATAGATAGTGATAGTGAAGGAAAACAAATAGATCTTACTTTTATAGAAGCATGATTGGTAGCCTCTTGTATTTAACCGCTTAGTAGACCCGACATATTATTTGCGGTTGGTATGTGTGCTAGGTATCAATCATGTGCTAAGGAATCTCATTTAGTTGCCGTTAAGAGAATTTTAAGATATGTTAAAGGCACACTAAATGTAGGTCTATGGTACCCTAGGACTAGGTCTTTTGATTTATTTGGGTACACCGATTCCGATTATGCGGTTGCAAATTGGATCGGAAGAGTACTAGTGGTGGATGCCAATTTCTTGGGTCCTCCCTAGTAAGTTGGAGTAGTAGGAAGCAACCTTGTGTTGCTCTATCCACCACCGAGGCCAATATGTGGCTATGGGTGGTTGTGTAGCTCAACTCTTATGGATGAAACATACCTAGAAGATTATGAGCTATCTTACTCCAACATGAAAGTATTTTGTGATAATGTGAGCACCATTAACTTGACCAAAAATCCGTGCATCACTCTAGGACCAAGCACATTGAAGTGAAACATCATTTCATTAGAGACCATGTAAGGGGACATTGAGCTTAATTATATTGAATCCAAGTCCAACCTAGCCGATATATTTACCAAGGCTCTCCCCAAGTAGAATTCTCATCACTTAGAGAGAACTTGGAATGTGTTGAGTAAAGGTGTAGGTTTTCATGATCCTATAGAAATACTAGGATTTATACCTTTAACCATCTCACAAAATACCTAAGAAACCATGATTTTTGTATTGAGCCATCTAGAAAACATGTGAGATGTTAGGAAGATGCACTTGGTTCATCATGCTTGTTATGATGCATTACTATGGGCCAAAGTGTCATCTAGAGACATTAATCCTAATTGGACCAATCGTTGGGAAGACTTATACACAATTGATGTGCATATAGCTCCAAGAATATGATTGGAAATGTCAAATAAAATAAAATTTAGTCTATGTCTATCAAACCCTGAGAAACAATTTCCTATTGATAAGCCAAAGTGATACAAAGTGTTGCAAAAATATTATAACTTTTGCAAAATCTCAAGATTGTGTCAATATCTAAATCTAGAGGTGATATAATTTTAAAATAATTTTTCCTTGATAGGAAATGATCTAACAATATTACCCACAAAATTTCGTGATTTTTTGATCTTTATTGAATTAATAATGATTCGATCGATCACCAGATTCACTGATCGCCATTTATAGCGATCGGCCGCGCATATAACCTTCGTATCTGATCGTCGATTCGATTCGATCTATATCGATCGCCGCCATTTATGGCGATCGACCGCGTCTGAAATCGCCGTATCGACCGCATTGCGATTCGGCTCTCCATCGATTCGATCGGCGACTAATGGCAATCGACTGATGTCGGGGTTTTTAGGGTTTTCCGCCGGTTCGACTCGCCATAGTTTCCGATTTTCTCTCCTCTTCCTCTTACGAACCTCCACCGCACTCATTTAGCCGCGCTCTTCGTCTTCCGGCGACTCCACCACGGAGCTCCCATTTGGAGTGCTCTCGGACTCAAGGGCCTCCTCTTGTCACCTCATTCACACTCTAGTTTCCACTCTCTCGGCTAGGGTTCGGTGGACACTCGCCTGTTGATTTTTCACCATGCCGCCTAGGTAAAATCGCATCTCTGATCTATGTTTGTTTGATTCTATAATCTTATTTCACTAACTCATTTTTATCTTTTGTCCATGCATCATCTACCCACATTATGCATATTTTGTGTGTGTGTTTTTTTTTATCCATTTAGAATTAAGCATTTTGCTACTAAACGCACCCGGGCACCTCCGACCGATGAGGGCCCGTCAAACCCTAGACCCACTGTTGATCCCCGATTTCCAAATTCTGTCCTTGAAACTGCTTTCAATAAAAACAAATTCCAACTTATTCCCCCTAGATCAATAGATCCTAATTTTCTTAAAGATTACTGCTTTGACATCGGATCATTCAACATTACCAACTTGAGTCCTTAGTCTTTGTGAACATCACGTTAATATCACTCTCCTCTCCGAATTCTTCAACAACCTACGACCTACCGGGATGGGAGATACTGACTCGCTGCTGCTCAAGGATCCGGACTTCATCCCAGATCTGGACTGATTTTCTCTTGCCTCTCTCTCCGAGGATGATCTCGTCTATATCCATCTTGGAGTGACCTCTTCCATCTCCCTTTGAGGGGATTTCTTTAGATTCCCTTCACGATACCTTCTATCACTATCCTCGACCTTGAACACCAACTTATTTCAATCACAAGAATCACTCGCCTCGACAATGTCCTTTATAAGGTCATTGCTCATCTTCTCCCTATTGTTACTCGTGGTTTAGCTTTGGTGCGCCCTCCACACTTACTTCTCATGCATCTCCTTCGTTCATACTCAGACATCAACATTGGCCTCAATACCTTCCATTGCATCACTCATTTCATAAGGCCAAATAATGGAAAGGTGCATATTCCTTATGGAAATGTCCTTACTCAATGGCTAAGCTCCATAGGCATTGATGTAAATATAGGAGTCATTAAGGTCATGAATAGGAAATATGATCAGATGACTCGACGGAGTTTCTCATTAGCGGGCATGAAGGCCGACAAAGGATCCGCTTCATCGGGACCCGACGGCGAGTAGCGGTGCCGCTCGGCACTGAGAGGATGCCGCCGCGCGGAAGGAGCTGAGGGTGGTGCTGCAGATGTTGCTGAGGGGCCTGATGAGGGGGAGACTGCTGCTGGCGATACCGGTCTACCAGACACATCCCTCCGTGCCCGCTTCGATGCGTTTGCGGAGCGAGTAGACACGCGTTTTGCGGAGCTGCACCTCGAGCATCAGGAGCTTCTCTCTCTCGTGAGAGAGGTACATCGACAGCAGCAGGACATCCTGGCGATTCTCCGCCCTGCTGCGCCTGGACACCCTCCTCACGATGGTTCGTCACCGCCCGATGGATCCGAGGACGGCGATCGTTAGCTTGCTCGCTTTTTCTTTGTTATTCTCTTTTTGGCCGTTTATGTAGCATAGACTCTTTTTGTGTAATGACTTTTAATCATTGAAATGAAATATTTTGTTGATCATTTCTATTAGTGCCTAAAATTTGGTATTTGTCAAGTTTAGGAGTTGATCATATAGTCGAAGTTATGAATAGTGATATGATACACTTACACCTTTGGGTCATAATTCTGTTATTTTGGATATCGTATCAATCCATTAATCTGATGAACATATTTTTCGTCTAATATTTTTCATATGTTATATTAGTCGAATAAAATGTGTATGCCAAGTTTTGTGATTTTTGGACACCCATAGAATTTTCTACGCATTGTCAAACCTTGATCAAAATTGATTTCGCTTTGATATCGATCATTGCCGTTATTAGCGATCGCGTGATCAAATCAAGATCGATATGATCTGCCTATTCCAGTCGAACCGATGACACTGTTTTGGATTAGAAAATGGTTTTTTCATCGGTTAAGAGGTTTTATATAATTGCCACAGTATATACATAATAATTTGTATGGAACGAAGAGTCTTCTTGCTGCACTGGTTCAGGGGGAGTTACATCCCTTATTTCTAAAATTGTTGGTGCGAAGCTAGGATATATTTGCCTATTCTTTAATTGTTTATGCTTTGCGTCATGAATCATGTCGTGAATTAAGGGGGAGTTTCATTTCAATTTTATACCTTAGTTCAAGATATAATTCTTCCAAGACTTATTGGATAATCTCTTCTCTTTTTGATTGTATGTCAAAGGGGGAGAAGGGATATTTAAGTTAGAATTCATATTGAGATATGTTTATGTATGATAAAGACCTAACTTAAATGATTGCCAAACATCAAAAAGGGGGAGATTGTTGGTGCAACAATGCCCCAAGCATTTATATATTTTGATGTTTGGATAATCATCTAAGTTAGGCAATGGTTTGTGATCTAATTGTGAACGTGTTTAAGTGACAGGAAAATCCAAGTATGAAGACTTGGTAAAAGATAAGTCCAAGTGTGACCTTGGCAAAGAGAAGACCAAAGGCAAGTCTTGGCAAAGATAAGTCCAAGCATGGGCGTAAAGTCCAAGCGCTTTGGCAAAGAAGAAACCCAAAGCATGATTTAAACCAAGGAAGCTTTTGAAGGCAAGCGCATGGATGGAGTTCGGACTCAGAGAAATCCTAGAGGCGCAAGGTGATGGAGAAGCTAGAAGGTTAAGTCTAGGCTTAGGTGTGTTTCCAAGTATGAATTAGTCATACTTGGTATGTGCGATCGAACATGGTATCGAATCGCCTTAAAATATAGCATTAGAAGTTGGAAGATCATCGATCGGGTTATCCCGACCGTGACGACTTAGCTCGATCACAGATGCTACTCCGATCGCATTATTGGCCGATCACAATATCGTGAGCCGATCGCTACGGCATGAAGATCGGCCGAATCGACATCGTCGGCCGATCGATAGTTTTCGCTGACGATCGACGGCAAGAAATCTCGCGAATCCGCCGCGCTCGTGAGCAGAATTAGCGCAATGATCGATGAAAGTCATCGTCCGAATCGATCGGGCTCCAACGGGAAAAACAGCCTCTTCTCTATAAAAAGAGGGCTGGTGGAGGTTTTTGGGGTTAATGCTTATTCTCCAATCTTTCTCAACAGCCTCCACGATTTTTCTAGCTTTCTAAGTGATTTAAATCTCCTCCTCTTCTCTCTAAGCTTAGATCTTCATTCTTTGTAAAGAAGAGGAGTTGTCTTGTAAAGAAAGCTTATTAGTGGACTTGCTTGGATTGATCCACCTCAAGGATCGCCGTGGAGTAGGAGCGCTATCTCCGAACCACGTAAAAGGCCGTGTTTGCGTTTGTTATTGTTTTTACATACATTATTGTGTTTGCTTCCGCTAATTTTCTTGTAGAAACCGAAAAACGCTATTCACCCCCCCTCTAGCTTCCAAACGATCCCTAACAGAATCTTCATTTATCATATAAATGGTTCATACATAAGGCGATTGCCTTAGGACATCTCTCATATATTACTAACATGAGGATGGAAGGCAGTACTAAATAATAGCTTCGTGCCAAGGGCCTTCTGAACACATTCCCAGAAATGGGAAATAAAGCGATCATCTTTGTCAGAAATGATGGTCTTAGGAATCCCATGTAATCTGATAATTTCCTTAGCATATAATTGAGCCAATTGCTCCGTCGAATAGGTCATCTTGATTGCTAAGAAGTGGACAGACTTCTTCAATCTGTCCACAATTACCCATATAACATCATATCCGTTTGTCATCTTGGGCAATCCTGAGATAAAATCCATAGAAATATCTTTCCATTTCCACTCGCAGTGTTCCTCCGTGTCTCGTGTTCGCTAACCTCTGCGAGTGTGTGCATCGACATCGAGCCACATCTCTTTTCATTCCGAACCACCAGAATTTTCTTTTTAGGTCTTGGTACATCTTGGTGGTTCCAGGATGCATCGCATAAGGAGTTCCGTGAGCTTCCTCAAATATCTTCTTTCGTAATTCTGGATCATCGGGAATACACAAGCGATCCCTGAGGTAGAGTACTCCTTGTAGATACTAACCCATCATCCTTTCCTTCTAGGACCTCTTGCTTGATCCTCTGAATGCTCGGGTCACGGGTTTGCTTTTCCAATATATCGTCGAACAGCGTTGGTGCTATCGTCATGGTCGAGAGCTGTCCGAAAATGATTTCAACCCCGTAACGCATAATTTCCTTTTCTAAGGGCCGAGATAATACTGATAGAGACATCAAGGTGGTGTAGGACTTCCTGCTGAGTGCATCAGCCACCTTGTTCGCCTTTCCTGAATGGTAGAAGATCTTGCAGTCATAATCCTTGATGAGCTCGAGCCATCTACGTTGTCTCATGTTCAGGTCCTTCTATGTGAAGAAATATTTCAGACTCTGGTGGTCTGTATAAATCCTACACTGAGCTCCATATAGATAATGCCTCCATGTTTTTAGAGCAAAGACCACGGCCGCTAGCTCTAGATCGTGAGTGGGATAATTCCTTTCATGTTCTTTGAGTTGCCTAGAGGCGTAGGCAATGACCTTGCCGTTCTGCATGAGTACAGCTCCGAGTCCCAACTTGGAAGCGTCGCTGTACATGTCGAAGCCTTCGTTACTATTCGAAAGAGCAAGGATTGGAGCGCTGGTCAGTCTCTTTTTCAATTCTGTGAAACTCTTCTCGCAGGCGTCCGTCCATTCATACTTTTTGTTCTTTCTGGTGAGGACTGTCATAGGGGCTGCAATTCTAGAGAAGTTCTCTACAAACTTCCTGTAGTAGCTTGCTAGCCCAAGAAAGCTTCTGATCTCGCTGGCATTCTTTGGTCGGTTCCAGTTACTCACAACTTCAATCTTTATTGGGTCTACCATCACTCCGTGCTTGGATATAACATGACCCAAAAATGATACTTGATCGAGCCAGAATTCGCATTTGGAGAACTTTGCATACAACTGCTTTTCCCGAAGAATCTGTAATACCATATTCAGGTGTTCTTTGTGCTCTTCTGGGGTTCTCGAATATATCAGTATATCATTGATGAAAATGATTACAAATTTATCGAGAAATGCCGAGAATACCCAATTCATCAGATCCAGGAACATAGCAGGTGCATTCGTCACTCTGAAGGGCATAACTACGAACTCATAATGTCCGTATCTTGTTCGGAAAGCCATCTTTGGTATATCATCTGGTTTCACTTTCACTTGATGATATCCAGAACTCAGGTCAATCTTAGAGAAGACGGTGGCATCCTTTAGCTGGTCGAATAGGTCATCAATCCGTGGTAAAGGGTACCTATTCTTGATTGTCACATTATTTAGTGCTCGATAGCTATGCACATTCGCATAGACCCATCTTTCTTCTTCACCAACAGTACTGGAGCTCCCCATGGAGAGCGACTTGGGCGTATGAGTCCCTTGTCGAGTAACTCCTGTAGCTATCCCTGAAGTTCCTTCAATTCAACCGGTGCCATACAGTAAGGTGCTTTAGAGATTGGATTAGTACCAGGAATCAATTCGATCTCAAATTTAATTTCTCAACTTGGGGCTAACCCTGGTAGTTCATCTGGGAATACCTCTGGGTAGTTGCATATAACTCTGACATCTTCTAGCTTCTGGTCCTCAGCTTGACTTGTATCAACCACATGTGCTAGAAACCCAGTGCATCCACTGTCTAACATCTTGCGCGCCTGCAGAGCTGATAGAAATTTATCGATTCTTCTCCTTGGCTCTCCAATAAATTCAAACATAGGTTCTGCCTCCGGCTGGAAGACCACTTTTCTTTTACGACACTCGATCGAAGCACCGTACTTGTTTAAGAAATCCATGCCCAATATGACATCATAATCCTGCATGTCGAGCACTATCAGATCACAGTAGAGTTCTCTCTCTGTGATTATGATGGGTGCAACTTGCAGCATATGAGTGGAGGGCATTACTTCTCCCGAGGGCAGAGTGGTTAAGAACTTGTGATCCAAAGCTTGTAGTGGCATGTCTATCTTTTCTGTGAAGGGTGTAGAAATAAACGAATGTGTTGCCCCAGTATCAAATAATGCAGTAGCATGCTGACAGAAAATAAATATCTGACCTGTGACAGCCGTAGAAGCGTTCGCCAAGCTTCAATCTCCCTTGGTGATCGGGGTTCCTTGATTGCGGCTGCATCTGGTGTAGGCTGTGGAGGAGCACCCTGTCTTGGGCATCTTCTTTGAGAGGTGCTGAACACTGAATAGAGATCCTTGACTCTATGCCCTTCTCGTCCACAGTTGTAACATCTATTTGTGCCTCGGTAGCATACTCCAGGATGTATCTTCCCGCATGTAGCACACAGAGGGATCTTGGGTTGCTTGTTCGCTGGACCACCTTTAGAGTCATCCCATTGCTTTCTCTTGCCAGTGTGGTTCCCTTTCCAAATACTCTAGTTTCTCTGACCTCCTGAATGGGCTTGACCCCTGCCTTCACTCAGTGCCTTCTTTTGTTGGTTAATATTGTTGAGATAATGCTCGGTAATCAAGGCACTACTGAACAGCTCCTCTGTGGTCTATTAACTCCACCGGCCATGTTCAGAACTATCTCGGGTCGGAGCATCTTCAGCATGAGTCTAACCCTTTCTCTTTCTGTGCTGACCAACTCTGGGCATAGGCGTGCGAGTCAGTTGAATCTCTTCACGGCTTCATTGACTGATAGGTCACCTTGCCGGAACCGAGTGAACTCGTCGTAATTCTTGTTCGTCACTCGCATATGGAAGAATTCTTCGAAAAATTCATACTTGAAGTCCGTCCATCTCATCTGATTTACTTGCCTCTTTGCTTTAGCCCGTTCCCACCACATCCGAGCATCTCCCGAAAGGAAAAATGACGCGCACTTAATCTTCTCGTATTCGGGCCAGTCCAGTAGCTCTACGATGCTTTCCAAAGTCTTGAACCAGGCCTGGGCGTCCCATGGTTCACCAGTACCAGAGAAATTTTTCGGCTTCAGCCTCTGCCACTGGATCAGGTAAGCTTCCTGTCGAACCATCGGGCCAGGGCCCGCTGGTGGGGTGGTAGGGTTTCCTCGCTGATTCATTAAGGCATTTATCACTTGTTGTTGCTCTGTAACTTGACGCTGAAGTTTAGTAACCACATGCGTAAGGTCATGTGGGGGGGTGCTATCTCATTGACTCTACTACTGCGTCTCCCAGCCATGTTTATCTTCATATATCAGAGTAAGGCTAGTATAATATTATCATTCATTTATCTATGCATAGTTAAACTAAAAGCTAGCATAAGGGTATCATACATATTTTCAGGCATATTTAAGCTAGAAGCATTTCTTATCATACATGAACAAAATAGAGTAGGCATAGAAATTCTTACTTGGAGCGGCAGGATTTGGAGCTTGATGTGTGTGTAGTGGAAAGGCAGATCTACTCTGATACCAACTTGTCACGCCCGCCCTTTCCAGGGGTTCGGAGGGGCGGCGCGACACGATCGTACATACATGCATTACAGCGGAAGACTACATATACTTCTTACAGCGGAAGACTTTAGACTTATATTTTTTTTTCTTCTTTAAAACATAAACATGCGTCATCATTTCATAAATACTTCTTTTTAAACATAGAGCATGCATCATCATTTCATAAGTACTTAGTTCAAATTCATAAAAATCATCTTAAAGGAAAACATGCATAAGGAAACATAACAGATCTCCTCCACCATGCCAATACCATACACACTTTGCCCCTCCTGCTGCTCCCTTTAGTTTAGCCACCCTTTACCCTTATCTGTAGTACAAGAGAACATAAACTATAAACACATAGGCTTAGTAAGATCCGGTCCTACTCACAAAAACCATACGTCAAACATTAAGCATAGAGTAGTGCCATGATCATATAACACATATAAGCATAACATTCATATAAACATACAACTACATATAAACGAACATAACATGCATATAAACACACAAGAACATAAGCAAGCATAACATGCATATAACATACCAGAACATAAGCATAGCATTCATATAAACATCTAAGAACATAAGCAAACATAACATGCATATAACATACCAGAACATAAGCATAACATTCATGTAAACATCTAGAAAATAAGCAAACATAACATGCATATAACATACCGGAACATAAGCAAGCATAACATGCATATACACATAAGCATAACATGAATATAACATCATAACGATCCAGACATGAACTAAGGGTATATGTAGGATGCTCTTTGAAAACATATATTATAGGTATTTAAACATAATTTCAACATATTGGGCCCGGCATTGTACCACATCATCATCATCATCATAGCGCGATCCCTAAATAGACCCGAGGTAGCTAATCCCGAACCTACTAGGTTACTAGGCCCGTACTATGTCCGTCGACCTAGGGGCCATCATCATAATATAGAAGCCCATCCTAGGCCCGTACTTATGGCCATTGGCCTAGGGCATCTGGGAGCCCATCCCGTACTAGGTCCGTACTATGACCGTCGACCTAGGGGCAATCATAACAAAGAAGCCCATCCTAGGCCTGTACTGTTGGAATGTATACTGAAAGCCTAGCTCTTTTTGTATGAACATTTTTATTTTGAAATAAGAATCACATGATCATTGTTTGCACTTTATATATTTATTATATGTGTGCATATTGTCTAATATTTTACATTGTAGATAACATGGTGCTTGGTGTGACACAGAAGATCATATTATCAGTCCCTTGTAGAATATAAGTAGAGGCTCACAACCAAGATGGTTTTGGACAAACCATTGGTATGGTTGTAGTGTAGCTTGGTATTTTTTTTGTCTTGAACATAGAGTTACACTAGTACACTTAGGTGTATTGAGCAGGACCGACATAGAGGTGATTCAATTTATTACTGATTACATAATTGAATAATTGAATCAGACCTCGGATATTATGTTGTACATGCTCTTAATCCCGATATAATAACGGGCACATGTACTTAGTAATTATTTCTTTAATTTACTTTAGGGATTAAATCAATTTAGATATTAAATGATATATCATTATGTACATGATATTATTAAATATTCAGGTGATGATGTCTGAGGGTAGGAGTTGTAAAATTCATTCTACATTAACATCATCATGTCATAAACTTATATGGTTAGTACAGGATGGCGAATGGTACTACTCAAGGAGTTAGATGTTAATTAATTGATGGTCAATAAATCAATTAATTGATGGACATATAGAATATACTTAAACATTGATGTACAAATAATATATGGATTAATTTATGGGGGTTAACTTCAATGATGATCCTCTGGAATGGAACATCATCCATGGATCAAGGTTGGTTCATTATGTGGTTGGCGATCCATCTCTAGATCAACTCCTAATTTATCGTAGCCTAATATAATCCTCAAGAAGCCTAGATCCAAGGATGTAAACATAAAACTCTAGAAAACGGGTTGGGATTAAATCCTAGATCCGATGGTTGGGATGAAACCCTAGAACCAACGGTTGGGATTAAATCCTAGATCAGATGGTTGGGATGAAACCTAGATCCGACGGTTGGGATGAAACTCTAGATCCCACGGTTGGGATGAAATCCTAGATCCGGTTGGGATGAAACCTAGATCCGACGGTTGGGATAAAACCTAGATCCGACGGTGGAGATTAAATCCTAGATCCGCGGTGGAGATTAAAAGGCTTAAGCCCAATTCTATAAATAGAGGGCTTAGGTTGGCGATAAGGATGGTTCATTTGGATTAGGTTTTGCCTCAAGTGTTTTAGGCGGCTAGGGTTTTGGTGTGGTGGCAACAAGGAAGGAAGGTGTAGGTTTCTTCCTTTTCTCCTTGGTGGCCCGTCCTCCTTCCTCCTAGCTTTGGCCGCCTTCTTCCTCCTCCTTTGCTCCTTGGTGGGTTCTCCATCTTCTTGGTGGGCTTCTCCCCTCTAGGTGGCACTACAACATTGTCACAAGTGGCCGGCGCTCATCCATTCATTCCTTGGTTGGCGGTTACATCGAGCTCCTTTGCTTGGTGGCCGGTTCTAGAAAGGAGAAGTTTTGTTTGGTTCTTCTCTTTATTCACAGAGAACAAGGAAGGGAAGAACGCAATCTAGAAGACTTCTACTCATGGAGGATCTTCGCCCACACGTCGTCCACGAGGAGGATAGGACATACGGTAGAAGATCGTGAGGTATAAAAGTTTTACAACTTTATTTTCTGATCTTAGCATGTTCTTTTATGTGTTGATTATACAAGTGTGCATTTGTATATATTTTGTATAATCATGGTCTCCGAAGACAAACACAAAAATCGGCGATCCGTCCGTCGTCTCTTCCGCGGCTAACCAACTAGAAGAGTTGTGTTGCTTGAACAACTAGTTTGTTTGTCCTTATCAAGTTATTAGCGATTTAATTGGTTGTGCTAAGGAAACTCATCCCATCCGGATTAGTTCTTTCATTAGTGAAAATTTTAATCCGGGGACATGGGAGCCAATGAGCCTCCGAAGCAACTCCCTACATGTACTATGTCTGTCGGCCTAGGGCAACTTAGGAGCCCATCCCTTTGGACTTTGTTAGGGTCCGGTACAAGCCATGCAGAAAGTAAAATACTTATCATGCTTCATATCATAACATATCATAATTCTTTTCATAAACATATCATGTTCCTTATCATGGCATATCATGTTCCTTCTTCATAAAATATCATTTTTTCTTTTCATAATATATCATATTCCTTCTTCATAACACATCATATTCCTTTCATACATATCAAGTTCCTTCTTTATAACACATCATACATTCACACAATTCACATGGCAATAACATGATCTTACATTTAACATGGTAATGAGTAGAAATTTATCATGCATCCCTACTATTAACATAGACATACGGTAGTGACATAAACCAATCAAGCTAAACAACTTGAGCAAGGACTACTTAACATCATGTTAACATCACACACATATAGGGCATGGCATAAACATCATGAACAAGCATACATGGAGTGATCTAAACTTCATGGAGCTCTACCAAAGTTTTAAACCCTAAACAACTTATATATGACTTAACTAACCACATATTAATTCTTTCACATATAAAGCATGGCATGGAAGGCACTTAGAAGTTTAGATAATTCTTGGCCGAGAGTTTCATGAAAACCTAAGATCCATTTCTTAAATCTAGCTTAGC
Organism: Wurfbainia villosa; assembly: GCA_025175895.1. NCBI lineage: Eukaryota > Viridiplantae > Streptophyta > Magnoliopsida > Zingiberales > Zingiberaceae > Wurfbainia > Wurfbainia villosa. Next base: position 88,933,053 of record CM046003.1, read on the forward strand.
TTTCACATGTTACCTATATCTACATTCAAAACATAGCATGAAAATTTATAGATCATAGCATGGTAGACCTAAATGGGTCTTGGCCGAATGGTTCAAGGAACTTAAAAGATCAACCATTTAAATTTAGGTTAGCTAACAACATGTTACCTTCATCTATATTCATAACATAGCATGACATCTTATGGATCATAGCATAATAGACCTAAATAGGTCTTGGCCGAATGGTTTAAGGAACTTAAAGGATCAACCACTTAAATTTAGGTTAGCCAACAACATGTCATCTTCATCTAACATCAAAACATAGCATGAACTCATCTATAGCATGGCATAGAACATGTTATCTTCATCTAATCATTAAAACATGGCATGAACTCATTTAAAGCCTAGCATAGAACATGTTATCTTCATCTAACATCAAAACATATCATGAACTCATCTAGAGCATGGCATAGAAAACACATTAGGGGTCAAAAGGAGGCTTGGCCGAGAGTCCTAGGAGGGCTTGAAGATCAACCACTTAACCAAACCCATCTAGAAACCTATCATCATCATATTCATACAAGGTATAGCATAGATCATCATGGAGAGCACAAGTAATGGTCTTGGCCAAAATTTTCTTGGGGTTTTTAAGATCAAACACTTAACCAAACCTATCTAGCAACCTATCATCATCATATTCCTACAAGGTATGGCATGGGTCATCATTGAAAACACAAGTAAGGGTCTTGGCCGAATGGTTCATGAAGGGATTTTCTTAAAAACATCAATCGAAACAACTTGTATACAGGTGAGGGGATACTTACATCCTTCGCTTTGTTAATAGTTGGAAAATACCCTAAGGGATGCCAAACCTAAAGCCTTCTTCTTGCTTGAATAGATTTCTAAAAATTGAAGAGGGAGCTTAGGGTTTTCGATGAGGAAGAAGAAGAGAAGGAGAAGATGCCAACTTTGATTTCTCATGTATCCTCATTCCCCTATTTATTCACTTGAATGTGTCCCTTAGCCTCCCTTACCCTTATCTATCATTTCTCATATTCCTCTAATAGTACAACCCTGCTGGGCTTCTGGTTATTGGATTCATCTTTAGGGCTTAGCTATCTACTAGAGGTTTGGGGTTCAATTCCTCGGCCATTCATCCTTTTTGGCTCTATTTCTTTTATTTTTTTGTAAGAGCCCACATAAAGCCCATTATAAGCATGTGAAAATTCTTGTAAAATTGCTAGGAATTTTACGGGCGTTACATGCAATCGTTCAATTTCTTGTGTCTAATAAAACACTTTGTGGAATTAAATTCAACATTAAAATCGGCATCACAAAGTTGTCTAACACCAAGTAAATTGAATTTAATGTTTTTAACTAAAAAGTCTTTATGAACAATAAGTTTTGGGGATATGTCAATTGTGCCTTTGCCTAGAATTTTGAGTTTACCACTATTCCCAAAGGACACAGTTCCCTTGCTAATGTAGTTGATTGTGGAAAACTTGCTCACATCTCCAGTCTTATGTCTTGAGCAATCGTTATCCACGATCCACATACTTGGTCCACCTACCTATACAACATGAAAAACAAATTCCTTAGGTACCTAAATTTTTGGACCGGTAGGATCAATCAAAAATCTCTTGGGAATCCATGCCTTCTTGACCTTACCCTTAGTTGTTGCCTTTCTACTAATAAGGGAGGTATATGCTACTTCCTTGTCCTTAGGTCTATATCCTATGCCGGCCTTGCTATAAATGACTCTTTGGTCCCTAAGTATCATATCAAGGTATTTAGACCCACTAGTGAATTTTTCTAAGCATGTTTTTGGTTCACAAACTTCATTTTTGAGTTTTTCATTTTCCTTTCTAAACATGCAAAAATTATTACAATCATTACATGAAGGTTATACATTTTTAATTGCCCTAATTTCTACCTTCAAGTCCATAATCCTATATTTTGATTTATCTCAAAAAATTTTACGATATGCAATGGTTTTATACAATAATTCTATTCTAGGGGAGTCATTTACATCATCGTCACTAGATGACGATTCGTCGCTTGAGGAAGACTCTTCTTGGCTTGATGCTTTGGTGTCATATTCCAAGGCCATGAGTGCCATGTTGCGTGTGACGTGGCATAGCTCCTCCTCATCGGACAAGTCTTCAATACTTTGTGTGTCCCACGTTTGTGCTACCATGAGCTCCTTCTTTTTCTTCTCCTTCTTCTTTTCTTTTTCCTCCTTCTTCTTTAGCTTTGGGAAATTTTGCTTGATGTGCCCCTTTTTATTGCAACCATAGCAAGTGACATTAGTGGTATAAATTGTTGGGTTTCCGGCACCGCGACGAGTGTGTGTTCGAATATGTTTCGTAAACATGTGCACAGCGGAAGAAATGAAAATAATAAATCTACATTTATTACAACACACACATCACACGCATGCATAGTACAACATGTGTAGACATAATCGTAAATTTAAATTTTGCAATAAAAGGAAATTTAACTACGTATACCTTACGTATCACGTGTAGAGGGAAAGACATCAACCGGAACAATCCTCGCTAGAATCGTCTCTATCCGTATCCACGCCAAGTATCTTCGGGATGACTTCACCAAGTCACGAGCCTCGTCTTCGTACAGGTTACTATCCTAGTGTTGAAGACGATGTGATCGAGAGAAGATCATGATCCGAATCCAAATTCGGATCCAAAAATGAGTCCTCAAAACTCGCTTCTCCGGAGAGCTATTCATCAACCGTTTGACGAATACTTCGTCCTCCACCTATGAGGATTACCGGAGATCGAATCCCCGGTAAGGCTACCGCTGTCGGAGCTCCAAACGTCGTCCAAACGACGCTCCGACGAGAGGGAAACAAGCTGTCCAGAAAACTGGACAGCTTTGGCGGAGGAGTAGGGGCCGGCCAAAAAGGGTATGATGAAGCTCACCTCGATGCCGAACCCAAAGGAGATCACCGGAGAGTTGCTGGAGGATCACCGGCCGAAGCTTGGACGCCGACAACAATTTGGACGGCAGCACAAGGGGGTGGGCGGCGGCAATGGATGTTGGCAAAGACTTCTCCAAGGAAAGGGGGGCGGCAACAATTAGGTTAAGGGAATTGGATTAGGGATTAACAAACCCTTAAGCCCTCTTTTATAGAGAACTAATTCTCTTAATGGTTATTGGATCATAACCATAAGGCCCGTTAACCCACTCCATTAATTTAAGTTAAAATAAACCAAACCATAATGGTTTATTTTAAGTTAAAACGAACCGAACCAACTTTGGTTCATTCGTTTAAAATAAACCAAACCCTTTGGTTTATTCTCCTCCATTGGATTAGAATCAAACCATTTTGGTTCGTCCATCATGTCTTCATAAGACACGGCCCATCCACGCTTCCATTGCGACTGAAACGATTTCATGTTCGCTTCTTGTTTGGTCCAACCAAACCTAGTTTCTCTCGGTCTGAGAATCTCATTCTCAAGCTCGTTTTAAATCCTTCGGATTACGCTCGTTGTGCGTGTGACCAAATAGGTTCTCGATTTATGTTGGCCGTCTATAATTAACCATTAATTATAGAATGATCATGAGTGACACCTAGTAGTACATCATGATCCCCAATTAATCGAAAAGATCAACGGTTGATGCAGAACTATTTCTGAAACCCTTCAGCAGCTCGAATGAATCGTGCCCCATTCCTTTCACTCATCTTATACCCACTTGGTTCAGGACATGGTCTATTGTGTCAGTCCCCACTAGGCTGACTACGTCACACCTGACCCAAGTATCATTTCTGTTAGTAATATATGAGAGATGTCCTAAGGCAATCGCCTTATGTATGAACCATTTATATGATAAATGAAGATTCACTATTTGAGTATACATGTTTCATGTATTTGATTGGATCTTAAACTCATTTACTGAATGTCCACGATACAATTCACAACATGAGAGAATTTGTGATTGGATCACAACTAGTGAGTATCTCTACATGTGTAATTGTGATGTATCGGAATCATCCCTAGTCGATGAATTGATGGATTTGGACACCATCAATTCTGTCGAGACTAACACGAGGTATACTCCTTGGTGTATCCAAGCAGCTGATTCTCACTGGCTGGAGACATTGTGATGTCCGGAGTTAATCGTGGATGCTAGTTATGGTAAGTAGTTCATTGGAGTGACCAACCGTAAGACTTCATATGGTTCTCTGCATATATAGATATGTCAATGAAGTTCTTACTGTAGCTTAAGTGCGATGTTCCTTTGACTTGCGGTATTCAAGACATCTTGATCATGGAGACTTATGCTTTGACATCTTAAGCAAGCATCTCTAAGGAGATGTGGACCCGGGATGATTGGGTATAAGTCGAAGTGATCGAAGGTGTTTGAATAGCCTATAAAGGATTCACCACTCCTTGCGAGGAGATGTATACCCATGGCCTCTCGTCTGATTGTTACTAAAGTCTTTGGCCAAAGCATTACATGTTTAGAGTAAGGTACTCTTCGATACATGTGCAGTAACTAGAATCCGTAGGACGAGGAAATGATACTTGGGCTAGGTGTGACGTAGTCAACCTAGTGGGGATCGACACTATAGACCATGTCCTGAACCAAGTGGGTATAAGATGAGTGAAGGGAATGGGGCACGATTCATTCGAGTGAAGGGTTTCGTAAATAGTTCGATCAACCGCTGATCTTTTCGCTTAATTGGAGATCATGATGTACTACTAGGTGCCACTCATGATCGCTCTATAATTAATGGTTAATTATAGACCAACATAAACCGAGAACCTATTTGGTCACACGACAACGAGTGTAATCCAAAGGATTTAAAACGAGCTTGAGAATGAGATTCTCGCATCGAGAAACTAGGTTTGGTTGGACCAAACAAGAAGCGAGCATGAAATTATTTCAGTCGCAATGGAAGCGTGGATGGGCCGTGTCTTATGAAGACATAATGGATGAACCAAAATGGTTTGGTTCTAATCTAATGGAGGAGAATAAACCAAAGGATTTGGTTTATTTTTAATGAATGAACCAAAGTTGGTTCGGTTCGTTTTAACTTAAAATAAACCATCATGGTTTGGTTTATTTTAACTTATATTAATGGAGCGGGTTAACGGGCCTTATGATTATGATCCAATAACCATTAAGAGAATTAGTTCTCTATAAAAGAGGGCTTAAGGGTTTGTTAAGCCCTAATCCAAAACCCTAACCTGTTGCCGCCACCTCCTCTCCTTGGTGAATTGGCGCCAACACCTTGTGCCGCCAACCCTTGTGCCACCGTCCCAACTTGTTGCCGCGCCCAAGCTTCAGCCGGTGATCCTCCGCAACTCTCCTGATCTCCTTTTGGTTCGGCATCAAGGTGAGTTTCATCTTACCTTTTGGCCGATGCCTACTTCCCTCCACCAAAGCTGTCCAGTTTTCTGGACAGCTGTTTCTTCTCGGAGCTGAGCATCATTGGACAAAGTTTGGAGCTCCGACAGCGCTAACTTACCGGGATTTGATCTCCGTAATCCTCTGAGGTGGAGGACGGCGATTCGTCAAACGGTTGACGAATACCTCTCCGGAGAAGCGAGTTTTGAGGACTCGTCTTTGGATCCGAATTTGGATTCGGATCGTGATCCTCTCTCGATCACGTCGTCTTCAACACGAGGCTAGTAAGCCATACGAAGACGAAGCTCGTGACTTTGTGAAGTCATCCCGAAGATACTCGGCGTGGATACGAATAGAGACGATTCTAGCGAGGATCGTTCCGGTTGATGCCGTTTCCGCTACACGTGATACGAAAGGTATACGTAGTTAAATTTCCTTTTATTGCAAATTTAAATTTACGGTTATGTCTACACATGTTGTACTATGCATGCGTGTGATGTGTGTGTTGTAATAAATGAAGATTTATTATTTTTATTTCTTCCGTTGTGCACATGTTTACGAAACATGTTCGAACACACACTCGCCGCGGTGTCGGAGACCCAACAATGGTATTAGAGCCAGGTTGTGTTTCAACATAATCGTAAAATTTTTTTGCGATAGTCATAATGATATTTCTGGAAATTTTCTACTTTTGGAAAGTTAGAAGTATTTATGGAAATTTTTCAATTTTGGAAAGTCGAGAAGTATTTATGGAAATCTTCCACTTTTGGAAAGTTGGAAGTATTTATGGAAATTGATATTTTCCATAAATAAAATATTTGATTAGATTTGGAAATTTGTTTCCTAATTTAATCATGATTTGATTTGGGAAATCAAATCTTAAAATATTTTATTTCCATAAGTAGTTTTGATGATTTAGGAAATTGGTTTTCCTAAATTGACTTTCCTTAATCAACCATTTCCATAAATAAAATATGTGATTAGATTTGGAAATTTGTTTCCTAATTTAATCATGATTTGATTTGGAGAATCAAATCTTAAATATATTTTATTTCCATAAATATTTATGACATATAATGAAATTATATACATGACATAATTGTATGCCATGTAATTGCATTAGATGCATATCATTATGCCATGCGTGTCGTGACATGTAGATGTATGCCATGCCATGTAGATAATAGTTATTTGCATGCAAAGAGGATGAGACATAAAAACCCTTACTCAATATTAAAGCCTACACCTTCCATTAATATGGTTAGAACCAGAGTTCCGTTTCTTGTTTGGGTTGTTAGACTCTCTCCAAGCCCGGCTCGAACCCGAACATGTTCAAACCATGGAATAGTTTAATACTAATATGGTAAGAGTCAAAAGTCAATCATTAGCTTTGGTTGTTGGACTCTCTCCAAGCCGGGCTAATTGGTTGAATGCGCTCTAACCATATTAAAACTATTTCTTGATTAATGGGTCGGCTTTAACCTGGAGCATCGGCTTGTTGGACTCTCTCCAAGGTCGATGTAAAGGGAGGTGAAGTTGGGTGCTATGCATATGATGCATACTTGTTAATGTGTTAACAACCCGATGTATGTGTGAACATTCAATTAGTTGATAACATATTATGATAGTTGCATATACGTGATATGCAATCGGTATAGTTGATACCTACCATCGTAGTTATGAATGACTTGTTCGACTTTCTCCAAGGTTGTTCATATCTATGATGGATATCAGCCCATTCGGAGATGGACCTACGATCTCCCGAAGTGATTTTGGGGTTTTTGAAATTCGAAAAATGAATGAGATTTATAAATTTATATTGATGCATTTTAAAATCATTTTCTCATATATGCTCGTTTTGTATTTCTAGGTCAATCGATTGATCATGACGTCTTTGAATTTGTGCACTATTTTGGATTCAAACAAACTGACTGGGCCTAACTTCCTGGACTGGCTTAGAAACCTGAGAATTGTTCTCAAGGCGGAAAAGCTAGCATATGTCCTTGAAGAGCCTCTTCCCAACCGTCCTAAGGACGATGCAACTCCAGACCAAATGTTGGTCTATCAGAAGCATGTGGCAGATTCTGAGCTGGCGAGTTGCATCATGCTAGCGGCGATGGTACCTGAGTTGCAAAAGCAGCATGAGTATATGGATGCTAATACCATGGTCTTCCATCTTCATGAGTTGTTTGATGAGCAAGCGAGATCCGAAAGGTTCGAAGTCTCCAGACTCCTCTTCACCACGAAGATGCAAGAAGGTTCGTCTGTAGTGCAGTTTATGCTAAAGATGAACGGGTACATCGAGCGGCTAGGCACCCTCGGGTTTGTGATGGATCATGAATTAAGTATTGACTTAATTCTGCATTGTTTTCCCAAGAGTTTCTCAGAATTTGTGATGAACTATCGGATGAACAAATTAGAATCCACTATTCCTGAGCTCCTCAATATGCTAAAGACTGTGGAGCCTTCTGTGAAGCATGAGGAGAAGGCGGTTCTGTTAGTTGATTCTTCAAAGAAAGGTTCTAAGAGGAAGGCAAAAGAACAGAAGAAAGGGAAGAACAAGAAGGCAAAGAAGGCAGAAACAGCACCAAAGGGCACTTGCCATCACTGTGGCAAGGAAGGCCACTGGCGAAGAAACTGCAAGATTTATCTTGAGTCCATGAAGAAGAAGAAGGCATCTGATGCCCCATCCTCTTCAGGTATCTTCGTTATTGATTGTCATTCTATTTTCTTAGACACTTGGGTATTGGATACTGGGTGTGGCTCACATATATGTAATAACATACAGGGGCTAAGGAATAGAAGAAGACTCATCAGAGGGGAGTCAAATTTGTGAGTTGGCAATGGAGCAAAGGTTGCTGTGGTCGCCATCAGAACTTATTTGCTGAAGCTCCCTAGTGGACTAGTCTTGGAACTGGACAATTGCTATTGTGTTCCTTCTTTAATAAAGAACATTATTTCTATTTCCTGCTTAATAGAAATGGTTTCCATTTGACGTTTAGTAACAATTGTTGTTATATAACTTTGAATGGCGTACTTTATGGAACTGGAACTTTGAGCAATGACATTTATACGTTGGACATATCCAGTGACATTTTCAATATCGAAGCGAGCAACAAGCGTGCTCGAAAGGATGATCAATTAGACTCCTACATGTGGCATTGTCGTCTTGGCCATGTAAGCAAGAAACGCATGTCCGAATTACACCGATGTGGAATTCTGGAATCGTTTGAATTGGATTCATACGATACATGCGAATCATGCTTAAAAGGCAAGATGACTAAGTTACCTTTTACTGGAAAAGGTGAACGAGTGGGAGAGTTACTAGGTCTAATACATACTGATGTATGTGGACCTATGTCAACTCAAGCTTTAGGAGGCTATAGCTACTTCATTACTTTCACCGATGATCACTTACGGTTTGGGAATGTATTCTTGATGAAACACAAGTCTGAAGCCTTTGAAAGGTTCAAAGAATTCAGAAATGAAGTAGAGAAACAACATGACAAGAGTATTAAAATACTTCGATCGGATCGAGGTGGTGAATACTTAAGTCAAGAGTTTTTTGATTATCTAAGAGACAATGACATATTATCTCAATGGACTCCGCCATATACACCACAACATAATGGTATATCTGAGAGGCATAAGCGGACCTTGTTGGACATGGTCAGGTCAATGATGAATCATGCGAATCTTCCCAAGTCCTTTTAGGGCTATGCACTTTAGACAGTTGTTTACTTATTAAACAGAATGCCAACCAAGGTAGTCTCTACTACTCCATATGAGATATGGAATGGTAAGAAACCTCATGTATCTTACTTGAAGATATGGGGTTGTCCAGCTTATGTGAAGCGGATTGTATCAGACAAATTGGATGCTAAGTCTGATAAATGTCTATTTATTGGATACCCTAAGGAAACAAAGGATTACCAATTCTATCATCCTGTGGAACAAAAGGTGTTTGTTTCAAGGCATGATGTGTTTCTAGAGAAAGAGTTTCTCTTGCAAGAAAATAGTGGGAGTGTCGTCGAGCTTGAGGAGGCTCGAGAGACTCAAATAGACATTGATGAGATACCTGGTGAAGCACAACAGCCGATAACTCATAGTGATGAGCAATCGGCTGGACCTACTGTAACACCACATCTTCGTAGATCTGGTAGAACACGCAACATTCCTGAGAGATATGAATTTCTCGTAAGTGAATCGAACGACGTGTTACTCATTGATGATGAGGAGCCTACCAGTTATGAAGAAGTGCTAACAAGTTCAGAAAGGGATAAGTGACTTGAAGCCATGAAGTCGGAAATGGATTCCATGTATGAAAACCAAGTTTGAAACTTGGTTGACCCACCTGAAGGCATCAAGCCTATAGGGTGCAAGTGGGTTTTCAAGAAGAAAACTGACATGGATGGTAATGTGATTACCTATAAAGCTAGATTAGCGGCGAAAGGATATCGTCAAAAACAAGGTGTTGATTATGACGAAACCTATTCGCCTGTAGCTATGCTTAAATCCATTCGGATGCTCCTGGCCATAGCGGCTCATTATGATTATGAGATATGGCATATGGATGTGAAAACAGCTTTCCTTAATTGAAATCTGCTCGAGGACGTGTATATGATACAACCTGAGGGTTTCACATTGGTTGATAAAACCAAGGTATGCAAATTGCGACTGTCCATATATGGATTGAAGCAAGCATCCAGGAGCTGGAATATCTGTTTTGATGAGACGATCAAAAAGTTTGATTTCTCACAAAATTCAGATGAACCTTGTGTGTACAAGAAGGTTAGTGGGAGTGCAGTCATGTTCCTAGTATTGTATGTCGATGACATATTACTTATAGGAAACGATGTTTCAATCTTATAGTCAGTTAAGGTTTGGTTATCCAAGACATTCTCCATGAAAGACCTGGGAGAAGCAACCTACATCCTCGGGATTAAGATCTATAGAGATAGATCAAAATGGTTGCTTGGTCTTTCGCAGTCTACATATATAGACCGAGTGCTAAAGAGGTTTAGCATGTCGGAATCCAAGAAAGGTTTCCTACCCATCAAGCATGGGGTACACCTTTCGAAGTCTATGTGTCCACACACAGAAGACGAGAGGATTTGCATGAGTAAGATTCCCTATGCATCCGCAATAGGATCTATCATGTATGCTATGTTATGTACGAGGCCCGATGTATAGTATGCTCTGAGTGTCACGAGCAGATACCAGTCTGATCCAAGAATGGATCATTGGGTGGATGTTAAGACGATCCTTAAGTACTTAAGAAGAACTAAGGATGTGTTCCTAATATATAGAGAAGGGGACATGGTGATACGCGGGTATACGGATGCCAGCTTCCAGACAGACAAGGATGATTCCAGGTCTCAGTCTGGATACGTGTTCACCTTGAATGGGGGCGCAGTGAGTTGGAAAAGTTCCAAACAAGACACTGTAGCGGATTCTACCACTGAGGCAGAATACATTGCAGCTTCGGAAGCAGCAAAGGAAGCGGTTTGGATCAAGAAGTTCGTTTATGAACTTGGTGTGATTCCAGCCATTGTTGAAGCAATACCGGTCTACTGCGACAATAATGGAGCAATTGCACAGGCGAAAGAGCCAAGGTCTCATCAACGATCCAAACATGTGCTTCGCCGCTATCATCTTATCAGAGAGATCATCAGTAGGAATGAAATACAAATCGAGAAAATTCCCACTGAAAGGAACTTAACGGATCCTTTGACTAAAGCATTACCTCAAAGTAAGTTTGAGGGTCATGTTAGTGCTTATGGTATTGGATACCGTAGCGATTGGCATTAGGCCAAGTGGGAGTCTGTTAGTAATATATGAGAGATGTCCTAAGGCAATCGCCTTATGTATGAACAATTTATATGATAAATGAAGAATCACTATTTGAGTATACATGTTTCATGTATTTGATTGGATCTTAAACTCATTTACTGAATGTCCACGATACGATTCACAGCATGAGAGAATTTATGGTTGGATCACAACTAGTGAGTATCTCTACATGTGTAATTGTGATGTATCGGAATTATCCCTAGTCGATGAATTGATGGATTTGGACACCATCAATTCTGTCGAGACTAGCACCAGGTATACTCCTTGGTGTATCCAACCAGCTGATTCTCACTGGATGGAGACATTGTGATGTCCGGAGTTAATCGTGGATGCTAGTTATGGTAACTAGTTCATTGGAGTGACCAATCGTAAGACTTCATATGGTTCTCTGCATATATAGATATGTCAATGAAGTTCTTACTGTAGCTTAAATGCGATGTTCCTTTGACTTGCGGTATTCAAGTCATCTTGATCATGGAGACTTATGCTTTGACATCTTAAGCAAGCATCTCTAAGGAGATGTGGACCCGGGATTATTGGGTATAAGTCGAAGTGATCGAAGGTGTTTGAATAGCCTATAAAGGATTCACCACTCCTTGCGAGGAGATGTATACCTATGGCATCTCGTCGGATTGTTACTAAAGTCTTTGGCCAAAGCATTACATGTTTAGAGTAAGGTACTCTTCGATACATGTGCAGTAACTAGAATCCGTAGGACGAGGAAATGATACTTGGGCTAGGTGTGACGTAGTCAACCTAGTGGGGACTGACACTATAGACCATGTCCCGAACCAAGTGGGTATAAGATGAGTGAAGGGAATGGGGCACGATTCATTCGAGCTGCTGAAGGGTTTCAGAAATAGTTCTGGATCAACCGTTGATCTTTTCGGTTAATTGGGGATCATGATGTTCTACTAGGTGCCACTATGATCGTTCTATAATTAATGGTTAATTATAGATGGCTAACATAAACCGAGAACCTATTTGGTCACACGCACAACGAACGTAATCCGAAGGATTTAAAACGAGCTTGAGAATGAGATTCTCAGACAGAGAGAAACTAGGTTTGGTTGGACCAAACAAGAAGTGAGCATGAAATTGTTTCAGTCGCAATGGAAGCGTGGATGGGCCGTGTCTTATGAAGACATAATGGATGAACCAAAATGGTTTGGTTCTAATCCAATGGAGGAGAATAAACCAAAGGGTTTGGTTTATTTTAAACGAATGAACCAAAGTTGGTTCGGTTCGTTTTAACTTAAAATAAACCATCATGGTTTGGTTTATTTTAACTTATATTAATGGAGCGGGATAACGGGCCTTATGGTTATGATCCAATAACCATTAAGAGAATTAGTTCTCTATAAAAGAGGGCTTAAGGGTTTGTTAAGCCCTAATCCGAAAAGCCCTAACCTAGTTGCCGCCCACCTCCTCTCCTTGGTGAATTCGGCGCCAACACCCTTGTGCCGCCGCCCAACCCCTTGTGCCACCGTCCAACTTATTGCCGGCGTCCAAGCTTCAGCCCGTGATCCTCCAACAACTCTCCGGTGATCTCCTCTGGGTTCGGCATTAAGGTGAGTTTCATCTTACCCTTTTTGGCCTACGCCTACTCCTCCACCAAAGCTTTCCAGTTTTCTGGACAGCTTGTTTTCTTCTCGTCGGAGCATCATTTGGACGACGTTTGGAGGTCCGACAGCGCCTTACATACCAGGGATTCGATCTCCGGTAATCCTCAGAGGTGGAGGACGAAGGATTCGACAAACGGTTGACGAATACCTCTCCAGAGAAGCGAGTTTTGAGGACTCGTCTTTGGATCCGAATTTGGATTCAGATCGTGATCCTCTCTCGATCACGTCGTCTTCAACACGAGGCTAGTAACCCATACGAAGATGAAGCTCGTGACTTTGTGAAGTCATCCCGAAGATACTCGGCGTGGATACGGATAGAGACGATTCTATCGAGGATCTTTCCGGTTGATGTCGTTTCCGCTACACGTGATACGAAAGGTATACGTAGTTAAATTTCCTTTTATTGCAAATTTAAATTTACGGTTATGTCTACACATGTTGTACTATGCATGTGTGTGATGTGTGTGTTGTAATAAATGTAGATTTATTATTTTTATTTCTTCCGCTGTGCACATGTTTACGAAACATATTCGAATACACACTCGCTGTGGTGCCGGAAACCCAATAATTTCCTCGTCCTACGGATTCTAGTTACTGCACATGTATCGAAGAGTACCTTACTCTAAACATGTAATGCTTTGGCCAAAGGCTTTAGTAACAATCCGACGAGAGGCCATGGGTTTACATCTCCTCGCAAGGAGTGGTGAATCCTTTATAGGCTATTCAAACACCTTCGATCACTTCGACTTATACCAAATCATCCCGGGTCCACATCTCCTCGGAGATGCTTGCTTAAGATGTCAAAGCATAAGTCTTTATGATCAAGATGACTTGAATACCGCAAGTCAAAGGAACATCACACTTAAGCTACAATAAGAACTTCATTGACATATCTATATATGCAGAGAACCATATGAAGTCTTATGGTTAGTCACTCCAATGAACTAGTTACCATAACTAGCATCCACGATTAACTCCGGACATCACAATGTCTCCAGCCAGTGAGAATCAGCTGCTTAGATACACCAAGGAGTATACCTCGTGCTAGTCTCGACAGAATTGATGGTGTCCAAATTCATCAATTCATCTACTAGGGATAATTCCGATACATCACAATTACACATGTAGAGATACTCACTAGTTGTGATCCAATCACAAATTCTCTCATGCTGTGAATCGTATCGTGGACATTCAGTAAATGAGTTTAAGATCCAATCAAATACATAAAACATGTATACTCAAATAGTGAATCTTCATTTATCATATAAATGGTTCATACATAAGGCGATTGCCTTAGGACATCTCTCATATATTACTAACAGACTCCCACTTGGCCTAATGCCAATCGCTACGGTATCCAATACCATAAGCTCTAACATGACCCTCAAACTTACTTTGAGGTAATGCTTTAGTCAAAGGATCCGCTAAGTTCCTTTCAGTGGGAATTTTCTCGATTTGTATTTCGTTCCTACTGATGATCTCTCTGATAAGATGATAGCGGTGAAGCACATGTTTGGATCGTTGATGAGACCTTGGCTCTTTCGCCTGTGCAATTGCTCCATTGTTGTCGCAGTAGACCGGTATTGCTTCAACAATGACTGGAATCACACCAAGTTCATAAATGAACTTCTTGATCCAAACCGCTCTTCGCTCTTCCGCCGCAATGTATTCCGCCTCGGGTAGAATCCGCTACATGTCTTGTTTGGAACTTTTCCAACTCATCGCCCATTCAAGGTGAACACGATCCATCGAGACCGGAATCATCCTTGTCTGTCGAAGCCGCATCCGTGATACTCCGTATCACCATGTCCCCTTCTCCATATATTAGGAACACATCCTTAGTTCTTCTTAAGTACTTAAGGATCGCCTTAACACCACCCAATGATCCATTCGATCGGGATCGTATCCGCCGTGACACTCGATGAGCATACGATACATCGGGCCTCATATAACATAACATACATGATAGATCCTATTGCGGATGCATTGGGAATCTTACTCATGCAAATCCTCTCGCGGCGCTGACACATAGACTTGAAGGTGTACCCCATGCCCGATGGGTAGGAAACCTTTCTTGGATTCCGACATGCTAAACCTCTTAGCACTCGGGCCTATATATGTAGACGAAAGACCAACAACCGCTTCGATCTATCTCTATAGATCTTAATCCCGAGGATGTAGGTTGCTTCTCCTGTGTCTTTCATGGAGAATGTCTTGATAACCAAACCTTAATCGATCAGAAGATTGAAACATCGCTTCCTATAAGTAATATGTCATCGACATACAATACTAGGAACACGATCGCACTCTACTAACCTTCTTGTACACACAAGGTTCGTCTGGATTTTGTGAGAAATCAAACTTTTTGATCGTCTCATCAAAACGGATATTCCAGCTCCTGGATACTTGCTTCAATCCATATATGGACTGTCGCAATTTGCATACCTTGGTTTTATCAACCGATGTGAAACCCTCAGGTTGTATCATATACACGTCCTCGAGCAGGTTTCCATTAAGGAAAGTTGTTTTCACATCCATCTGCCATATCTCATAATCATAATGAGCCGCTATGGCCAGGAGCATCCGAATGGATTTAAGCATAGCTACAGGCGAATAGGTTTCGTCATAATCAACACCTTATTTTTGACGATATCCTTTCGCCACTAATCTAGCTTTATAGGTAATCACATTACCATCCATGTCGGTTTTCTTCTTGAAAACTCACTTGCACCCTATAGACTTGATGCCTTCAGGTGGGTCAACCACGTTCCAAACTTGGTTTTCATACATGGAATCCATTTCCAACTTCATGGCTTCAAGCCACTTATCCCTTTCTGAACTTGTCAGCACTTCTTCATAACTGGTAGGCTCCTCATCATCAATGAGTAACACGTCATTCGATTCACTTACGAGAAATCCATATCTCTCAGGAATGTTGCGTGTTCTACCAGATCTACGAAGATGTGGTGTTACAGTAGGTCCAGCCGATTGCTCATCACTATGAGTTATTGGTTGTTGTGCTTCACCAGGTATCTCATCAATGTCTATTTGAGTCTCTCGAGCCTCCTCAAGCTCGACGACACTCCCACTGTTTTCTTGCAAGAGAAACTTTTTCTCTAGAAACACAGCATGCCTTGAAACAAACACCTTTTGTTCCACAGGATGATAGAATTGGTGACCCCTTGTTTCCTTAGGGTATTCAATAAATAGACATTTATCAGACTTAGCATCTAATTTGTCTGATACAGTCCGCTTCACATAAGCAGGACAACCCCATATCTTCAAGTAAGATACATGAGGTTTCTTACTATTCCATATCTCATATGGAGTACTAGAGACTACCTTGGTTGGCATTTTGTTTAACAAGTAAACAGCTGTCTGAAGTGCATAGCTCCAAAAGGACTTGGGAAGATTCGCATGATTCATCATTGACCTGACCATGTCCAACAAGGTCCGGTTACGCCTCTCAGATACACCATTATGCTGTGGTGTATATGGTGGAGTTCATTGAGACAATATGTCATTGTCTCTTAGATAATCAAGAAACTCTTGACTTAAGTATTCACCACCTCGATCCGATCGAAGTATTTTAATACTCTTGTCATGCTGTTTCTCTACTTCATTTCTGAATTCTTTGAACCTTTCAAATGCTTCAGACTTGTGTTTCATCAAGAACACATACCTAAACCGTGAGTGATCATCGGTGAAGGTAATGAAGTAGCTATAGCCTCCTAAAGCTTGAGTTTACATAGGTCCACATACATCAGTATGTATCAGACCTAGTAACCCTCCCACTCGTTCACCTTTTCTTGAAAAAGGTAACTTAGTCATCTTGCCTTTTAAGCATGATTCACATGTATCGTATGAATCCAATTCAAACGATTCTAGAATTCCACATCGGTGTAATTCGGACATGCGTTTCTTGCTTACATGGCCAAGATGACAATGCCACATGTAGAAGTCTAATTGATTATCCTTTCGAGAACGCTTGTTGCTCGCTTCGATATTGAAAATGTCACTGGATACGTCCAACGCATAAATGTCATTGCTCAAAGTTCCAGTTCCATAAAGAACGCCATTCAAAGTTATATAACAACAATTGTTACTAAATGTCAAATGGAAACCATTTCTATTTAAGCAGGAAATAGAAACAATGTTCTTTATTAGAGAAGGAACACAATAGCAATTGTCCAGTTCCAAGACTAGTCCACTAGGGAGCTTCAGCAAATAAGTTCCGATGGCGACCGCAGCAACCTTTGCTCCATTGCCAACACGTAAATTTGACTCTCCCCTTGACGAGTCTTCTTCTATTCCTTAGCCCATGTATGTCATTACATATATGTGATCCACACCCAAAGATCCAATACCCAAGTGTCTAAGGAAATAGAATGACAATCAATAACGAAGATACCTGAAGAGGATGGGGCATCAGATGCCTTCTTCTTCTTCATGGACTCAAGATAAATCTTGCAGTTTCTTCGCCAGTGGCCTTCCTTGCCACAGTGATGGCAAGTGCCCTTTTGTGCTAGTTCTGCCTTCTTTGCCTTCTTGTTCTTCCCTTTCTTCTGTTGTTTTGCCTTCCTCTTAGAACCTTTCTTTGAGGAATCAACTAACAGAACCGCCTTCTCCTCATGCTTCACAGAAGGCTCCACAGTCTTCAGCATATTGAGGAGCTCAGGAATAGTGGATTCTAATTTGTTCATTCGATAGTTCATCACAAATTGTGAGAAACTCTTGGGCAAACAATGCAGAATTAAGTCAATACTTAATTCATGATCCATCACAAACCCAAGGGTGGCTAGCCGCTCGATGTACCCATTCATCTTTAGCACAAACTACACTACAGACGATCCTTCTTGCATCTTCGTGGTGAAGAGGAGCCTGGAGACTTTGAACCTTTCGGATCTCGCTTGCTCATCAAACAACTCATGAAGATGGAAGACCATGGTATTAGCATCCATATGCACATGCTTCTTTTGCAGCTCAGGTACCATCGCCGCTAGCATGATGCAACTCGCCAGCTCAGAATCTGCCACATGCTTCTGATAGACCAACATTTGGTCTGGAGTTGCATCGTCCTTAGGACGGTTGGGAAGAGGCTCTTCAAGGACATATGCTAGCTTTTTCACCTTGAGAACAATTCTCAGGTTTCTAAACCAGTCCAGGAAGTTAGCCCCAGTCAATTTGTTTGAATCCAAAATTGTGCACAAATTCAAAGACGTCATGATCAATCGATTGACCTAGAAATACAAAACGAGCATATATGAGAACATGATTTTAAAATGCATCAATATACATTTATAAATCCCATTCATTTTTCGAATTTCAAATACCCCAAAATCACTTCAGGAGATCGTAGGTCCATCTCCGAATGGGCTGATATCCATCATAGATATGAACAACCTTGGAGAGAGTCAAACAAGCCATTCATAACTACGATGGTAGGTATCAACTATACCGATTGCATATCACGTATATGCAACTATCACAATGTGCTATCAACTAATTGAATGTTCACACATACATCGGGTTGTTAACACATTAACAAGTATGCATCATATGCATAGCACCCAACTTCACCTCCCTTTACATCGACCTTGGAGAGAGTCCAACAAGTCGATGCTCCAGGTTAAAGCCAACCCATTAATCGAGAAATAGTTTTAATATGGTTAGAGCGCATTCAACCAATTAGCCCAGCTTGGAGAGAGTCCAACAACCAAAGCTAACGATTGACCTCTGACTCTTACCATATTAGTATTAAACTATTCCATGGTTTGAACATGTTCGGGTTCGAGCCGGGCTTGGAGAGAGTCCAACAACCCGAACAAGAAACGGAACTCTGGTTCTAACCATATTAATGGAAGGTGTAGGTTTTAATATTGAGTTAGGGTTTTTATGTCTCATCCACTTTGCATGCAAATAACTATTATCTACATGGCATGGCATACATGGCATACATCTACATGTCACGACACGCATGGCATAATGATATGCATCTAATGCAATTACATGGCATACAATTATGTCATGTACAATATTTCCTTATATGTCATAACTATTTATGGAAATAAAATATGTTTAAGATTTTATTCTCCAAATCAAATCATGATTAAATTAGGAAACAAATTTTCAAATCTAATCACATATTTTATTTGTGGAAATAGTTGATTAAGGAAAGTCAATTTAGGAAACCAATTTTCTAAATCATCAAAACTACTTATGGAAATAAAATATTTTTAACATTTGATTTCCCAAATCAAATCATGATTAAATTAGGAAACAAATTTCCAAAATCTAATCAAATATTTTATTTATGGAAAATATCAATTTCCATAAATACTTCCAACTTTCCAAAAGTGGAAGATTTCCATAAATAGTTCTAGACTTTTCAAAATTGAAAAATTTCCATAAATACTTCTAACTTTCCAAAAGTAAAAAATTTCCAGAAATATCATTATGACTATCGCAAAACAATTTTACGATTATATTGAAACACAACCTGGGCTTTGATACCACTGTTGGGTTTTCGGCACCACAGCGAGTGTGTGTTCAAACATATTTCATAAACATGTGCACAGCGGAAGAAATGAAAATAATTGTAGGGGATCGATATGGCCAGCTAGAGGGGGGTGAATAGCCCTCGTACGTTGGAATATACAAATACAAAGCAAAAGACAAACAATAAAACAAACGCTAACACGATGGTATAACGTGGTTCACGGCTACGCCGCTAATCCACGGTCCCCGATTCGTCCTCGGTGAATCACTCCGTTAAACCAATCCACTAAATGGTCTCTCCTTTGCACCAAGCTAGGTGGAGGTAACCTTTACAACCAATATCACTCTTCTTACAATAGGATT
Organism: Wurfbainia villosa; assembly: GCA_025175895.1. Classification (NCBI taxonomy): domain Eukaryota; kingdom Viridiplantae; phylum Streptophyta; class Magnoliopsida; order Zingiberales; family Zingiberaceae; genus Wurfbainia; species Wurfbainia villosa. Next base: position 88,952,747 of record CM046003.1, read on the forward strand.
GAAGTAAAGACAAGTAAGAAGAGTTTAGAGCTTGTGGGGCACTAGGAAGATCGTTTGGAGTATGAGCATTAACCTCTCAAAGGCTTACACCCTCTCTTTTTATAGAGAGGGCTAACTTCTTCCGCTCGCCATCACGACCGCCTGGCGATCGCCGCCACTACAACGCCGAACCGATCCCGAGAGGTCCACCTTTGGCACCGATGGATCATCGCCGAGCCGTAGTCACGCCGAAGCTAACGGCTGGGCACCATTGACCGGGCCGAGCTTCAGCCGATCGATGGTCTTGGCGACGCCTGACGTGAGGGGCTTGACCGCGGCCACAATTAGATACCGCCGAACTCAGAAGCGATCGCTATGACATGGGCCGAGGTGTCGAAAAACCCATCCGACACTTGGCCAAATGGCCAAGTTTCACCTAAGAGCTACCTTAAGTTACAATCGCCACTCTCATTTCTAGTCCTCGCCTTGGTTCTTCGCCGCCACGCCTCTAAGAACATCAAACCAAATGCCTTCGCCTCTTGCCTCAAGTCTACTCTTCACGCTTCTCGTCCGCGTCCCTTGATGCTCCAAGCGACGGCCGCAAAGCTATCCTTCACCGACTCAAGGCACGAGTCATGAGATGTGAAACTCGCCACGGCTCCATGTGCGAATTACTAAGTCCTGCATGACTTAAACGCACATATCACATCAACATATATCAACTAACTTAAATTTTGCCACCATCAAAACCATATCACCAAAGAGATTGCCCTCAATCTCCCCCTTTTTGATGTGTGGCAATCCGTTTAAGTTAGGTAAAAACATTTGATATAAATTCTAAGGTAAGAAAGCATGTAAAGATAAACATAATATAGCAACATGTACCCCCTTAATCCATGAAACTCTCCATGCAAATTTTCTCCCTATCATATATTTCCCCTAAAATATATTTCTCCAAAATAATTAACTTAAACATAATTATTTCTCCCCTTTGACACCATCAAAAAAGATTAACACTAAGTTATAAGCTCATGGCATCAAGTATAATGGAGGAAAATATGACAAGTTGATTTAAAAATTCACCACTTGTTGGTGGCATTGATATTTCTACCACTGTAGGTTTCAAACTGATTCAGTTCTGATATCAACCAAGCTAAGATGGTAGTCACCGCACAAAGGAATCAGGCCGACTAATTCGTAAATGCATTATAAATTTAAAAATTAAAATCATGAAATTTGGGGAACATATTTCTATTAAGTATATCTATCAAGGAAAATAGTTTTTCATGAAAACTCATTATATTTTCTTGTTGCCAACCAAAAGCTCTAAAAACCACTAGGTTTTTGATCATTCTAGTATCAAGTTAGCTACCTAGTTTTGCATCCAATTGTTTCAAAACATGAATACATGTATTTTAAGGTAAGAAATTGTTTTGAAAACATATGAAATATCCAATCATGATCTTTGGGCAATATGTCTATGAATTAAACATAAGCTTTCCCCATGATTGGTCTATTATTGCTATGTTGATACTTTAAATGACCATCTAAATGCCATAGGCATTAGTGACATTTAGATCATCCTAACATCTCACCCATGCTAAGTTTGCAATCAAGGTAGCCTATAGTGGGTGTGAGATGCATCCTAGGGGTATTTGTATATACTTAACCAATATATTCATGCAATATCATGGTTAAGTATCAACCTATAACATGATCATAATGACATATATGAATTAATTCTACATTATGATCATGAAATACATGTATCATTATAACCATGCATTAGGTAATATGTGATGATAATAAACAAATTATCACCTAAAGCATGAATTAAACCTATTTCTAGTGATAACATGCCAAATATCAAAATCATAAATCATGATTTAAAACATACATAGGAATTACATCAATCATCATGATTTAAGCATTATTACCTATTTAAGGGCACGTTATCATCACCCAACACTATCTAAAAAATGTTGTCCCGTCATCCTAAGTCAACCAAAATATGATATAGGTTAGACCATGTGGTTGACTACCCTAGGGTTATTCTAACCCTTAAGGATGGATTTTGGAACCCAAAATAAATTCTTTCCTATTGGGTTCACTAAATACTCCTTGGGGATCCATTTCCTAGCAATTACCTTCTTCTTATCTTGTCCCCTAGCTATTAGGCATTTATAGGCCTTTTCATTTTTCTTTTCTTTGTATCCTAGGCCTTTCTTGTTGAAACTAGCTCTTTGGCTCCCTAAGATCATATTTAAGGTGTTGGAGCCAATGAATTTCTAGGGCTGTTAGATAATCTACCTTTTCCTTAATGCCCTATTTTCCTCTATGCATGCATCATTTACATCTAAAGGCATATAAAGGTCATGAGCATGCTTCATTTAAGCTAGAAGAAATATTATCATTTAAGCATGCTTTTTCTAATTTTGTTCTAGGTCCTTAATTTGATCTAGCATGCTTTTGTTCTTCTTCTTAGCTCTAAATAAGTCCTTAGTTGCTAGAAATCATAGAAACTATTTATTAGATTTGTTACCATAGTTTCCATGTCCTCTTCTTCTGGATGAGGAGGATGTAGAAGCTCCTTCATTTGAGCTCTCCCACTTGAGCTTGAACCTTCATTTTGAGGAAGAGCAATCCAAGTCATCAAAGGCCATGAAGGCCAAATTGGTGACAAAGGCATTCTCCTCATCCGATGATGATGAGGAGGATGAAGATGGATCATCCCAAGTCCTTGCCTTGAGAGTCTTAGCCTTTCCCTTCTCCTTTGTCTTCTTCTCCTCTTCCTTCTTTTCTTGCTCTCCTTTTCTTCTTCTTTTCTTCTTTCTTTTTCCTTTCTTCCTGCTCTTGTTTAGAGAGGACAATTGTCCCTTATGTGCCTTCTCCTTGGCAATTGTAGCATATGACCTTCCCCCTTGGTCTTCTATTCCTATCATTAGATTTATCAAATCTAAAATTCTTAAATGCACTTCTTACCCTCCTAAACATATAGGCTTCTTCTGTGCTATCCATGGAGGAGGAGGATCTCATCTGGAGGAGGAGGATTTCCATCTTCTTCCCCTTATTTGCCAACAATGCTACTCCTGAGTTGAATTTAGGCTCCTCTTGTATTCCTCAAGCCTAGTTTCGTGGAGTTCCATTGTTGAGACTCCTCCAAGGTGCTCACTTCAAATTCTTGAGATATAGAATGAGTCCACCATGGAGCTCCACTCAGGAACGGGAAAGGCATCTATGGCCTTCATTACCATATCGTGATAGCTTCACCTACACTTGTTTTCCATTTAAAATTTCTTTGAATCTAGAATGCAAAGAAATTACCTTTTCTCCTTTTCTAATTTGATGTTGATAGTTGGGAGCGGAGGAGATCTCTGCTAGCTTTGCCTCTGATGTGCCTTCATGAAGCTCAATTAGCTTCTCCCACATCTCCTTGGCGCTAGGCATTCTCCTATTCGGTTGATTTCTTGTTGGGAGCACATAAGAGATGATGTTTGGCTTTTGAATTTGCAAGGTGCTCTTCCCTTTGCCTTTTGGTCCACCTAGACTTCTCTATTGGCTTCCCCTCTTCATCCCTAGGCAAAACGAAACCGGAATCCATTGTAATCATTATATCAAAAACTGTTTCGAAAAAAACCACCAATCGCTTCTTCCACCAAGCGAATTCACCTACAAAAATCGGAGGATGGATGTTGAGCCGCCATTTTGTTGCTTGTTGTTAGTCCTCAATAAGCTTTCTCTCGATACCACTTGTAGGATCGATAGGCGAGGTGAATAGCCTCGACGTTGACGCCGACTGCTCATCAAAAAGATTAGCGCATGAATATACAAATACAAAGCAAAGACAAACAATAAAACAAACGCTAACACGATGGTATAACGTGGTTCACGGCTACGCCGCTAATCCACGGTCCGATTCGTCCACGGTGAATCACTCCGCCAAAACCAATCACTATCGGTCTCTCCTTTGCACAAAACTAGGTGGAGGTAACCTTTACAACCAAGATCACTCTTCTTACAATAGGATTGAAGTAAAGACAAGTAAGAAGAGTTTAGATCTTGTGGGGCACTAGGAAGATCGTGAGTATGAGCATTAACCTCAAAGGCTTACACCCTCTCTTTTATGAGAGGGCTAACTTTTTCCGCCGCCATCCCGATCATTGCCGAGCCTTAATTACAATAGAACACGCCGGATCACTTGTAGTCCAATCCTACCGATGGACTATCACGACGTAGTCGACTGGGCTACAAACGTTCTCAAACCCTATTGACGAGCCGCCAGAAATCGATGGTCCAAATATTAATGTGCACAATCCATCGACAATACGAACACATGAGCGGGCCACCGCTAGACAGCGACTGTCTGAAAACCATGACACTCCAAATGGGCCAAGTTTCACCTAAGAGCTACCCTTCGGGTTACAATCGCCACTCATTTCTGAGTCCTCGCCTGTTCTTCTTCGCCACGAAAGATCGTGCGACTGCAATGTTCCTTCGCCTCTTGCCTCAAGTCTACTTCCTTCGCCACTCAAGCTTCGACGGCCCTCGATGCTCCAGAGCTCGCAAAAGCTATCCTTCACCGACTAAGGCACGAGTCATGAGATGTGAACCGCCACGGCTCCATGTGCGAATTACTAAGTCTGATACTTCAACGCATACATCACATCAACATATCAAACTAACTAAACCCTTTGCCACACCATCCATATCATCAAGAGATTGTCCTAACAATAATCCATTCTGCACATGTTTTATATGAGAGATGTCAAGGCAACGCTTACAAACCATTTATAGAAATGAAGATTCACTATTTGCATACATGTTTAATGTTGATTGATCTAAACTCAATGTCCACGATCACAAGATGAGAGTGATTGGATCACAACGGGTGAGTATCTCACATGTATCGGCATCTCTAGTCACGAATTGATGGGACAATCATCGCCGGACATAGGTAAGCTTCCAAGCAACTCGGCCGAGACATTGTGATGTCCGCGTTATGGTAATAGTTCAAATCATATTCATAAAGATTCGCATATATAGTCAAGAGTGATTTTTCGACTTCAAATTCAAGTCATCTGATCATGGAGACTTATGCTTATTTTAAGCAAACATCTCTAAGGAGATGTGGACCCGGATGATTGGGTATAAGTCAAATGATCGAAGATGTTCAATAGCCTATAAAGGATTCACCACTTAGGAGATGTATACCATGGCCTCTCGATTGTTACTAAAGTCTGCCAAAGCATTACATGTTTAGAGTAAGGTACTCTTCGATACATGTGGAGTAACTAGAATCAACGAGGAAGTAATACTTAGGTGTGACAAGTGTTAGTGGGGATCACACAATAGACCATGTCCCAACCAAGTGAGTAAAAGATGAGTGAAGGGAATGGGGCATAATCATTCGAGCCCAAGTTTTTAAATAGTTCTCGATCAACAATTGGGGATCATGATGTACTACTAGGTGCCATGATCGTTCTATAATTAATGGTTAATTATAGACGACCAACATAAACCGAGAACCTATTTGGTCACACGCACAACGAGTGTAATCCAAAGGATTTAAAACGAGCTTGAGAATGGGATTCTCAGACCGAGAGAAACTATGTTTGGTTGGACCAAACATAAAGCGAGCATGAACGTTTCTAAATGGAAGCTGGATGGGTGGTCTTATGAAGACATAATGGATGGACCAAAATGGTTTGGTTCTAATCCAATGGATAAGAATAAACCAAAGGGTTTGGTTTATTTTAAATGAATGAACCAAAAGTTGGTTCGGTTCGTTTTAACTTAAAATAAACCATCATGGTTTGGTTTATTTTAACTTATCTTAATGGAGCGGGTTAACGGGCTTTATGGATATGATCCATTAACCATTAAGAGAATTAGTTCTATAAAATAGGGCTTAAATAACCCTAAACAAATTTTGGCCACCAATAGCCTCCTTTGTTGTTGCCGCCCAACATGGTGTTGCCGAACTTCATGCTGCAATTTAGTTAAATCCAAGCTTTATGCTCGATTGATCTTTTGGTGAAAATCAAATTTTCTATTCCTCCACAAATGTCCAGTTTTAAATATCATTTACTGTTAGTGCTATTTTCATTTCCGATAATCCTCTGAGGTGGAGATTTCATTCCAAATACTATTGAAATCAATAAAATTTAAGAAAAGCCATTAGCAAGTCATTCCATCGATAAATCACAATTTACATCGCCATAAAGGTATAACATTTTTTATTGCAAATTATTATGATACACTTGTTGTAATATGCGTGTGTTGTGTGTGTTGTAATAAATATAGATTTATTATTTTCAATTGCTTGTGTGTTCATGTTTATAAACATGATCGAACACACACACATTAAACCCAACAACACACATCACACACATGCATAGTACATGTGTAGACATAACCGTAAATTCAAATTGCAATAAAAGGAAATTAAACTACGATACACGATCACGTAGCGGAAAGACATCAACCGAACGATCCGCTAGAATCGCCTCTATCCGTGATCCACGCCGAGTATCTTCGGATGACTTCACCAAGTCACGAGCTTCTGCACGGGTTACTAGCCTCGTTGAAGATGATGTGATCGAGAGAAGATCACGATCCAATCCAAATTCGATCCAAAACGAAGTCCTCAAAACTCGCTTCTCCGAGAGGTATTCAACCGCTTGATGAATCCTTCGCCCTCCACCTATGAGGATTACCGGAGATCGAATCGAAGGCTACCGCTGTCGAGCTCCAAACGCCATCCAAATGATGCTCCGACGAGGGAAACAAGCTGTCTAGAAAACTGGACAGCTTTGGTGGAGGAGTAGGCGCCAAAAGGGTAGGATGAAGCTCACCTTGATGCCGAACCCAAAGGAGATCACCGAGAGTCCGAGGATCACTCCGGGCTTGACGCCAAAGAATGGACGACAAGACAAGGGGTGGCAAAGAATGGATGTTGGCGCCGACTCTCAAGGGGGGCGGCAACAATTAGGTTAAGGGAATTGGATTAGGGCTTAACAAACCCTTAAGCCCTATTTTATAGAGAACTAATTCTCTTAATGGTTAATGGATCATATCCATAAAGCCCGTTAACCCGCTCCATTAATATAAGTTAAAATAAACCAAACTATGATGATTTATTTTAAGTTAAAACGAACAGAACCAACTTTGGTTCATTCGTTTAAAATAAACCAAACCCTTTGGTTTATTCTACTCCATTGGAGTAGAAAAAAACCATGTTGGTTCATCCATTATATCTTCATAAGACACGCCCATCCACGCTTCCATTGCATCAAACCATTTCATGCTCGCTTGTTTGGTCCAACCAAACCTAGTTTCTCTCGCGAGAATCTCATTCTCAAGCTCGTTTTAAATCCTTCGGATTACGCTCGTTGTGCGTGTGACCAAATAGGTTCTCAGTTTATGTTGGCTGTTTATAATTAGCCATTAATTATAGAATGATCATGAGTGGCACCTTGTAGTACATCATGATTCCCAATTAACCAAAAAGATCAACCGTTGATCCAGAACTATTTCTGAAACCCTTCAGCAGCTACAATGAATCGTGCCCCATTCCATTCACTCATCTTTTGCCCACTTGGTTCAGGACATGGTCTATTGTGTCAGTCCCCACTAGGCTGACTACGTCACACCTAGCCCAAGTATCATTTCGCCCCACTGATTCTAGTTATTGCACATGTATCAAGAGTACCTTACTCTAAACATGTAATGCTTTGCCAAAGACTTTAGTAATACGAGAGGCCATGGGTATACTCTCGCAAGGAGTAGTGAATCCTTTATAGGCTATTCAAACACCTTCGATCACTGACTTATACCCAATCATCTCTGTCCACATCTCCTGAGATGCTTGCTTAAGATGTCAAAGCATAAGTCTTATGATCAAGATGACTTGAATACCGCAAGTCAAAGGAACATCGCACTTAAGCCACAGTAAGAACTTCATTGACATATCTATATATGCAGAGAACCATTTGAAGTCTTACGGCTGGTCACTCCAATGAACTAGTTACCATAACTTGCATCTACGATTAACTCGACATCACAATGTCTCACAAGGAGAATCACCGCTTGGATACACCAAGGAGTATACTGTACTCTCGTAATTGCGGTGTCCAAATCCATCAATTCATCGACTAGGATAATCGACATCACAATTACACATGTAGATATCACTAGTTGTGATTCAATCACAAATTCTCTCATGCGCGAGTCGATCATTATCAAGAAATGAGTTTAAGATCCAATCAAATACATAAAACATGTATACTCAAATAGTGAATCTTCATTTATCATATAAATGGTTCATACATAAGGCGATTGCCTTAGGACATCTCTCATATATTACTAACATAAATTGAATTACTACTTGATTTACCTTTAGAGGATTCAACATCCTTCTTGGTGAGCCTTCTTGATTTCCCACTAAACCTCTTGACGAGTGCACCACTTCACTTGCCGATAACTCATCGCTACTAGAAGACTCATCCTCCGACTTGATGAAGGAGACCTCCTTCTTGTTAGTTATATATGAGAGGTGTCCTAAGGCAATCGCTTTATTGCTCCATTTATTTGATAAAATGAACGCACTAGCAATACGTAACCGAACGAA